>LPNX010387936.1:303466-433886 GCA_001517045.1 Pseudotsuga menziesii
GCAAGAAGCAGAGTTCCATAGCTCAAAGTACAGCTGAGGGAGAGTATATTGCTGCAAGCGATGCTTGCAAGGAAGCAGTTTGGCTCAGAAAGTTGTTATCTGATCTGTTCGAGGGAAAGCTTGACTCAACAATCATCCATTGCGATAATCAAAGTTGCATAAAGCTTTCAGAGAATCCAGTGTTTCATGACAGATCGAAACACATTGAAATGAGGTATCATTTCATCAGAGACCTAGTGCAGAGAGGTGCTCTGAAGTTGCAGTACATTCGTACAGATGAACAGATTGCAGATATCTTGACCAAGCCTCTAACAGCATCAAAGTTCGTGTACTTTCGTGACAAGCTTGGTATGGCAGAGAATGCCTCTCTCGCTGAGAGGGAGTGTTGATTTTCTGAGCAGCATCGAGAGCCCTTCTTTTCGGAGAATGGGACCACCTGGTCCGGGACCACGGTGAAGACTCAACCAGTGTTGAGTGACCATTCTGTTGAATGGTAGATATCTGGTCTGGGACCATGATATAAACACAGATCTGCCCTGGGTAGACTCAACCTTGTGTTGAGTAGACATCTGGTCCGGGACCACGATGTAGACAAGTCTGGGACTGGTAGACTCAGCTTAGTTCTAAGTAGCCATTCTCTGGGAGAATGAAGACACTGTAAGCCCTAGACTGGGTCCGGGCATGTGTGTGGCACTTTGAGCCTTAATCTATGGGCTTGGTGTGCTTCTCCAAGGATTAGCTACCCTTGGTTAAATTACCCTGGTACCAGATCTAGGTATCACACAGTGTGTCAGATAAAAGCATTAATAACTCTCTTGGTTTATGATGATGTACTTTTGAAATAAAATAAAATAAAAAGGTACCACAGGTAATGACCACAGGGGCACTTGGTAAAAGGCCAAAGTCAAAAGTCAAAGAAAAAAATAAAAGTACCTTTTTTGGTAATAGGGAAAGTGAAATTAGGAAAAGAATAAAAATATTATTATTTTTATCTTTCCTAATTTTGTCCACCTAAAAGGACTTTATAGAAGTCAAAGGAAAAAATAAAAGTACCTTTTTTGGTAAACATGAAAGTGAAATTAGGAAAATAATAAAAATATTATTATTTTTATTTTTCTTAATTAAAGAAGGACTTCTAATAAAAGTTAAAGGAAAAATAAAAGTACATTTTTTGGTAAAAGTGAAAGTGAAATTAGGGAAAGAATAAAAATATTATTATTTTTATTTTACCTAATCTTGTCCACTTAGAGGTGAACAAAGGCTATAAAAGAAGATCAAGCCTTCTCATTTGTCACACACACTTTTGCTCTCACAGGAGAAGAAGACTGTCTTATGTTCAAACCCTCAGCTAGGGTTTTATCAGCAAAGTCCATCTTCAGCATTTTTGCACAGCTATCTTCAACATTCCATTTTTTGGGGCAGATTTCAGCAGACTGAATTTTTTGGGCAGATTTCAGCAGACTGAATTTTTTGGGTAGATTTCAGCAGTCTGATATTTTCAGGCAATTTTCAACAGTCTGATATTTTCAGACAGTTTTCAGCAATCTGATATTTTTAGGCAGTTTTCAGCAGGCTGATATTTTTGAGCAGTTTTCAGCAGTCTGATATTTTCAGGCAGGAGAGAGAAAATCTCAGTTTTTCTGAGAAAGCCCTAAATTGGTAATTTTATGTAATTCTGAAAATTGTGGGTAAAATTATCAGTCTAATTTTTACTGATGAATTTTACAGTTACTGTGGTCAAAATCTAGATCTGGATTTGAGGAACTTTTTGAAGAATTTCTTAAGCCATCTCATTTACGAGATGAGCTATTAATGCTTTTGGGGTTTTTGTCCTTTGAAGGTTTCCCCAGTGAAAAATATTGTGTCCATGTGTGCCGATGTGATGAATGTGTTTTTTACTGCACTGCTGATCTATTTATGTTTATCTGTAAATTTTTAAAGTTTATGCTAATGCGGAAGATAATCAAAATTTATCAAGATGATCTAACATTTTTTTCAAAAGAAAGATCAATGAATATAGATCATCTAAGGCAGATCTTTGAAAGATATCGTAGATAAGACAACACCTTTAATCTGGCCAAGACAGTTTTGGGTGTTGATGAAGACCATCTTTTGGATCGCATCATTTCCAAGGATAGGGTTCAAATATATCTAGAGATGGTTGAAGCCATCAAAAAGGTCCCTTTAGCCCAGAATGTGAAATCCCTTCAGTCATTCAATGGCCAGATTAACTTTCTTAGGAGGTTCATTCCTAATTTAGTTATACTAATGAGACCTATGCAAAGATTGCTTAAAAAGGATGCTAAGTTTAAATGGACCAAAGAAGGAAGGGAAGCTTTCATAAGTATCAATGACGTTATTTCCATATCACTTTCCTAATAAGCCCTCATTATTCCAAAGACTTTGAGATCTTCTCCTTTTCCACGAAAGATACAATTACGAGGGTTTTGCTCCAAAAGAACGATGAAGAACTAGAGCAACCCATCACATTCATGAGAAGAGCTTTGCAAGGTTTGGAATTAAGGAACAACATCATGGATAAGCAAGCTTACGCACTTGTAAAGTTCCTTAAGCATTTCAAAATGTATGTCGAGTATTCAAAGAGAGTGGGATATGTCCCTCATATTGGAATTTTGAGTAACAAGGGCAAGTGATATGGATGGTGGAAGCATGCAGAGGTTTCTCAGACTTTTACCTTATGCATGCGAGATTTGCATGCAAATATTTTTTAATTTAAAAAAGTCACCATGCGAGATTTTGCATGAAAAGTGAAATTAGGTATTTTGAACCCTAAAGTCACTAGCGGATTAAATAATGTAAACATAGGGTAAAAGTACAAACATATGTGAGATATAGGTGCAAAGAAGAGAGTTGCATTTCTTAGAGCGAGAGGCACACTTCTTGATATGACAGGGATAAGGAGAGAGTGAGAGCGCACTTCCTTTAGGGACTCATAGGTGGCGCAACATTCTAGGAGTGTGAGAGATCATCACACTAGATCTCATTAGAGATTGATTGAGAGAGATAGAGGAGCGCACTTCTAAGTATAGAGAGGGTGCACTCCAGAGTAGGGGCGTGCTTCTAAGAGAGAAAGTGCAATTCATCATCGAGTAGAGCAGAGCAAAAAAGAGGGACACAAATGGCACACTTCTTAGGGAGATAGAGGGAGTCACTTCTTCTAAAGATTGGCATAGGGAGTTCATCAAACATTTTAAAGTAGAGTAGTGTAGAGGGCGAATTCATCAGAGCATCAATTGCAGTTGTTGTAGAGATTGATTTTGTACCACAGATCTGGCACACTTTCCAAGGTATCAACTTTCTCTACTTATAAAAATTCTTATTGTAAAGCATTCTATTTTCTCTTTGGCTAGCGATTGAAGAAAGCCCTAGTTGTTGGTTTTCCCCATTGGAGATTCTAGGGTAATATTTGTATACTATGTGATTGGTTTTCTGTTTTGCTACACATGTTAGACAAGTTAATGACTTTATGTATTGTTGCTTATAAAATCAGATCAAAGATTTTTTTGTGTATACATATGGGAATTTTATTGAAAGTAGTAATCATAAATAAGATCAAAGAAATTTTAACATGGTATCAGATTCTTGTCTCTGAAAGAAACCAAGGCTTTACACAGTGATATTTCAGAGAGTGCACTGTCATCTATAGATCAATTTGATTCCCGAGGGTTTAAATCACAATTTATCAAATCTCTGGGAGTAGAGCCCAAAATTGTGACGTATCTATCGGATCTGCAAGAGAAAAATCCAAATCTGTGAGAAAACACATCAAATCTATCAAATCTGTGTCAACAAAGATCAGATTTATGAGAACAAAATCCAAATTTAAGTAAGAAACACCAATTCTATGTGAGCAACAGATCATATCTGTGAAAGAGATGATTATGCATCTAGACATATGATGGGAATACGAGAAGTGTCCCTTATGGTTTTGGAGATAAGCTCATGCATGCAATGGAGAGAGTTGGATATGTTGGATTCTTACTCGAGTAAGGAGGTTCTCTCAAGATGGTAGAAGGGATACATGTACCAGAGTTGAAAGATTTTCCCTCAGTATCAACTCCGAGGGATGAGGAATATAGTATCGTGTTCGTAGATGGACAGAGGTTTCTATAGTCAAAGGCAACGACTTTGGATGTAGCAATACAGCATGGCATCAGACAAGGCAAGTTGTACAAGTTGTTGGGAAAGCCTATTGATGGGTCAAGAGATCTTGGATACAGTATCTGAGTCTGAGACAGATGGAGAGAGAGAAGCGTCAAGGATTGCAGTGGCGATGAGTAGCCAATCCTCTATTTAGAGAGAAGAGCGGGAATCTCATTCTAGTACTAGTAGGAGGTTGAGCTGGTTTGAGATGACACAACTAGAGGAGACTCAAAAGCAAAATGAGACATCTTAGAGCAAGAGAAGCAGGCACCAGTCTCTGGTTCAGAGTCTAGGATCACTAGCATAAAGAGCTTCAAAGTTAGAGGGATCTTCTAGAACACAGGATTCTGGAGGTTAAGGACCTCCCTCGTTAAGAGGGAGTATTGATATTTGATCTACGCTGCGGGGAATCGCCCCCCCTACTTTGCTCCCAATTCGCGCTACAAGAGGAAGCGATCAGGTATCACTCCAGGAATCGTGATTCCTGATTGCTTCCTCATGGGAGCGTTTTTGGGAATTGCACCTCCCTAACGCTCCTTGGTTTTTTGGGAGCGCTTAGGGAGTGATGAGGAATCTTTGCTCCCGAAGCGCTTCCCATCGCTCACTAAGCGCTCCCAGGAGAAAAAAAACGCTCCCACAGCACTCCCTGGGATTGAGGCGATTTTTTTTTCTTTTTTGGTTTTTGTAACCAAGACATGGTTTTAGTTGGATTTTTGGGCATGGTTATGGTTCATTTAGGGGATGTATTATATCGAAATGTTAGATTCTTATAGTAAAAGTGGTATTTTCCTTATCTTGCCTTTTCTATCCTTTTACTTAAACTTTTAACATTACCATTAATTGTTTAAGGATGTTTGAGAGTCGTTCCAACCTCAACAGACTTCATAGGCAAAAAGAAGAATTTTAGATCCCATTCAAAATTCAACAGACTTACCAATTTTCGAGATTTCAGGATTGCAACATTTCCACTAGATTTTATCATGTATGAGGGTAAGGGATTGGAATTGAATCAAGAACATCAACCTCTCTATGTACCTTGATGTTGGTGGTGTTGATGCCTAATTGTTGAAGTTGATTGAACTCCTCTATCATGACCTTGATAAAAAATTACCCTTCAATCAAGAAGAATCATGTATTAAGCATTGGAAGGTTTTTCTACCTAAATGTTCTACTCCATACCCTAGCATATGTCATTACTCCTTACACCAAAATATTATTCTCCATCTTGGTTGGCCCAACTAGCACCTGGGGGTGCAGTTAGGAGAAAACCACTCATAGATCCAGAGGTGCAGAATGGGTATGTGCTTGCATTAGACAAGTTGGTCCCTGATAGGAGGAATGTGCTCAAGTACGAAGTGAATTTTTGAGCAAATACATCAGTCAACATGGAGTCTTTGGTAACCTGCATACAACCAAAGATCTATATGGGTTGAGTCATATCGAATGGTGAAACAAAGTATTGCTCCTCTACTGCAAATCTGCATTAATTAGTGGTGAGGGTGCTTTCATAGGTTGTTAACATTTCTTGTGTAGAGAGGTGTTGGAGCACCTACAACTTCATCCACAATATGAACACTGAAAAGAAATAGTTTGAATGTAGATCGAGCAAAGGAGTGTGCTCAAGTACTAATTGAATTGAGCAAATACATCGATGAACATGGAGTCTTTGGTAACCTAAATGCGACCAAAGATGGAGATAAGTCGATTCCTATCGAAATGGTCGAACATCTATTGCCCTTCTACTACATATCAACATAAATTGGCGGTGACAGTGCTTTCATAGGTTGTTAACACTTCTTCTACAAAGAGGTGTTAGAGCACCTACAACTTCATTCAAAATGTGAAAAGAAACAATTTGAATGTAGATCGAGCAGAAAGTTTGGTTTATGTGCACTACAAATTGACGTTGGTGTCCCATTATTGTGATGCAGCCAAGAATGATAGAACATATTTGACTTGCGACAACAGTCCAGAGGAGGCTGATTTAGAGGATGGAGCCATAGCATTAGAGCGCTTGGATTCGAGAGGTTGAACTTTTGGGTGATCATGATGGTGATCAAATTCATACAATGAAGATGCCACACCCCCAACCACTAGTAGGTTTTCAAATGTAGGACCTTTCCCTTTATCTTACAACTCTTTGGCAATGAATATGATGCTCTGTTTCATTTCATGGTTGATGTTATCTCTTGGAGTTTTTTTATTGCAAATATTATATGTTTAAACTTGAAGGTTGATGTTGTTAATGATTGATCATTTAATGACGATGTTATAACTTATAGCTCCAAGATGATTGATGTTATATGTGTACTAAATGATAATATCTATGCTTTCATGTTTTATATAGCTAATTTGGCATTCTACATGTATTTTTTTGAATATATGCATCAAAACATATTAAATTATGTATTATATAAAAAACGCTCCCAAAACAGAATCTTTTCAAAATTTCGCTTTTCCCTCCTGCTCCCCGCTCCCAACAGCATAGGATTTGATCACTGGTTATCCTTCACATGATGATGCCTAAACATGAAGGGACGTTAAAAGAGGACTCTCTAGAAAGCATTTTTTAGAGAGGGTGGGCATTCAGATATTTGTGAGCAACAAGAGTGAGAGTTGAGCAAACTACAGGCTTTGGTGAAGGTGAAGGCTTTCTTCTTCAGAGATGAGAATGGAGGGATGCAAAACACTTCCCTCATTAAGAGGGAGTGTTGGATTTTTGAGTAATGAGGACAAGTGATCTGCATGGTGAAAGCATGCAGAGGTTTCTGAGACTTTTACCTTGTGCATGCAATATTTTCATGCATGCACTTTTAATAAAAGAAAGTCTACATGCAGGCTTTTGTATGAAAAGTGAAATCAGGTATTTTGAATCCTAAAGTCACTAGTGCAATAGAAAAGGTAAACAGAGGGTAAAAGTACACACACATGTGTGATACAGATGCAGAGAAGAGAGGCACACTTCTTAAACTGAGAGGGGTGAGGAGATAATGAGAGTGCACTTTTTGAGCTGAGAGGGCTGAGGAGAGAGTGAGAGCGCACTTCCTTCAATCACTGATGGGGGGTGCATCATTCTGGGAGCATGAGAGATCATCCCACTAGATCTCATCAGAGATTGATTAAGAGAGATAGAGGGGCACACTTCTGAGTATTATCAGGGACAGCCCTTTTAGTGGCTGTCAAATTCCTTAACTACCCTCATAGTCAGCCTATACAGGGTCTGCAATAAAGTGCAGACATCCTTTTTCCTTTGTAGCAGCCTTCCTTTCTCGATTATATCAGTCCCATAGAGTGCATTTACCAGCATGCAAAACACTCAAAAACACAAAAAATTTGGTTAGGAGGTTAGTTGTATATTGGTGTGGTTTGTTATTAAATGAAGGTCTGATTCTAACCCTTTTTGCAGGCATATATCAAACTGTACACACTGACATTGCTTGGATATGATCATAGCTTAAACTTCAATCATTGTTATACAAAATTGCAAATGTTCTATGGTTGATTATCTTATTTTGTGGATAGTAAATGAACACTCTAAAACCTTGTTTCAGACGTGCATATTTCTCTCTTTCCTAAACTGAACAGTCACATAATTAGCCTATATCCATAATATATACTGATGAGATACATGGGATGCTAACACATCGGTACCTTGTTGTTATTGCATCGTTGGTTGCTATAATACTTTGTGGCTTCCCTACTCTTGCATACACTAAGTAGTTGTGGGATGATGAATGGTAAATGTTTATGGTAAGAGACGCTAAAGGGTCATATTAATACTCAAACTGGCATGACACATATTGCTTCTCTTTATGCATTTGTTTGATTAGTGTTGAATGTGGTATTATATTTGGAATACATTTTATTTTGTCTCTTGGCTACCATAGTACTGTATGCTTGGAATTGTTAATCACACGAATACATGTTGTGAAATGGTGAATGATTACTGTTGTCTTAATGACCGATATACCATCGAATTCACTATTACTTTACCTATGCTAATTCTGCTGTACTTTTGGTTGATATACTTGTGCTGTACATGTAATAAATGACACTTCACACTTGTTATATGGTATATGCATGATCTAAGACTGAAATTGGTTATTTGCTTACCCTGGATGAATGCACTATTAATCGCACTTACATGACCTATATTCACACAGATAGTATTTTTTCTTCATTTCTTGAATTGACTCCAATAAGGCACTGGTCACTAACATTCTTCAAAGAAGATAACATTTGGTGTTTTAGTGTCCTTACAGAGTTGCTATAGGGCTCTCCCCTAGGAGATTTTGACTTCCAAAGAAGTTTTGGAAAAGTGGCTAAGGTGACAGTGGTCACTCTCCTTCATTTGTGTGTTGGTGACTATCCCTGCTAGTTCATTTCGTAACAGAGGGGCACACTTCTGAGTATAGAGAGTACACACTCTAGAGCTGGGGCACACTTCTGAGAGAGAGGCCACATTTCTTCATCAGACAGAATAAAGTGGAGAAGAGGGAAACAGAGGGCGCACTTCGTCAGGGATAGAGAGGGAGTCAATTCTTCTAGAGATTGGCAGAAGAAGTTCATCAAAAATTTTAGAGTAGAGCAGAGCAGAGGGCACATTCCTCATAGCATCAGTTGCAGAGCTTGAGTTTGTACCACACATTTGGCACGCCATCCAAGGCATCAAGTTTCTCTACTCGTAAAAATTCTGATTGTAAAACATTATATTTTCTCTCTGGCTTGAGATTGAAAAAAACCCTCGATGTTGGTTTTCCCCAATGGGGTTTCCAGGGTAAAATATTTGTGTACTATATGATGGGTTTCTTGTTTCATTATGCATGTTAGACAAGTTAATGAGTCTATGTATTGCTGCTTATAAAAGAAAATATGAGATTTATTTGTGTATGCATCTGGGAATTTTATTGAAAGTAGTAATCAGAGTTAAGCATAGAGAAATTTTAACACCTCACTCAGTTGACAAAGACATGTTGGCTCAGCAAGAT
Organism: Pseudotsuga menziesii; assembly: GCA_001517045.1. Taxonomy (NCBI): domain Eukaryota; kingdom Viridiplantae; phylum Streptophyta; class Pinopsida; order Pinales; family Pinaceae; genus Pseudotsuga; species Pseudotsuga menziesii. The sequence continues at coordinate 312,619 of LPNX010387936.1, forward strand.
TGTTTGGGGATAAGAGGAAAGTCGGTTTCCAAGATTTAGGAGTATGACTTAGAGATCAAACCCACTAAGTTGATCAAAGGTCAAGGATTAACTAAGATGTTAACACAAGGAAATGAGCAGGCTTTGGGGATGGTTTGTCAGAACAATGATCTAGCACAAGTAATGTCGGCAAAGCTTTACAGGCTAGAATAGCATCAATGGTACTCAGACATAGTACTTTTCCTACATAGCCTTACTAGCCCAAGTCATTTAACCAGTCATAAGAGAAGGGCTTTTGGGTTAAAAGCATCTAAGTATTGTATTATTCAAAATGGATTAGGGTCAAGGAACCTTGAGGGTTTAGTGTTTAGATGCGTTGATGAGTTAGAGTCTAAAAAATTAATGACAAAATTTCACTCAGGATTTTGTGGAGGGCATTTTGCAGCAAGGACAACAGCCCATAAAATCCTTAGAGCAAGTTATTACTGGCCTAGTATGTTTTCAGATGTGCATAAGTTTGTCAAAAGTTGACAACAGTGTCAGTTGTTTATTGGAAAGCAAAATTTGGCAGCTTTACATTTACAGCCAATAGAAGTTTAAGCCCCTTTCCAACAATGGTGTCTTGCCTTTATCAGTCAATTCGAGGAAAATATAAGTAACGAACACACTTGGATTCTGACAACGACCGATTATTTTACCCGAGTGGGTAGAAGCTATACCCACCAACGCAACAACCGATAAGGTAGTCATGAACTTCCTTGAGGAGAAGATCATAACAAGTGTGTGCCTTCTAAAATAAAAATCGATAATGCCCAAGCCTTTTGTTCAGTAAAACTTTCCTCTATCTGCTTCAAGTATGGCATTATATTATCCCATTCTCCCAACTATTATCCCCAAGGAAATAGACTAGCAGAATCAAGTAACAAGAACTTAATGACCATCATTAAGAAAACGGTGGGGGATAATAAAAAGTCATGGGATAGTAAGATGATGTTTGCACTTTGAGATGATAGAATCCCTAAGAAAAGTGCAACAAGAAAAAAGTACCTTCAAGCATGTGTATGGTTTAGATGTCACTTTGTCCATTCACCTAAAACCTCCAGTGTATCAGCTTATCCAGGATTTAAGATCAAAACAGGATGTAGTTCAGAACAAAATAAATCAGTTGATTGATGTCGGATCCCACTGTTGCAGTATGGTTCTCGTTGTGTGTGCACAATTCTTCATTGACGTGTTCCTCTTTCACTGGTACTCAACGCCAGATGGGTTTTGTCAGATCCAAAGATGCAGTGGGCTCATCATCTTCACAGTGTTTAGTCAGTGTGGCTTTCCTATAAGCTACGAGTGTTTGATTGGTTGGTGATTTATCAGGGGTTTTTGTCCAAGACCTAGTTGGCTAAGTCTTCCCTCTCGAACAGTCAATGCCTTGCGAGACAAACACAAGAGACAGTTAAGCACATCTTTTGGGACTGAAGATATTCCGCAAACTATTGGAGATTTGTAGAGGAGCAATGTCCCAAGCCATTCTTAAACAAACTTTATTGGAGAATAGCTCTACTTGGAGATGGCTATTCCCTAGTACGGGATTCACTCTCTAGTTTGTGGCATTGCTTGCAGATAGCTGCATTGTTCATGTTATGGAAACTCAGGTGCGAGTATGTTTTTGATCAAGAAAGTAGTTGTGTTTCAGCTTTTATTGCGCTTTGGAAAGATGAGATACACCATCAGTTGCTAGCCAAGGGTGCCCGGCTAATCAAGGATGCCAAAACGTTGGCTCCTATTGCATATTCTGGTTATATTTCTGCTCTAATAAGCTTCAGAAAGCAGTTAGGATACGCATTGTATATAACCTTCCACCGCTAGTTTTTTATTGTAAATAAGTTTATGTGAAAATAAGAAGTATTTGCAGTTAAAAAGATATTATCAAATTTCGAAATGAGCAGAAGATACTCCAAAGATGGCTTCCTTTGCTGATCAGAGGCATTATGAGTTTAAAAGCATGCCTGTCAGTGTTTCAAAAATGCTTGCTGCCTATCAAAAAATGGTTAAACTGCTCCACTGGCAACCAAAGCCACACAAAAAGCATAACAAATTGTCCATATTTACAGCTTAAAATTAATTCCTATCCATAATGATGAGGCTTTACAATAGAAGACTGCCTAGAACAGCACACATCTAAACAATGCTAAATGTGGACACACTATGACAATCCATAAGAGGAGAGATAATGGCAGACCATGGAACTTTAAACATGACTATTTCAATATTTACTAAAAAGAGTGGATGTACTTGGCAGGCAAACATGAAATATGAGATAGTGGCAGGCTGTGATACCTCTTGGTTTTCTGAATTTTATGAACAAAGAAAAATAAAATATTGCAATCTTACAATATGTCTAGACAGAAGAAGGAATCCAGTGGATAAGGTGAATGATTAACCTCACATGAGAAAACAGTGTCTTTGTTATAACAGATAATACAGATAAGAAGATAATGGTATTCATCCTTAATTGCAATTGTGCTGCCAGTCCCCTCAAAATGTCTGTAACCTTCAATTTTGCTTGTACAACTGCTTCATGGTACCTGCAAAGATGTGCCAAGCTTTCTTTATTATTCTAATATCCTTGAATGTGCATACAACTAACTTTGCGAAAACAACTTGGAAGAATTTTTTATTTCATACTTTTGGGAACATGCTAGCATATAAAGAATGTCATCTTTAAGAAGTCAAGAACATGTTTTAGTTCAGATGGAACCTACAAACATATTTAGCCAGAGCCACACAGTTACTGTGCCAAATCAGTATTCATTGTTCCAAAATATATATTCATGAGGGAACCAATACAGGCATAATCCTTCACAAGTCAAAAAAGGAATTCCTAGGTAAATGTCAATGTAGAACAACAATACATTGCTCAAAAAGATACAAATCTATATCATTAGATTCATCTTACCTGTTTAGTGCTTCTTCCACCCTTTTGGTTGTATGCCATTCAACTCCAACTTTCTTCCCTTTAGCATCTATAGCAGGCACCAGGTTTTTTATTTGTTCTTCACCGGGAGTATTACCCCATACAGCAGGAGTAAAACGTTTTCCTTTAAACCAGATAGACCCGTGTTCTTTGGCATAGGATATTGCCCCCTTGGGACCACCACCTGGAAGGCTAGAAACAGCTCTAACTCTCAAGACAATAGGGAGAAAATCTTCATTGACCTGAACAGGAAACAACAGTAAAGGTTCTCAGACGATTGATATTTGGTGAAGTCACAAAATCCTTAGTGAAATACAAAGCATGCAGCAGTTCAAAACCGTTGTTCCCAAGGAAGAATGTTACTGTTCCCCAAGATAGAATAAAGAGGATATACCATCCACCCCTGTTCATAGTTGTGGTATTTCAAATCTTTGATACAAATTGAACAAATGAAACTGGCACTAAAAGAAGTAGACAAACAGTAACTAATGATTGTAGCTTTAAATACCATATTTTCTGACAAACATGCAAGAATTATTTTCCTACAGCTTCAGACACACATAGGTTCAGAAGTTTAGGTGCAATATTGGAAAAAAGTGTGGGTTCTATTTGGCATTTTAAAAACTAATGTTCACAGCAAAATATATCACATATATAACCAATATCCAAATTTAAAAACGAACTATATGATAAATGGACACTTTTTAATATACCCTGGGAAACCCATCTACTCAAGGGAGAAAAACCTACCAACCTTTCTTACTCAGAGAATCAATTGAAGATACAAATACATGAAGATAAACCAAAGAAGAAACTCTCCAAAATAGCAGCCCCAGAATTAGTCTTCTTCCAGCCTGTCTTTCTCTCTCATGCGCACTTGTGGAGCAGACTTGAGCAAATTTCTTCATGATCAAATGAGGAGGGCGACCCTCTTATTTATACTGATCTGTGGTTGACTTTACATTGTGGGGCCAACTTGCTAATCCTTGCTAGGCCGACTTCTCTTTTATGCATTATAATAATTTTGATTATTGTCTTTTCTAAAGCCGACTTGTTGAGAGGATACCTCCCAACGCTACATACATCAAAAGTCTATGTGGGAATTTTTCCTTCGAGAGCTCCATTAATGTTTTATTCTCGTATTTTTCTTGGAGAATAAAGTGGATCTAGATTCCTCTAATCAAGTTATTATTGTGGGGGAGATTGAGCTCAAATCTATACAAGGATTTCTCTCTCCATTTTTTAGTATGGTTGGATATGGCGACTTTCCCCCCTTGGAGCTTAGTTGAAAATCTTGAAGACAATGAAAGTGAAGATTTTCTTTTGTGGCATATCATGCTTTGCCACCAATATTGCTGAAGAATAATGCTGCAAAGTACTTGGACCTAATGTGTTATGAAGGGTTAACTTATGGGTAACTTGTTCCCTTTAAGAAGTGGTTAAAGTGTTTGTAATTCCTATTGAATTTTAATCCAATTTTCAATCATTGATAATTATTTAACAATAATTCAAACATACATTTATTTCATCCCACAATTTGATTGCATATCATTATTCACTTGCAGCAAAAAAATAAAACAAGGATCACTATAAGATGACCATGCATAAGAGACACAAAGTTTTTACCCTGGGAAACCCAAACGAGAAAAAACCCGACAAACTTTTCTTAGAAGAAATAAATCCAATTCAAGTACAATACCAAATATGAAGTTGAGCCCTAGCACAAGATGAGGTTCTCCCTCCTTCGCAAGAAACCCTGACACAGGTAGATAATCTTCCAAGAGAAAGAAGAGAACAAGAGAACCCCAAAATTATGCGTATTTCCTTTGCTAGTTCTTCCTTGGAGGTGCGTACTTGTGGAGAGAAGAAGATGTGAACATGTTGTGTGTCAAATGAAGTGTGGGAGCATACTACTCCCTCTGCATCTGAGTATCTTGCTGCCTCTACATCCTAACACAATGCACTCTTTGCATCTAAGTATCCTGCACTAAAGCAACATGTTTCCTTCTGCACTTGTTGATCTTTGTGTACTCATCTATGTCTTCTCCATCAAGTATGTTTGCTAACACAACCTTCCCTCTATTTCAAGAACACTTAATACTATCCATGACTCCCTCTGAGTCTGCAAACCAGCTATCATTCTTGAGTCATCTCTGATGCTGATCAGAATTGCATGTTTGATCTTGTAGACCCAGTTGGAAGTCATCATTGGCTTTCCTTCAGGTCTCAACACTATCTTCACACGTCATTCTTCATGACAGATTGATACTCTTCCATCATGATACCTCCAAACCTATTGGCATGTTGCCTCCTCATCATTGGAAGGTCTGGAATCAATGATGTGACCCATCAATGCCATATAACATGAGAACCTCTGAGGTCATTTGTTTGCTCTCTGAAAGTATCATTGGCAGTCGTATGCTTCTCTGCAAAGTAACATATCTAGATCCACTAGTTCTATTGGATCTACTGACCCATCCTAATAGTCAGAAGGATGAACAACTGGATAGAAAGATTTGCAACCTAATCCTTTGGAGCCTCCTACTTGGCCTAATCTCCCCATACCATATTATTCAGGATAATGGGAGATTGTTTTCCCTTCGTTGGTCCATCTGACGTCTTCTACAATCTTCATTCTTCCTTGGCATATGAGTATATGTTGTGTTGCCGCCTAATTCCCACCTCGGGTCACATGGCAGAAATCTTCAAGCAACCTTGGGGGCAAGTAAGAATCAAGTGCTGTCACTTGATCTTGACTCCTCCATCTAGGCTTTCCCCTGGCGAAGCCAAGCGGGGTGGTCCCTATGAAAATAATCTAAGGTTGTTAGTCTATGAATGCAAAAACAACTATTCTAGGAGTTAACATGAAATGGATTAAAATGTTACCGACCAATCACTGTAAATAAATTACTCTTAGCAACTTTAGAAAATATACAAACCATTCAAGACACTTTGCAAAATTGATTTATGCAAAAGAAAATAGAGTAGACTAGTAACAATTAAGAGAGTGCTTGTGTATGAGGGTTCCTAGTGTAGTCTCGGTGAAAGTATTGCAATGTCTCAATTGGTATAATTTAGATTATTAAATGAGTGATTAAGGGAGTGGGTTAATTTTGGGTTTGGCCCAAAAAGACAAGCTCTCTTGAAATTAGCACTAAAGCGGATTTACCAAGTGTCCAACAAGGTGAGGCATAACCTTCAAGTCGAGTTGTGAGAGTTGTTTAAGGGATCTACTTGAGTTTGAAGTGGAGTGGAACTAGGAAGGTAGGCGTAACCTCTCAAGAGATGTGCCACTTATCCAATAGACCACACACCAACCCATACATCTCTTGCCATCTCATCCAGGCGTCAAGATCCAAAGAGGGGCACATTTTCTAACGCATATGCACTCACCACCACCTCAATCAACACTGAAGTCAACACCTTAGACATGGAGCTAACTCGCTCCTGATAGAGCAAGAGATTACAACTGATTTCAATCATATCGGACAAGAATCCACTGATTTAGGAATTTTGGATTTTCTCTCATTTTTAATTTTTTCTATTGTTTATTCGACTTTTTTTAATTTTTAGGAGATTCTTGAAGTAAGTGATGAATTTATCACTTAAAACTTAGGAAAAGTGGGTCTAGGGGTAAAACAGGTGCTCTAAGTTAGAAAATGAGCACCCCCATGGCAAAATCCAACTTCTAACCACACTTTTATTACATTTATAAATTTCCCAAACATATTATTAAAAAATAGCCTGAGTTTACGGGCAAAAACATTATTCTCAAAACTGGAAATAAAACCCACCGGGACCTAGCACATATCCATATGACTCAATATTAATGTCTAGCATTTTCATATACATTGACGCATGAACTTTAATAACCTCCCAGGGTTTAACCACCAAGACGACCATTCCAACTTTGGAGGAGCAGGTGAAAAACTCGAAAATTATAAGTCTTTTATTCAACAACAAATAATTAACAAGGAAAAAACACCTTGAAATACCCAAATTGATGTTTAAGTCCTAGGAAGCCAAGTTCTTTACAAAAACCCATGCTAGCACATTTTTTACAATCTTCCCGCAAGGTATGAATGTGTTAAAGAAGTGAAAAAAGGGGCCTTGGAAGGCCTGAATGGACTTATGAACTCTAATTTTGAACAAATAATTGTTTATCTTTGGCGGCTCACTTGAAAGTCCAACTAGATGCAACCTAGTCGGTAACATGTTGGACAACCAAGAATTTTTTCTGGCTTCATTCCTGCAAATGCTTCCTCGGGAATCTTGTTCTCGAATATATGGTGAGGACACTTGACCTGAGCATAATTGTCGCATTGTATGCATCTTTCTACAAGAACATGGGTAGAATTTCGGTCTTCATAAAGGACCTATTCTGCAAAACATAATAGAAATGTCCACAAGGGTTAACCAGTACTAAATTAAACAATCATGATATTCATCATTAAAATAATAGTTCAATAAAAATTCATTACACAAAGTACAAAATACTTATCTTTATTTGTTTCGTTGGCTCCCTTAATCTCTGCCTCCTTGCAAAAATCACCGAAGTTACTAGAAGTGTACCCTTCTCTATCATCTAAATGAAGGCTTGAACTTCTTCTTTGTCAAGTCGCGAACTTCTTAGAACTGGTAGAAGTCTTCATTTTAGGTCTTCGTGTCTTCTGAAGAGAATCACACAAAGTACAAGGAGACATCCAAAGGCGCCATTGTTATTGGTTCTATTATCACAAATCTTGTAGTTTCCTTGTAGGGTGATCCTATCTAGGATGGAAAAGTGAAAGGATTCTAAAGTCGCGACCTACGATATCCAAGACCTCTAAAATAACTCAGATGTGACACCAATCAAGAATATGGACACTTCGGAATCGATGAAAATACTAAAGCCAGGGAACGTCCCTATAACCAAGATCCCTAAAAATGAAAAAGGAAAGTAGAAAATCCAAGAGAACTTGATTAAATCTCTTAGTAGAATAGTTAATTAGAGTTTTGTACAATTACTAAGAGATTACGAGTGTCTATGTGAAAAGACCCAATTTTACCTTAGGGTTTTAAGCATGAAAAACTGGATCTAAGGGTAAATGGTGAAATTAATCAAAATTAGACACTCTGATTGATTGCTAGGTGTAAGATTGGGCAATTGGAGGTGAAACTAGCAATACCTAGTTTGTGGAACTGAAGATACCCACTTCACCCAAGAAGGGTGTCTTCCCCTAGAGAAATGGCCAGTGTGTTAGATGGGCAAATGGAGTCCAATGGTCACGAAAACTTAAGCTAAGGGGTTTTAATTTATTTCCAAGGTGGGTTTTAAGTTTTAAAGCCAGTCGCAAACTAGAACCTACTAAACTAATAGATGAGGGTTTTAAATGAAGGTTTCGCCCGAAAATATTTTAAACTAATGGAATAAAAATTTAAAACAAGAGATATAGAGTAGATCGTAGCCGTAAAATCTTGTATATGCCTTGCAAATGATGATTTATCCCATCTCCATCAATTTGAAGCAATTCAAATGAAGCACCAAGTGAAATTTATTTGCACAAGTGAGGTAGTGCGCCCCTCTTCCCTGCACAGTCAAACTACCAAAGTGAGATTTGCTACGCAAGAAAAATGAACTATAGATGCAAGAAAAACAGAGAGCATATCAAAGATCAAAGATACTAGTGAAAAAACCCTTGATTATGACAACGTTTTCAAGAGAAACGAGTTGGGAGATCCACAAAAGTGCCCTAAGAGAAAACACCCTCCTGCATGCAAAACACTATCTTCCAAAAATATTTCATACCCCAAAAAAATATTTCAAATGCTAAGCAAGATAAACTTTTCAATCATAGACAAGAACATCCCACAAAGAAGATCCAATCATTTCTGCAAAAATCTCTTTATTCAAATATCCAGAGACGAGTACAAAATTTCCCCTTGGGATATAATGAGGGGGGTCTCTTCTTTATATAGCTTTTGAGAGACACAAACCCTAACTTAATTTGTCATCCAATGGTTGAGATTAAAACATCATCAACGGTGGAGATCACTTTTACATGGATCAACATGACCAAGTCAAGAGGGGGCCATTTACCTCATAAAGCCCATTTTTACAACATGATAAATTATTATTTTTGCAAGTTTGACACTTAGGAGACATGGGGGGTCATTAGGAGGTCCCCCATACATATTTCTAAGGATACAACTTGATTTACACACTTTTATTTTGGCCATTTTGTCCAATTTCGCCCTGTGGGAAACGTCATCCCTAAGAGAGCAAAGAAAAAAATCCGAAACATAAAACTGGTTGAAACTGATGCAAATATGTCCAAAGAGCCATAATAAATCATCCAGGGAAATTCCCTTGCCATTTCCTTGACCACACAACCCAAATCGATACCTTCTGTGACTTCCTAGTTCAGTTTTTAGTGGTACATCCTCTAAAAATAATAATAATCATCATAACTTCATTCAAGCTGAGAACTAGGGCAGAGTGACTACATAGAAGTGTCTGGAAACATAGTAGAATGGTACAAGTGACTAATCATACCCCCTGGAAAACTACATTGCTCTAGGAGAAACAAAAATTCTGCAATCTATCATAAAAGTTGATCATTTGGCTAAATAGTAAAGTGATAATAATCACTGATCATGAGACCCATGGCCAAACTTTGAAAACTGAGACCGCAATATTGGACGTGGGCATGTCTGGAGAAAATATAAGCATTGTTGTCTTTTGAGTCACTGCCTTAGGAACCGTATTTGACTTGGTCAACTGGGTTGACAAGGTCAAAACACCCAAGCTAAAAGTGAGATACTGAATTGAGTTGAACCTACATGCATCCAAGGTAAGAACTACTCCAAGATGTATATTAAAACCCAACTTAAATCATGTTAATCAGAATCACAGTGACAATAATAATAATAATAATAAACAGTAAAATATACTTGTGTTGTTGAATAATCTTTGAATCTTCTAGAAGTCCCTTGTATATGCCATACTTACAAAGTTTAATCAATTTGCTAATGTTGGGTGAAGGTGAAAAACAAGGCTAAGGTAAAAGGGAAATGACTTCTAGTTGACTTTGACCATATGATCTCTCCAAATGTTGACAAGTACACACAACCACAGTGACATATGCATGACATCTAAACAATAGGGAATGGTGGTGACTCACAAGTGGATGACCTGATCTAAAAAGAGCCCATTCAACTCTAACAACATGTCTATGACTCACACCCAAGCTAAAAGACAAGCTCCGTGAGGATCTTTACTAGGACCCTTGCGTTGAGTACACAAGAAACTGTAGTGAAGAGATCCTAGAGGACACTGTGAATTAGCGGTCCCTTGCCCCATCTCACATCAAAACCCACAAGCTCAGTGAGGAATTAATCATTACATTTCAATAGTGGCCAACAATCTTTAGATTTTAGCATTTATTTATCAACTAATTTTAGGCCTTTCACAATTTCACTTTATAGCCCTTTTTGAGTTGTGTCTAAAGATAGTTTACATTTATTTGAGGGCTTTGCATTTCAACAAATTGAACTTATAGCACATAATGCATGTAATGATGGTAGACATATTACTTAGAGTTTTAGCTGACACTCTTCAAGAAACCAAGGGGGAATATCCACAGTCAAGACCAAACATCGGGTGCAACCGACCAGAGAGGTCAAGGCTTCAAAAAACAACTCCCTAAGCTCAGAAACCAACACCAACGGGCTCTCCTAGTCGAGAAGGATCAAGGCGTCAACAAGTTTTGTTGCACAACTCACAACCGAGACACAAAACAACATGGGATCCATCAAGCATAGGGGTCAAAGTGGCGAAGATGATCTTCAATCTCAAAGGTCTCAATCAATCATAAGTCATGGGTAAAATCAATCATAAATGGTACTGGATGGATGAGGTCAAGTGATACATCAAACCAACATAGCACTAAAGTTTAGAAGCTGTGTAAAGCATGGCATAAGCAATGGTCTTCAATACCAGATTCTCTAATCATTCTCAACACAAGTAAATCATCATTGGAACATATAATATAAGCATAGGTCGCCATAATCATCATAGCATAACAAGCCGGTGCTAATATACATCAAAGAGCAAAATTCGACTAAGGAGCAATATACTTGATCTCACCATCTACATGTATCTGCCTGATATGCCCATATGTGAACTGTGTACCATCTCTGTTGCTCTGCTCAAATGAACTAAGTGATCACTGAAGTCATCTCAATAGACAAGGAGATCTCAGTCCTGGCAAGGAAATACTCTGCATTGGCTACTAAACAAGGCTCTGAATGGCACACGTTGTAATAATAATCCATGGTGTTTCCCATCAATATCTCTGGCTCAGAGAATAAAGAGAAAGTACATACGCTTCATCATAGTAGCTATCACATACCCTTCCCTCTAATAACACACTGTAGCGTACCCGCCCCTCTGTAGGAGCACATAAGGGAGGAACACGACTACAACTGCCTGCTCTGATACTACGATGTCCATGTACCCGGTGCCCATACACCTGACTGATATGCATAATAATTTAAAACTTATTATTTATTTCTCTTAAAACACAGTCATGGGTCATGTACATCCTTTAACATTCACTCTTAGGCTTAGAAACCACTGTACAGTCGTTTCACAGCTTACAGATCCACTCTGCAACCAGGAAAGTCGTTTCTGCACTGAACTGACTTTTCCGACTTCTGCCTTCCGCAATGCGGCTTGCGACAGTCGGAACTCTACAAAACACCACTATGATTTCATGCCTTTCTGCATTCCGCTTTCTGCCTTTCTGCATTCCGCTTTCTGCCTTTCGCTGCGGACTTCGGGAATCGGAACTTGAAAGTATGACAAAATCATTTGACCATATTCCGCCTTCTGCCCTCCGCTGCAGACATCGAGAATCAAAAACTTGAAAACACGAATGAATCCTTTGACCACATTCCACCTTCCACACTCTGCTGTAGACTTCGGGAATCGAAAAATCAACAATCGCTTACCTTTATTCTTAGGTTTCCTGCTTTCCGACCTTAAGCTTTCCGCGGGCCAACTTCGGGGTGCAGAAAACCAACTTTTACCTTAGAATTTTCAGCTCCTTTTCCGCTTCTTCCTTCTGCCTTCCGCAGGCAAATTCCAGGGTGCGGAAACCCAACATTTGGCCTTGTTTCAATTTCTCTTTCCACCTCCCGTCTTTCGTCTTCCGCAGACGGATTCCGAGGTGCAGAACGCTTATACTCAAATGCATTCTGACTCTGTAACCAAGCTTCTAGCCTCCATGAACTTAAGCAAAATGCATTGGAACCAAAAACATATGTAGATGTAAAATGCAGGGACATTCAACAACAATAAACTCTACTTAAATCATTAATAAGCATTCAACATGATCAGCACATTCATAAGCAAATACATTGCTAAAAATAACACAACAGAGAATACTTATCTTGAAGATGAAGTTGTCCCACAACTAGCTATGTCGTTGCAACATTCCACCCAAACATAGGCCAGTTGTGTTCATCAATCTCTCAACACAACTGCCACCCCCGAGCTGGGCATTATTTCCACAAGGAACTAGGGAACAACAGGCTCACACATAGCCAGAACACATCAAACACAGTCAAGCCAACCTATAGTTTGCTTTATCAGACTGTCTAGCCAAGCCAATACACAATAGGGTTTATCAGGCTGTAGGCAAACAAGCCAATACACTGGTGGGTTTATTAGGCTATTCAGCCAAGCCAGCTAACAGTTGGGTTTATCAGACTGCACACAGTCAAGCCAACATTCACATTGAGGACCAGCCAAGCCAACTAACAGATGGGTTTATCAGGCAACTCAGCCAAGCCATCACACTGCTGGGTTTATCAAGCTACTCAGCCAAGCCAGCTAATAGTTGGGTTTATCAGGTTGTCTAGCCAAGGGTCACACATGGACAAAATGCACAACAGGACACAGCCAAGCCAACACACCATTGGGTTTATCAGGTTGCTCAGCCAAGCCAATATACGATTGGGTTTATCAGGCTGCCCAGCCAAGCCAATATACCATTGGATTTATCAGGATGTCATCCAAGCCAATTTGAATTTGGGTTTATCAGGCTGCTAAGGCAGTGGAAAGGTAGAATGGCTAAGCTAGGGGTTCATTCAATAGCTAGGGACACCTCCACAACATCTATCTAGCCTAGCATCCACAATACCTACACACCAAACACAAGGAAGTATCCCCTTCTCTGCTACACAATCCCTCGAGCTTTACTTTCCCTTCCAGTGCTCTTTAGGATGTGCATAGAAGATTCACCAACCACTCTCATCTTTTTGTGAGGTTCCTCTCTTCACTAGGTTTATCAAGCCCATTCGGCGTCTCTTCCACTCCTAAGTCTTGCATACTATTCGGACCCAAACCAAGGTACACATAACAGCAAACCACAAGGTAACACAGCAACACAGAGCTCCACTCTATAACACAGACCAACGAGGTTCTATACCGCTTTGTAGCTCAGAGGAAAACAGGGTTCCACTTGTACACAAGAGACCAGCGTTCCAGACCACTCTGTAACACAAAAAGACACTGCAGAACGAGTAGCAATACGCTGCTAGCTCACGCTGCGTCTACAAACAATGAACAACACTGAACCACACTGAACAACAATGGACAACCCCTTCCCCGACTTAGGATAGTGAACCACTAAATAATGGATCGAGATGGAATGGAAGAACCATCAAAACGTTCTACGCGACTTCCCCAATGACAGACTGGGCACGCATTCCATGATTGCTTGCTTCAGAAGCAAGAATGCAGCTTCCCAAACTGCAGGCTTGCAGGATTCCTGAGACACGAAATCTGACTGCCATGCCTTGCTCTACCCAAGACATTAACTGCCTCAACCGCTCTTCTGGAAGAATTGAATGATTGAGTGCAAAGAACAAAAAGGTAGTTGAAAGTTTATGGGTTTCCCCCATTGGCATCAGGTCTCACCCTATGGCTCAGGAGTTTGACTAACTCCCCTCCCTATTCCTTGTGAAATCATGCCCCCCATCTCTTACGTTGCAGTGCATAGCTAGTTGTGGTATTTTCTTAAATTGCATATTTACATGATGACTTCAAAATATAATGTGCCTAACTTAGCACTATAACCATCGGCATCGATCTTGATCGTCGATGCACAAAACACCAAATCAATGGCAGGGCCTTGGCCTTGAGCTCCTCGCCATGATTTAATTACAATATATACATCATGTACAATTTTAATACCATGGGGTCAAAACCGGGGTGTTACATTCCCCTCCCCCTTCATTAGCACTACCCTCGGTGCTTTACAAAATTGAACAAAAATGGATGCGCCAATCGCATAGCATCCTCCAGTTCCCACGTAGCCTCATCAGACCATAGTGCTTCCACTGCACCTTCACCTGTCCAACGACTCGATTCCGGAGCATTGTGACCTTCCTGTCGAGGATGCGCAATGGCTCAGTTTGGAACTCTCCCTCGGGTTTCCACCTAGATCACATCCCAATTTATCACATGGTTAGGATCATGTACATATTTCTTAAGCAAAGAAACATGAAAAACATTATGAGCTCTAGTGCTATCAGGCAATGCAAGTCTATATGCAACTGACACTATTCTTTCAAGCACGTCAAATGGCCCACAATATCTAGGTGACAGCTTGGCACAACTCCCAAGCTTCAAGGAACTCTTCCTTGGCCTCACTCTAAGATAAACATGATCCCCAATACTGAACTCCCTGTGCACTCTATGCTTATCTGCATAGCTCTTCTGTCTATCTTGGGCTGCTTTCAGGCTCTGCCTAATCCTTGCAACCTCCTTCTCCATTTCCTTGAGCAATTCTGGACCAAGCACAATCCTGTTCACTGGGTTATCCCAAGTCACTGGTGTCCTACACCTTCTTCCATACAGAGCTGTGTATGGACTCATTCCCAACGATGCTTGTTGTCCATTATTATATGCAAATTCTACCAAGTGTAAATAATCCTCCCACTTGGATGGTTTGTCCATCACATACATGTGAAGCATGTCTTCTAGCAACTGATTCACTCTCTCTGTTTGCCCATCGGTCTGAGAATGGTAGGCGATGCTAAAGTTCAACTTTGTACCTAAATCTGCAAACAGACTTTTCCAAAAATTGGAAGTAAATTTGGTATTCCTGTTAGAAATTATTGCCTTAGGCAAACCATGCAATCTGAAAATCTCCTTCATGAAGATCTTTGCAATGGCATCAGCCTTATACGTGGAGTTGACCAGTATAAAATGTGATGCCTTTGTCAACTTGTCCACCACAACCATGATGGAATCATGTTGTCTCACAGTCATTGGCAATCCTGTAATAAAATCCATGGAAATAACTTCCCATTTCCATTCTGGGACTGGCAAAGGCGGCAATAAACCTGTTGGGTGTTGATGCTCAACCTTCACCTGCTGACATTTCATGCACTTAGAAATATACTGAGCAATTTCCTTTTTCATTCCTGGCCAAAGATACAGCTTTCTGGCTGTAGCAATTATTTTTCGATATCTCGGGTGACCAAAGTATGGAGCTTGATGGATTTCATCCATAACAATTCTCCTCAAGTCTGCCACATTTGGAATATAAATTATGTTCTTATAAGTAAGAAGTTCGTCCCCTTCCAATTTATATACCTCATACTTATTTTCAAGGCTTTCTTGCTGCAACTTGTCCTTTATTTGCACATACATTTCATCCTCAGCAGTATGATTAATAATCTGTTGCCTCAAATCTGGTTGGCAAATACTAAGAGATGCCACATGCATTTCATGCACCTTCCTGCTAAGTGCATCAGCCACTTTATTTTCTTTTCATTTTATGTGTTTGATTTCAAAATCAAACTCACATAAAAACTCCAGCCATCTAGCTTGCCTAGCATTTAAAGTTGGTTGATCAAACAAATATTTCAGACCACAGTGGTCTGTCCTCAGCTCAAATTTCCTTCCCATTAAGTAATGTCTCCACATCTTGAGAGCATGTACTATGGCCGCAAGTTCTAGATCATGAGTAGCGTAGTTTTTCTCATGCTCCTTCAACTTTCTTGACTCATAGCATACCACGTGGTTGTCTTGCATAAGAACTCATCCAAGTCCTTGATTACATGCATCAGTACACACCACAAGGTATTTTCTTGGGTCTACAATTTTCAGAATTGGTGCACTTGTAAGAAGATTATTCAACTGCTAAAAGCTTTCTTCACATCTTGGTATCCATTCAAATTTTATCCCCTTCCTTTGCAAAGAAGTGATTGAATGTGCAACCTTGGAGAATCCTTCAATGGACCTCCTGTAGTATCCTACAAGTCCCATAAAAGATCTTACATCTGTCACATTTCTTGGGGTTGGCCAATTCATGGTGGTCTCAATCTTTTCAGGGTCCACAGATATGCCCTCCTCTGAGATAATCTGACCCAAATAATGAATTTCATCTTTATAAAAGTCACATTTGCTCAACTTTGCATACAGCGTATGCTCCCTTAGCAATTGCAATACCATTCTCAAATGTTCTCCATGCTCTTCTTCATTCTTAGAATAAATAAGAATGTCATCCAGGAAGACAAGAACAAACTTGTCCAGATACTCGCTGAAAACACTATTCATGAGACACGTGAACATAGTTCGTGCATTTGTGAGACCAAATGTTACCACTACAAACTCATAGTGTCCATACCTTGTTCTGAAGGTTGTCTTAAGAATATCTTCCTCTTTGATTCTTACCTGATGGTAACCAGACCTCAAGTCAATCTTTGAAAATACCTTTGCTCCTCTCATGTGATCAAGAAGGTCATCAATTCGAGGTAAAGGATATTTATTCTTCACAATAACCTTGTTCAACTGTCTGTAGTCAATACATAACCTGAGTTTCCCATCTTTCTTTTTCACAAATAGAACTGGTGCTCCCCACAGGGACACACTCGGCCTGATATACTTCTTTTCCAACAACTCTTGCAGCTGCATCTTCAGCTCTAGCAATTTTGGTGTGCTCATCCTGTAGGGTGTCTTGGGCACTGGTGCTGCTCCGGGCACAAGGTCAATTATAAAATCAATGTCTCTCTTTGGAGGAAGCCCTGGAATTTCATTAGGAAAAACATCCCTGAATTTCTACAATACATGAAAGTCCTCCAACCTAGAAGTTTCATTCTCTGTTGCCTCCAAAACATGGGCTGCATACAATCTGCAACCTTTCCTACAGAATTTCTTCAGTTGCATTGCTGAAATCTACCTAACAGAAATCACCTTTGGAATGCCTCTTACAACCCTTGGGTTTCCTTTTTCATCCATGCATTCAAATGTCTTGTTATAACAGTCAAGCTTAACTTTGTGCACTTCTAACCAGTCCATTCCAATGAGAATATCATAGAAACCAAGTGGTATAACATTCAAGGCTGCATATGTGGCTAACCCATCCATGACTAATGGACATTTCTCTACCACTTCACTAACTTTTCTCTTGGTTCCAGTGGCTAGTTGAACTAACCATGATTTGTTATGCTTTAATTTCTTAAAAGCACAAATCCCAACAATTCTAGGAATAATATAGCTATGAGTAGATCCAAGTTCAATCAATATATAAACAGATTCCTCAACAATCTTACCTTCAACTTCAACCACCGTTCATTGATGACAATGGGTCAACTTGGGTCAACTTGATGCAGCCTGGGGCTAAGGCACCTGGTTAGTTACCAAGTCATCACTAGAAGCCCTAGACTGGATCTAGGCAATTGATGTACTCCTCTTGGCCAATGAGTGATGGAACCTTCTCAAGGGACTGGCCACCCCTTGTTGAAGATACCTAGCACACGACCATGAAATCAATGAGGAAAACAATGTAAAACACTTAATAATCCTCCTTATTTTTTATCATGTATTTAGAGTTGTCATGAAGACCAAGAAGAACTCTTGAGATGACTTACTAAACCAAGAAACCCTTTAAGGATCCAAGCACCCTCAGTATTTGTCCAAGTACCCTCTAAGTAAAGGACCATATGGTCAAAAGATTAAAAAGATTAAAAGACCATAAAAGATATAAAATCAAATAAAAATCAAATGGTCAAAAGATTAAAAAAATTAAAGACCATAAAAGATTAAAAGGTAAAAGTCAATGGTCAAAAGATTAAAAGGCTAATGACCTTAAAAGTTCAAAAGGATAAATTGATTTCCTAATTTTGTGGAATCACCCTTCATTGATGAACTATAAATTAAGATGAACTTCATTTGTTATTATTATCATCTGATCTCATCAACTCTGAGGAAATTCGTGGGGTTATCTGCTGGTGTTCTTCTCTCCATCTGGTGACAGTCTAGTCCTTGCTCTTCGAGGCAGCTGCAACTATTGAGGGACTGGTTCAAGTGCTGTTAGGCCTCCTCCAGCTCACGGCAGCCCTGCTAGGGCTCTTCCACTGCTGCTCACACCCTACAGCACTGCTCTTAAGCCACCCGAGCCCTCTTAGGGCCTGCTGCAATTCACCCGAGCCCTATGTGGGCCTGTTCCAGTCCACAGCAGCCCTGCTAGGGCCACCAACAGTCCACCCGAGCCCTGTCTAGGGCTTGCTCCTTGGTTCAGCAGCCCTGTTAGGGCACCTACAGGTTACGGAAGCTCTTATTGAGGTCTGCATTAGCAGACTGTAACACCCGATGGCACAAACAGGCAGGCCGAGGTTGATTGAAGGCTGGTCCAGGCACATAGCAGCATACTCAGTCATCCATTCATCAACAGCAACACTACCATGATGACTGGGGTTTGATTATGGCAGACTGGTGGCTACAGGCATGTGCTAGACAATCATTTTTTATCAGGGTTCTCTTGATCTGTAAAGCAAATTCAAACTTGATGCAAAGGTCTCTCTCTTATTTGCTCATGTAGAAACTCACTCATCTCATTTAGAGGTGGAATATTATTTGTTTGGGGTTTTTGTCCTTTAAAGGTTTCCCCGTGAAAAACTTATCTGTTCAATTTTGTGGATGGCTGTCTAATTTATTGCTGCTATAATCTCAATATTACTCATCTGAAAGTTTGCAATCTAAAAGGCTGTTACGGCAATTAAATGTATATACTGGTGAAATTTCAACACAACATGGACCATGTATCCAAAGTGGCCATGTAATGTAATTCAATACATCATAAATGTTGGTAGGCTAACAAACAATCAATAACGCCTTATATTTTGTGTGCCCGTGTACACATCCTTATCTAATAACCTTCACAAAGATTGCCAAATATTTTGCAATAAAACAAGCATGGATAGATAGTGTGATTGCACACAATGTGATCCTTTCCCATAAGCTTAATCTAACATGGGACATTTATATAAAGTGACTTTGTAATGTGATTCAATACTTCATAAATATCAGTAGGCTAAGAAATAATCAATAAGGCCGTATCTTTTGTGTGTGCCTGTATCCTGTATATATCCTTCTGGACATTTTGATTATAAACCTCATCACTCTTCTGACAAGAACTGAAGGACAAATTAGAAATCAAAGAATATTACCTTCAATTACAAATTATATGTATTTATTTATGGAGATTAAATACTTGATTCTAACACAAGTTAGGCTTTCACCTTTGGAATGGTACAATTTTGCATTGCACAAAGAGACATAAATGAACAAGTGCTCAAGGAAAAAAAATTACAGACTTACGGCCAAGCACAAGGCTTTAGCGGCTTCCTCGGCTTCCAGGAAAATATCTTCTGCATGGACTCTTTTCACACGACCTTTCCATGAAGATTCCATATCAACAAAAAAATCAGCAGGTATGGATGGAGAACACGTGACTGCCTGGTCTGGTTCTCCCTCAAGGACAATTATCTCACCAATTGCACAAGAAATTTCTCTACATTCACTTACCTGCAGATAAGAGGCATCAGATACACCCACTAAGAAAATCTTCATAAAAACATTAGTCTTGACTCTTAGGCTTTAGCATCTTATAAGTCGTAAATTAAAATAAAAATACTGCAATGCCATTCCATTTGGACCATTATTTTTTTGTTTTCTTTGAAGGAAGAATACACAAAACATCCTCCAAACTAATATTTACATTCTTGAACTCATGTTAGTGTAAAATAATGCATTGGGATGATGGAAAATATTGAGGATACTTAATCATTGATGAGAAATAATGCACTATAAATTTTCTTTCAGAGATGGCCTATGTTTCGCATCAGTTGAACGACATGGGAAGAAGTGGGCAAGTTTTGGAGATGGATGGATAGACACCCCAAATTTTACAGAATCAAATTGGGGACATCAGGGTATAGGACAAATGGAGCCCCCTCCCCCAGAATTTAGAAAAAACTACAGAAAACGTAAAATTATTAGTATTATTTTAACGAATCATAATTAATCACAAACAAACACAATGCACATTCATTGAAACAAGATGACACTCTTTTTTATCCAAGAACAAAAACAATTACTGCTGATAACAATTTCCACACTTGTTGTCGTCCTCAACATTGCATATATTGGTAATATCTTGCAAGTTTTTAAACTCTCCAATACTATCCACCAAACACATTACAATATTTGAGGGGCGTGAAAATATCATCATATATTGTCAAAATAGAACAAGATGAAAAATATGTTGTTGAAAATGTAACTTCAGAAGATATTCGTTGTATTATTATTATTATTATTATTATTATTTTATTATTATATTGTACTTTTCTTATACCTCCTGTTGTCCGCCGATTGCACACCAGCAGCAGAAATCTTCCGAAAGCTGTCTCCTCACTTAGGAAAGTGGGAGAGGTGTGACCTTGGGGGCAAGCACAGAGCTAGGTACTGTCACCTACTCCTAGCTCCTCCGTTTAGGCTAACTCCTAACGAAGCCAAGGAGGATAGTCCCTAACAAAGAGTTTTCTATGGCTCAATGTTTAAGTTAAGTTTTAAATGTTTTGGATGCGGATGGGTGTTGTTTAGGAGTTACTTGTGATTAG
The DNA here is from genome assembly GCA_001517045.1 of Pseudotsuga menziesii. Classification (NCBI taxonomy): domain Eukaryota; kingdom Viridiplantae; phylum Streptophyta; class Pinopsida; order Pinales; family Pinaceae; genus Pseudotsuga; species Pseudotsuga menziesii. Next base: position 333,527 of record LPNX010387936.1, read on the forward strand.
AAATGATTAAGTTTATGAATGTGACACGTAAATCAGAGCAATCCACGTTGCTAGCAAGAGACTGAAAGATAAGCAAATATTCCAGACTTGTAACTTAAGCATTCAGATATAATCAGCAAAAATAGACCATAGACAGTTGATCAAGATAGAAGATTGCTCAATTATAATGAAGGACCAGTGCCTTATGGAGTCAAATAAATGCGTGAAATAAAGTCTAGGAATTAAGCTAGTGAATATTAGGTTTTGCAAGTGCTCTTGGTAGATTTTAAGAATTTTAAAAAATGCTCTTGATTAGGGTGTCAACGAAGGTTTGTCAAAGCCGGGAGACTCTTCTAAGTTTCCTCCATTTAAGACATGTCGGGCCCGCCCAGTATCCCAGGCTGATATTGTCAAGTGACCAGCTAGCCGAGAATCTAAGACAGCGGGAGGTTCCGGCACCTCTAATAGGAAGTACTTTGGAAGGATCCCTACAACGTCGATGCGTTGGTTACGGGTGTTTATGGGTTATTAAATTACTCTTGTAGGGTTTAAAGATCCAGTTTCGTTTCTGGGTATTCCGATCTAGGATCGGTTAAAGCATACTCCGGCAAGGAGGGAAGGGAGTTAATTAATTAAAGGGGTATGTGTGTTGAAGATTTTATTAAAACAATTAATTAGACTCTCCAACAGAGAGCGCTCTTGACCCCGTCTTATGACAATGGTTCAAGAGACTTGCCTAATCTATATGAAGCTAATGCAGGGAATGTGGAAACCTGGGATGCTCTCCGATAGAGAGTGCTCTTGACTTGTGTTTTTGCAAGTTCAAGAGTCTTAAATAATTAATTGATTAAACAAGCACAACAATTAAGATGAAAGTGGTTTATTAAACTCTCCGACAGAGAGCACTCTTGTTCCACCTTATGGTGAGATTCAAGAGATTTTGGTTCCTTTTATGATTTGACAATTATATAACAAGATACCAAAATGCAATAACAAATCTAGCAATTAGTGTTTATGCTAAGGAACAACTAGCAATTAGTAAAAAATGGAAACTAAGACTAAGCAAAGAACTAAACTAATTGCTTAAAGGAAACTACACTAAAAAAAATCATGAAAAATGACACAACACCCTTCCCCCAAATAGGGGAAGTATAAAAGAAAGGAGACCTGCTCCCAGTAGCCCTTTTTATTAGTTTTTTACAATGATGATGTGTTCTTTGCTTCTTGGAAGAACAGGTAAAGAAGGGGATTGAGAGAAGAGGGAGAGAGTCTTTTTGTTCTTTTGCACTCTTTGCTTGCTTGTGGCCTTTGGGCTCTCCTTCACCTGCCTAAAACTAAGAGCTCTAGACATACACTTATTATAGGATTAGTTGATAAAAATAACTTGAAAATAAATCTACGAACTAGATAAAAACAACTACCCAAATTTACCGAAAAAAAGCGAGAGAAGAGGAAAGAGAAAGGCAAGGCAAGAGAGAGGGAAAGGGAGTGGAAAGAGGACAAAAGGCAAGTCAAAGAAGGCTGGAAACTAAGGGAGAAAGAGGGATGCAAATCAGAGAAATAAGGTTGCAAATGAGGGTGAAAAAGGCTGAAAGTACAGCCCAAAAGATGGCCCAAAAAGAGCATGGCAAGGGGCTGCAAAAAGTGGAAAAAGGAGGCAAAAGAGGGCTGTCCAAAAGGGTAAAAAGTGGGGAAAAGTGGACAGCAAACTAAGGGAAGGAATGGCTCCAAAAAGAAAACCTAAAAGGCTACAAAAAGTAAACAGGGCAGCCAACCGGGGCAAAGGCTAAGTGAATAAAGATTTAGCCAAAACATGCCCCAATCCCAAGAAAATAAAGATTTTATAAAAATTTGAGAGATGAATAATATGAAAGAAACACTCAAACCTGTGGTACTTTGATGGCGTTTGGATACTTTTGGATCTTGAAAATTTGGAAGTTTCCTTGGCTTCGAGAGGAGAGGATGCACCTGAGCTCGAACTCCTACTCGTTTCAATGAGATGACCTGCACAATTTCAACTCAATACTTGCAAACAATGGATTAGATCATGTATGTTTGGTAAATAAAAATATAAAGAACATGTCATACAACTGAATAATCGATGCTACTTTAATTCATAGAAACAAAACCATAAAAGATCAAATTGTAACATCAAATGATCAATCTTATGTGCTTATAGAAGCCTTCTAAAGCATGAGCTATTATCCAATCCTAAGCAACAAAAGACAAAAATTGAAACATTTCACCTCATTTGCCAATTGTTCATCTAGATTCACACACCATGTATGCCTCCAAAGCCTTAAAATTTTATTCCACGGTTGCAAAAGCAACAAGCATTACAGTATTTTACCAGAGGTTCTTTGCATAAAGATCCATCCGAATAGAGCTGAAGAGCCTCTATTTAACAAATGAGAGAGTGCTAAAACCCTAAAACCAATCCTCATAACCTAACCAGCCTGGTCACCTAAACAGAAGAGCCAGACCTAAATCGGAGAACCAGGAGTGAGGGGAGGCCTCCACCCAGGCAAGGCGCCCCCACTCCAACCTTGAACCATCAAATCCAGCCACAGATGAAGCCACACGTGTGGAAGGCGCAACCTGGAGAGAGAGGGGCATGAGCTGTTGAAGGAGCCATCTGAAATGTTGGTAAACCCACCTTTTAGGTCTGGAAGGAGCCTCAGCTAGGTTTGGGAAGCCTACTGATGTAAGCTTCAGTCTTCACCTCGATCAAATCACCTGACCAATGAGTGCTCTCCATCTCATCTTTAGCTGGAGATGACATGTCTGCTAACTGATAATAAATTAATTGCTCTCTTAATGATGACTGAAGCTAAGGTATGATAACTCCAATCATCATAAGTGCTCCATGAGATGTCATTTAGCCTTTTATCTCACCGAATTTGGATTAATTTGGAGAGTTTTAATTTTCTCCAAAATAATCATTTTTTAATAAAAATTCATTTTTTTACTCAAAACCGACTTTTTTGAGAAAATTTGAGAAAAAAGGCATTATGTGTCTGATTGTTGATCTGAAAGTTGGTTCTGGCTAGCTGGCTGATCAAGAATGATTTTTGGCTTAAGGTTAGAGCCTTCAATCACTAAATTCGAAGCCCGGATAACTTATTTACCACGAACGGGTTTTTCCATTTAATTTATGGAAAAATTAACCCAAAAAACTTAGGAAAAGTAATTAAAAATTTTAAAAATAATTTTTTCCCCGTTCGAAAAAGATTTTTTCGAAAAAAAATTATATGTCCAGATGACTTAGGACATGACCATGATCTATCTAAAAAATGTCTAGTAGGTTTATAACACTCAGTTGGGCTATAATAACCACCCAAGGCCCAGAATTCAACATCGGGCATTCCAGCTTTGGAGGAAGCGGGAGAAAACCTCGTCAATTATACAGTATACTCGGTTGAAGGCAAAGCATAATTGTCAGGAGCAAAAAACTCCCTGGAATACCTTATTTGAGATTCTACGTCTCAGGAGACTGAACCACTCAAAAATACCCTACTAGCACATTTTATTACAAACCCCACGGGGCCATGATCAAAATTATTCAAATAAAAAAGTGACTAGCCAAAACTAGCTAGACACAAAGGCAGATCATCTGATACACTGGAATCAAACATTTATCATGTTTGTCAACTGGCAGCTCCTCAGCTAATCCAACTATGGTACAAATAAGTGGATAACACCTCCTTTCGAAGATGTTTTTCCTCTAATTGGGGATGTCATTGATGTAATTGGTCATGTAAGAGTTGAGGTAAAACCTTTGTTGTAAGTCCAGGAAATAGCCCCCAAAGGAAATATTATAAAATGTATTTTTGACTCTCCCTAGGAGAAATTGGCCCAGTGAGGCTAAGAAGTCGGCCTTGTTGGAGTTTTAGGTCACCCACTTGAAGAATATAAATAGGGAGGAACCCTCCCTCATTTGGACACACAGAAAGCTCAAGGAAGCTCGGTCCAAGAGAGAGAAAGACAAGTTCGTTAGGGTAGAAGAAGAAGTTGCAGAAGTTATCTTATCTTAGGATTTTCTATCTTTGTTTGACATTGTACTAAGTGACGAATCTATACAAAAGAAGTTGTTGGGTTTTCTCCCTTGTGGTTTCCTAGGATAAAATCTTTCTTTCTTTATTTTATGTTGTGCTTGTCTATCTTTCAATGATCTTATTGCATTAGATTAAAGATCTAACATATTTTAATTAAAGTGCAAACTCTAACATGGTATCAGAGCCACCCTGAAAGAAGGCACTATGCAGCTGGGAAAACTAGCGCTTCCAAGTTCGAGCACTTCTATTCACAAATTCTCTAGAAAAGAAGGTCAATCTAACTTGCCTCAAGGAGGCGCATCTTTTGGTGTTGAAATATTCCAATTTGAAGAAGTTTCAATTTTGACTACGGGGTACTGCAAGAAGGAACTAGGGCATCAAATTTCTGGAGCTTCCCTCGACAAAATTTGGAAAAGGACACTATTGGACAACTCGCCTCAAGGAGGCACACCTTTCTATCTAGGCATAATTTCAAGATTACAAGTTTGAAATCATAGGGTTTCTCTATCAAACCCTAGGTCAACAAAGTCTTGGAACAGTTTGAACTTTAGGCATCTCAAATTGGTAAGATTTGTTTCTTTGTTATTTCCATTTGAGGTTCTCATATCAAGATGATGAATCATACCAAGCTTGAGGACAAGCTTGTAGGAGCTGACAACTTCCGAGCATGGAAGTATAGAATTTCTCTTATCTTAGAAGAGAATGACTTGGACAATTATGCCACTGCGGAGGTTCCGGAACCAAAGGGAGATGATGCCAAAGCAAATCACAAGAAGAATATGATTAAAGCCAAGAGGATTATTGCAGACTCTGTCAAAGATCATCTCACCCCTCATGTCTCATGATTGAAGACTCCCAAGCAAATGTTCGATGCTTTCATCAAACTATTTGAAGGAAAGAACATCAACCAGAAGATGACTTTGAGTAATCAACTCAAGAATGTGAAGATCCAACACTCAGAAACCATCCAGTCTTATTTCACAAGGGTCTCCCTAATCAAGGAGCAACATGAGGCCATTGAAGAAAATCTTGAAGAAGGAGAGATTGTGAAGACTACCTTGAATGGTATCCCAAGATCGTGGCACTCATTCATCCAAGGGATATGCACCAAAAAGAAGCTAATCAAGTTCAATAGATTGTGGGAAGAATGCACTCAAGAAGAAGCTCAATTACTATCAACAGAAGAGAAGATGGGAGTTGATGATGATCAAGCTCTAACAATTCATTCAAAGAAGGACAAATTCAAGAGGAAGGATCACCCTCACAAAAGGCCCAAAAGATTCCAAAATAACCATAAATCTCAAAGGGACTATTCCAATTTTAGATGCTTCACATGTGATGAAAAAGTTCTCTTTGCAAGAGACTGCCCCAAAAACAAAGGATCAACCAAGGCAAACAAGAAGAAGAGACACCATGCACATACTGTTGAAGATGATGTACCCGCAAACAAAAAAACAAGAGAAGATTCTTCAAGTGATGAAGAATATGCTTTGATCTCAGCTCTTACAGATACAGTCACCCATGGAAGCAATGATTGGCTTGCAGATAGTGGAGCTTCCAAGCACATGACAGGGTACAAAGAATCTTTTATCAACTTGTCAAAACATGAGTCACCTCACAAGGTGAAACTTGGAGATGACTACCAGTATCCCATAAAAGAAAGTGGAGAAGCTTCATACAAGTTGGATTCACGAAAGTCAATGAAGAAGAAGGATGTTCTCTATGTACCAGGATTGAAGGAAAATCTCCTCTCCATTTCAGCTCTAGATTCTAAGGGATTTCATGTTGCATTTGTTGATGACCAAGTACTCATGTGGCCAAGATGCAAGACAGTCGATGATCCAACAATAATTGGGGAGCAAGAGGGGGGCTTATACAAGTTGAAGGGACAACCAAAACAAGCATTGGTTCGTGACTTTATGGAACCAAGCGAACTATGGCACCAAAGGCTTGCACATGTAGACTATAGAGCACTACAAATTGCAAGCAAGGCAATGTCAGGTCTACCTTAAATTCAATCAAAACATGAAGGCATTTGCAAAGGATGTTTGCAAGGGATGAATGTAAGGAACCATTTCCAGGCAATGAAAGCAAGCGAAAAAAAAGATTTTGGAGATAATCCACTCAGATATATGTAGCCCCATGTCATCCAACTCCTTAAGCGGGTATGCATAATATATTTCTTTCATAGATGATTATTTTCGTAAGACATGGATTTATTTCTTGAAAAGAAAAGATGAAGTTTTTAGTAAGTTCAAGGAATTCAAAGCCTTGGTAGAGAATCACAGTAAAAGGAAGATCAAGACATTACGATTAGACAACGACGGTGAGTACACTTCAGAAGAGTTCAAAGACCTATGTAGAGAATCTGGGATTAAGAGGGAGATGAGCACTCCCTACAATCCTCAACAAAGTGGCATCACAAAAAGGAAGAACAAAACGACAATGGAAGCAGCAAAAGGGGATGCTTCATGACCAAGACCTTCCAATGCACTTATGAGCAGAAGCTGCAAAAACAGTCGTGTATGTACAAAATAGAACACATCGACGTGTCTTGGATAACAAGATTCCAAATGAAGCTTTCTCAAGAGAGAAACCAGAAGTAAGCCACCTTCGAATATTTGGTTGCCCTGTGTACATACATGTTCCAACAAAACTAGATCCTTCAGGAAAGAACGACATATCTGTTGGATATAGTGCCACATCAAAAGAATACAAAATATACTTCCTAAGATTCAAGAAGATCGAGACCAGCCGAGATGTTACTTTTGATGAAGACTCGACCTACAACAAATCAAGACAATTCCACACCGAAGAAACTAATGAACCAGAAGTTCCTAGAACCAAAGATACAGTTATGAAAGAAGTGATCCAAGAAGACCATGAAGACCATGACTTGTCAAAACCATAGAGACCAATAGCTCCACCTCATGAGAAGAACTCCTACAAAACAAGACCAACATGTGCACGAGAAGCAATCCAAGATGCAAAGAGATATGATGCTCTAGATGGGACTTCTAGAGAGAGCAACAAACAGAGACCATACTCCAGCTATGTGGCACTACTTTGTGACATCATTGATGAAGAACCTTCCAACTATGACGAAGCAGCATATTGAATCCAGAGTTGTGTGAATTTGTTCGAGAATCCAGTGTTCCATGACAAGTCGAAGCATATTGAGATCAAGTTTCAGTGTATCCAGGATACGGTGCAGAGAGAAGCAGTGAAGCTCCAATATGTTGCGATAGACAAGCAGATAGCCTATGTCTTGATGAAGCCTCTAACAAGAGTGAAGTTGGAATACTTTAGAAACAAGCTTGGAGTTGTGCAGAACGATGCCCATCGCAAGAGGGAGTGATGATCGACATGATTCAGTCTAGGACTAAAGCTCAGCCTGATGCTGAGAGACATTCTTGGAGAATGGAGGCACTTGGTCAACCTTCAACCTGGGGCTGAAGAACCTAGTCTCAGACCAGGACTTGATATGGGATCATGAAGTTGAAGTCCTAGAATAGATCTAGGCCAACATCTAGTATGAAAAAGGGTTGGCTCTGTAGAACCTGGTATGGGACCAAGACTTGATCTAGGATCAACAAGTAGAAGTCCTAAATTGGATCTAGGCCTACATCCAGTATGAAAAAGGACTGGCTCTATAGAACCTGGTCGAGGATCAGGATGTTGAAGTCCTAGATTAGATCTAGACCTACATTCGGTATGACAAAGGGTTGGCTCTGTAGAACCTAGCCTGGGACAAAGACCTGATCCTGGATCAGGTTGTTGAAGTCCTAGACTAGATCTAGGCCTACATCCAGTATGAAAAAGGACTAGCTCTCTAGAAGATGAAGTCCTAGATGGGATATAGAACTACATCCAGCATGAAAAAGGGTTGGCTATGTAGAACTTCTCATGACGTATAGATTCGAGAGATCTCACTAGTCAATGGTCGACGAGATGAGAGTTGATGCAGCAGTGATGATGATTATTCAGCGATGATGATGATCCACTAATGTTGATGATTAGCGAGGATGATGATGTCCAGAGATTGTGTCCAGTTGTGGTGATGACCGGGTCAAAAGAATACCTTCCTTGTTAAGAGGGACTATTGTTGAAAATGTAACTTTGAAAGATATTATTTGTATTACTATTCTTATTATATTGTACTTTTGTTATTCCTCCTTTCATAAATGCTTTTCCTCTGATCGAGGATGTCGTTGATGTAATTGGGATAAAATGTATGTTGTATGTCGGGGTAATAGTCCTCGAAAGAAATATTATAAAATGTATTTTTGAGTCTCCCTAGGAAAAGTCGGCCCGGTGAGGCTAAGAAGTCGGGCTTGTTGGGGTTTTAGGTCACCCACTTGAAGAATATAAATAGGCAGGCGCCCTCTCTCATTTGGACACACAGCAACCTCAAGCAAGTTTGCTTCAAGAGAGAGAAAGACAAGTTTGTTGGGGTAGAAGAAGAAGAAGCTGCAGAAGTTATCTTATCTTTGGGTTTTCTATCTTTGTCTGACACTGTACTAAGTGACGAATCTATACAGAAGAAGTTAATGGGTTTTCTCCCTCGTGGTTTCCTAGGATAAAACCTGTGTCTTTCTTTTATGTTGTGCTTGTCTATTTTTCAATGATCCTATTGCGTTAGATTAAAGATCTAACATATTTGAATTAAAGTGCAAACTCGAACAAAATATAGCTGAGTGAGGAGATCTTTTAAATTCTTCAGAATATTTTGCTCATTTTGAAAAGGAAAAGAAGAGAATTGAAAACAAAAGGGTTGTTCACTGTTATCTTTGATCATAGAGGAGCTAGAGGAAGGAAACGTTGTGATTTATAGGGATAAACAGAAAAATTGATGGAACCAAATCTCACCCAAATTCTGAAATAGTCTGCTCACAAATGCGTTGGCGACAGATAGGTATAGTGTCCTAGAGAGAGAGTGCAAAAGCCGAGCACAAGAGCTGAAAACAGAAATATATTTGAGTATAACACTCCAATATGCCTGGTGTAATGAAATGTAATAAAGGCACAATACGAAAGTGGCATTAGTTTATTAGGCACCATTAAGGAAAGGAAGTTATGTTATGCTACCACCTACTAGCCAAATAGAAAAGGATATATAATTCTATGGCTCCATCATTAATATAATTTCTCATTCACATTTGATGCATAGTCAATTTTATAACATGGCTTCACAGCGATAGAAGATACCAGCCCAGATGAGTCTAGAAACATTGCAAATTAGAATTTCATGGTCATATTGCTATGACAGAAGATTTGAATTGCTGTGAAAGAGTCTGCATTAGGTGAAAGTCGTGATTGTATTGCTATGTGTAATGTCCTCTTCTAATTAATCACCCAAGGACACTCGTTAACCTATTTAATTCCCATAGGTTCGGGCAGGCATTGATAAAATGGGAATTGACTGAGGACTAAAAATACCAGCAGCTAAAAAGAACATCATTTCAGTATTATTATGTCATCAGTAAATTAAAGAAGGCCATCAGAGTAGTTATCAACAAGCATGCAGGGCATGCAGGCCTAAATTCACCTTGCATGTGACATGTGACATGCAAAGCTCAACGTTATAAAAGAAAGATAAGTCGAACCAAAAAGGTATCCATTATTGTTATTCACTTTTGAATTGGTTTCAAGAGCTCAGCAGCAGCAACAGCAAGTTGGGGTTGAGGGCGTGAGTCCCTAGCCAGCAAGTGTTTTCAGTAGCGAAACCTATCTTCCCTAATCACTTTCAGGATAGATCACACAGATCTATTATCAGCACTTCAGATTATTCAGTATTTAACACATACAGAAGATTGATCCTCCAGAAAGCAACGTATTTACTGCTGAGGCGAATTGAAGACTTTGAAGGCAATTCGTATTGAACCAAAGAAGCAGTATATCTCATGCATGTTTCTTACAAATTCTTCAAAAGGCCTATATTACCCTATCCAGTGATTTCTTGGGATTATCTTATACATCCTGAGCAGTAGTGAATCATTCTATCCAGGAAGAGGACATATTCACTGCATGGGCAATTTCTCTCTTAGAAGTAATTCGCATCTGAACCAAAAAATCTCCTAAGTCTTGCATGTCATCACCAAAGTCCTCAGAAGGTTGCTATTACCCTATGTACTGATTCTGGGCCCTCGATTCACCAATCCGGAGCAAATACATAAGAATCAAAGCTCAAGAAGGACGTTTTTATTGCATGAGCGAATAGCCTTGGGAGGCTCACGTTTTCTGCTTTATCTTTTATGCATGGCATGCATGCCTCTTACATATTGATCAACAAGTAGACTTATGATTATTGGTATGTTATTACAATCTCTTTGAAAGCTTATTCAGTTATATATGTGAGTTTTTCTACATCTGGGGTTTGTGAACTATCTTGAAGTTACATGGAAACCATTCTATAAGTATGAACCTTAAAGAAACTCGAAACCTATACACATATACCATAAGCAATCTGTATAAAGGCACAAAATATCAATTTGGGATATTACACTATGAGAGAAAAGGTTGTAAAAAAGGGGCAAATCCATTGACCAGCTTCCATACCTATCAAATGTGTCGAGTGCATCTTTTGAAATCAAAAGGAACTACCATTTGGAAATTGAGAACCACTGTATCAGCCATATTGAAATTGAGAGCTAACTATATCATATAAATATGTGCAATATTAAATAGTTAGACAACCTCCACGGAAAGAGAACCATAGATAGTGGCAGCAGAAAAAGAGTTATAGGCGTAGCTGTTTGAAAGCAACGACATCAGTCGCTCGCATTCAGTTAACTCAAGTCATCACTTAAAGGGAGCCTAACATACATGCTCACACAACCTAGCCCTAAGGCACACACTGGCAAAGAACAATAACACACTAACAACATAATTATTCCACAATCATACTTGAGCAATCAGTCTCTCATAAGTGCAACAGCCACTAGAACAGACCTATTTTCAAACAAACAGAGCAGTCATAGGTATTTTACTACTGTGAAGTTTTCCTCCCTGAAACCTGTGAATTCTCATCATCTCCTCCACCACAAGAAACACCTCTTCATATCACAGAGGAGATGAGACTTGTGTGCCTCCCTCCACCACTCTGCCAAAACCTTTGAGCGCACCATATTGCGCTACCATTCCACTCTTGCCTCTAACGTCAATCTACTTGCATGTTCTCCCAAAATTTCAATCTCTGTGGCATCCCCAAGTAGACCCCAACCCAAGTTACTTCGCTGCCCCATAACTTCAGGGAAAATTCTTCAAACACGGTCTCCAGAGTCCACACCCTCAATGATTACAATGCCAACTAGTTTAATAATGTTCTTAGTTCAGGCTACTCATCACATTACCCACCTGATTCACAAACCAGGTTCCAGTGTAGATCATATTACCTGCAAAACCTGTACTCAAAGTGACAGCCCCAAATCACAAGTGCAGCCACAGGGGAACTCAAGAAGGTTGTCCAATGTGACCAAGATGTCCCGTTAAGCAAAGCACTTCATAGAGTAGAGGGACAAACACATTGTCCAACCTCCATACACACGTCATACTCTTGTAGTCGTCAATGTAAGAATAGTCTCCTTGCTACAATATTTTCCTTGATTTACTAAAAGCCTAAAACAATGGTTCTATGATGTCAGCTAGTGGAATGATATTCACCATAACTTTGATTTTCTTTGCATCATCATTCTTCAACAGAAGTTTGAATTTCTGATGGCCAAAATCCTGATTGTGGTCAACGACCTAGTGACTCAAAGAAACTCTGAAAAAAGTGTGTGGCCAAAAGCCAAATCAGACAGGGTATCTTAAAAAGTGCAGACAAGACCGTGGCTCTAATACAAATGAAATGAACAAAGTTCATTTACCGAATATAAAATGAATTTGGTTTATAAAATAAATAATAGATATCCAAATAAATACGATAACATAAAAGAATCCATATGGATTAACATAATGTTGAGTATGCAAACTGAGAAATGACTTGTAATGACCTAACTGACAATATATATACACATTGTAGGTCATGACGTGAAAGGTGATGATGAAACGTTATGACCCTTAGTTAGGATGTGCCACTTAATTAATTATCACTATTATTATTATTATTATTATCATTTTTACTATTATCATTATTTATTCAATGTTTATGCATATACCTATGTCCATTACAGTTGTTAAGTATCTCACTTTTATGTATGGAGTGGTAGACATGGAAGTAAGAAAGAAATATGTAAATGCGCACTAATTAGATGATGCATCCCAGTGGTGTCTTTACACTCTTGACTATTCAAAGACAAGCTTTTCAATGAGATAATATTGCTGCTATCCATTATTCAAGCAACCTTGTTTTGAGGTAGTAGGCCTACTATGTTCACTTCTTTTATACCTCTTAAACTAAACAGATATCAATACTACAAGCATTCCTAAAAAAACACATACACATTACAGCAACTTGTAGTATGTGGATGCTTCTAAACCTTCGTAAGATCTTTCAATTCTAATAAATGGTTTAATTGTGAATATATATAGCCCTTTCCCTGAAATTCACTTGTAGTGATCAATTAGCATGTAAAACAAAAAACAATGCCGAAAGGAAAAGGGAAAACAAGAGATGTATATAAACTGAAATATAGCGGAATTAGTTGTAAAAGAAAATACCAATGTTTCTGTATCAAATTTCAAGCCGGTCGCAATCCATGTTGGATCCAATAACTTCTCAATGATCACACTGAGCTCATCCTTTTCATGCATATATAATATATCCTTGACCATATTCCAAATTCTCAAAAATTCCATGTGGTTTGCCTCCTTAGCTCCAATCAACTTCACAAGCTGCCATAACAAGACCATATTTTCATGATTTATGCCAGAAGATAAAATAAATGTTCATGATTTACAATACAAGATATAATTCAAGGCCAATGTAATATATGTTGGTGACCACCCTTTTTAGACTCCAGAAAACCATTGTGTCGTCTCACCATTTGAATCACACATCACTTCTTCATAAAGTTGCTGTGTAGCCATAATTTTCTCAAAAATATATCATTGAAGAAATAATTAGTAGCAATAATCTAACAATCATTCATGTTACCTATCATTATCCATGAGGCTTGCACTTGTGATTTTCATTACAGCACTTGTGATTTTTCGTCACAATGATCAAGCTTATAGGATCACATTGCTAGCTGTTTTCATGGACAAGGGATGCAATTGAATTTTGGCTTTAGCGACGATGCTATCCTATGGAATGATCTGATGTTGTCATGTTGGGATGAAATCTTCTAGTGGTGTTCTAGCGGATGAGATAGCATGGTTTGATGATGTGGCATGCCCTCTCTCTTTGATAGTGTTGACATGTTTGAAGTGATATGTTGCCTAGGTTTGAAGAAATTATTTAACACTTGGTGCATTTTATGGAGTGAGAATCCATCAACCTCGGACCTCACTAAGTTTTAAGTGTTTGTAATTCCCTAAGTGTGGTCATGAATTAGAAGGGGTTTTTGTTATGGTTTCTATGGTTTTATCACGATAAATCTTTATCAATGTGGAACACCTTAGCTCTTTGTCTCCTTTTGCAAGGTTCTAGCATAATTATTAATGTATTTCATATGGTTGGAGGCCTCTCCTATAAGCAACCTAGGTGCTTGGGGTTGGCTTAGCACATCTTCGACCTTTTCATGTCATAATTTATATAGCCTTGTGCACACATGATGAAGGGAATTTTGGGTTTATTTGACTTGGTCTGACCACTTGGAATGCAAAGTATGAGAATGCCCTAATTCATTTGGCCCTTTTCACATTCGGAGAATGATTATTGCAATCCATACTCATGTTTTCCTAAGAGGACACTCTTTATTTGGCACTTGCGTTAAGGCAAGAATGCATTATAACAAGATTTCATCGCTTGAAAAGGTTAACACTTTTCCCTAGATCAAAACGTTCCTTGAACCTAAATTCATGATATTTGCAATCTACAATTCACAATATTTGGTCAAATGCACACCTCCCTAGGGCTCAATCTTCTTTGAGCTTAAAATATTATTTGTTTAAGTAAAATCTGACAACCTTGGCACATTTCATCAAGGGTGCACACCTCAAATTGCCTGGTTAACATGGCTAGCATTGTACATGCTTCAAGGGAACCTCAACTACTAAGACATTATTCTATTATTCACCTTGTGAAAGAGGTTATGTTGCATGCATGTATGATTGACTACTCTCTCACATGTTTGGAACTTGTTAGACATTGGAAAAATTGCTTTGAGGGAGCCACACAAGCCTAAAAAAGTTGATTACAAGTTGGCCAGAGCCATCGATATGGACACTCTCTTGCTTGAAAGGTGCACTTGGTGAATAAGTTGGTTGGAAAGCTAGTTAAAAGTTGGTTCAGAGTTTGTTGCTTCTTGGTTCAAAACCCTATTTCATCCACTGCATGTACCTTTATGAACATGTGTGTGGTTCCTCTCTCTTGAAGGATGTACTTATGGATAATCAATATGTTATTCCATGGAGAGAATTGCTTGGTCAAATCACTCAATCGAAGGAGGCACCCTATCCTCTTAGACTATTCTTGGAAGAAGTTACGTGAGAAGAATATTATATTTTTCCCTTAGAAAAGAGGATGAATATTTTATTGTTTCTCCTAGGAAAGAGCATAGATCTCAACAACTCATTTCTACTTTTAGTAAGGAGCTTGTTGAGGAGGTTAGAAATGTACTATTTAATTCTATTCTTTGGTGAACTAATGGATCTATGAAAACAATTGCCTTTTTCATTGTACAACGGAGTTGAGCTAAAACCTATATAAGCCTTAAGGGCTTGCTCTCTTCACCTTTTCATAGTTGGATTTCGGCTAGACCCCTCAAAGTTTAGTTGAAGATTGGTTGGATGACTTCGAAGACTGAACAAAGTCACTGATATGTAAAGATATCTTCTAAATCATCAAGTCTTCTCTCATGTTGTCGAAATGACCTTGACATAGGCTTGTGGAGTGTGAAATTGGTAATGACTTTACCTTGACATAGGCTTGTGGAGTGTGAAATTGGTAATGACTTTCTTTTTTCCTTTATGTTGTCAATAGGATATAGTTTATAATAGCACATCTTCTCAACTCTTGGTTGGATGCATATAAACGATATTCTTGGTAGCCATAATCTTCCTATGTATTAAAGTATATATGTTTTAGTAAACTCTCTAGTTCCATCTCTACAATTCAAGGCAGCAATGGGATGGCTTGTTGTAGCTTTTACTCTTCAACATCCACAACCATTACCCTTCATTAGGATAGACTGATAGTATCCCATTAATTGAATCCATTACCCAAATAATAAGACACTAATCTCCAATCTACTATCCATCTCTTCCTTTTAATTGGATCTTTATAATTTCCCTTTAGTATAATTCCTCACATGAGCTTTGCACTTGGTTTTGCTACCCCCACTCTAAAAATTGCAATGGTTGAATTAGACACTTGACAATGACGCCTTGATTCAATATCATATATTATAAATTGTCCAATCAACATGATTTAATGACTATAGCAAGTAAGTTTTGTGGAAATCTACTATGACTTTGGCCCAATTTATTTTGGTGGACTAACACATAGATAAATAGAAAATGCTTTCTTCAAGATGGCTCCACACAAGCGATTTCCCTAAAATTTGGTTTGTATAGTGACAACAACACCATGATTCGTTGAATAGTGACATGATTTTACCCTTCAAACTTTATAGTAGCATTGTTGGCACTCCGTTAACTATTTCCTAGTGATTATAATACTAATTGTTACAAGGATCATGACGACAACTATTTTTATTATCTTTGCGTGCAATTTTCTTTTTTTAATAATTCCTTCTTCTATTTTTTCTGACTTACAATCTTCTCTCAAACAAAATGCAGCAAAATGTTATTTTCCTTCAATTAAACTTCTTTTTCTTTTTCCTTTCTTTTAAATATGGCAAAACGCTAGAATGTGGTCAAAGACCAAGTTATTCAAAAAAACTATAAAGAACTGGAGTGTGGCCAAAAGACGAGATCAAAATTGGCTTTAATACAAATGAAATGAACAGATTTCATTTATTAACAAACGTCCAACATAATAAGTATAGTGAAAAGATATCCATATAGGACTATAATTGATAATAAATATGACTATGAATGAATAGATGAATGATTTACAATGCCCTGCATGACAATACATATACACATTGGCAGGACACGTTCCTTAGGTGATGTTACTTTATTTATTATTATTATATTATTTATTAATGTTCACAAAACTTGACCTCATGATGTAGTTGGCTTGGCTTTCTTCCCTTCAGTGTTGGAGATGTTAGATTTTCACAAGATTATAACAGTATATCTTAATTGCAATTAATCAATAAG
Organism: Pseudotsuga menziesii; assembly: GCA_001517045.1. Lineage (NCBI taxonomy): Eukaryota > Viridiplantae > Streptophyta > Pinopsida > Pinales > Pinaceae > Pseudotsuga > Pseudotsuga menziesii. Next base: position 349,951 of record LPNX010387936.1, read on the forward strand.
ATCACTAAAAAAAGAAAAAGCACAAAACAAAAACACCATTGTTTTTATCTTGGGAAACCCAATCAGGGAAGACCCAACAAACCTTTGTATAGAGATAATGATCTTCTGAGAACAAAGAGAAGAAGAGAGAGAGAGAAAATGCCTCTCGCAAATATAACCCCAGAAAAAACTCTTCTAGACTATTGGAGCGCACCTTTTCTGTTGAGCTAAGTAGCTGTGAATGTGTGAAATAATGAGGGGAGACTCCTATTTATACTGATTTTCCACTAGGAAAATCACTGGGGCTGACTTCTCTTGGGGGAGCAATAAAATATATTTTATAATTTTATTTTATTTGTATTTCTTTCTTTTGCTTGCTTTTCACCCCAAGGCTTCTGTTGATGAAATTGTCATTGATGCCAACATGGACTTGCACTGGCCCCACAGGATGTCATTGATGCCACCAAGTCCCACCTTGCAGTGCCTTAGACCCTTTACAGAGTGGGTTTGTGCCTTGAAGCACCCTGTACCCAGTTGACAACGTCCCTGTACCCACAAGGCTGGATCTTGAAGCCACCACTCTGTTGATGATGCTGAAGTCTCTAGAGATGGTCCTGAAGCCTTGGTAGATGATGAAGAAGCCCTAAATGGCTTGGAAAAGCATTAATGACCCATTCTGTGGTCATTCATGCTCTGTTGGTGTCATGGTACCCCAGAAGAAGGCCTGGCAACCCCACAGGTAATGTCATGATGGATCTTGACCCTTGAAGGTCTCCTAGTGTGGGTGAGGTGGTTGAAGAAGCCCATGAAGCCTCTTGTTTGATGAAGAAGCTCATAACTTGGTCCTTAAGCCCACAAGTTGGTTGAAGAAGTCTTAGTTGACATAATGAAGCTCTTGACATATTATGGATCTTGAAGTGTGTATGGGACTCTTGCACTCATGCCCACAAGCTTGATGAAGACTTTGATGCATTATTGAAACCCTTGGTTGGTGTTGTAGCTCTTGATGCCATAAAAGTACGTGAAGAAGCCATCAACAAGAATTCAAGTCATTTCATGAAGGTCTGCACAAATTGCAGAAAATATGAGTGAAGGACCTTGTCAATGCAAGCAAGACCCTCATAAGATGATAGCCCTCGTCATGCCCTTTCCAACGGTAGGTGGCACGTCATGTGGTTCCTCATGGTTGATGAGATATTAATTTTTGAAGATGACAAGGCAAATCTAAACCATCTTGTAGGGGCAGCCGACCAAACAAAAGAATTGTTTTTTAAATTAAAATTAAAAAAATAATAAAAAATTCGATATGACAAGTCGGCTCCACAAATTAATTAAAAAGGAAAATTAAAAAAAGAATATAAAAATGGTAGGTCAGCTCCATAAAAATCTATGAGAAACCAGTATAAATAAGAGGCAAACGACCTCATTTTTTATGTGTAAATTCGCTGGATGAGCTCTGAATTTTGGGTTACTGAGTCAGCCGCAGAAGGAGCAGCAGCAGTAGGGTTTTTACTATGGAAATCCGGAGGTACAGCAGACTGTGGCAGCCACAGTTCTGATTTTTTTTGTGACTGTTGTCTGAGCTAAATTCGGAGGTGCAGCAGACACGAGGTGGAGGACAGTCCCGAATTTTTTTTTCAGACAATTTTTGCAGCAGCAAACTGAATTTTTTTTGTGTGGGCAGCAGTGGAATTTTGGAAGAAGTGGACTGAAATTTCTCATAACAGCAGAACAGAAGCAGTATAAATTTCAAATGGTGGAAAGAACAGACATTTGTGATGAAGAAATTCTGATCTGATTTTTGACATAGTGAAAGCTACAGCAGCTGAGGATAAACCATAGTTCAAGTTTACTTGAACACAAGTGCATCTGTTAAAAGACAAGCTAGCAGACAATCAGCCCGAGGTTCACAAACAGTCTGAACTTGATTGAAGTTTTACACAGTTGTTCACACAGTCTAAACTTGATTGGAGTTTTCCATAGGAATCCTTTGGTCAAAAGTCTGAGTTCGCAATAGAAGCATTCCTCAGGACAGTCCATTTTCCTTTAGTATTGGATGATGCTCACTTAGATGGCAGTCTTGAGTTAGCAAGGGAAGACACGGTCCTGAGTTGACTGTGTGCAAGCTAATACACAGTTCAGCATGAAGATGAACATCATTCAAGTTTGAAGTGTTTGAAGTTGCATACATAAGTGAAGATGACTGCCCATGGTGAAGTCAAGGTATGAAGCTAATGAAAACAGCAGTACATTAATCTCCATGATGATTTTTGCAGCAGCAGCTTTGAAGAAAGTTTGAAGAGAAGACCTTTATCAGCCTGTCTTTGACTGAGATGAATGATGACAGAAGAGAAGTGACATATGCAGACCTCTACAGTAGTTCGAGGATGATGATGTACAAGGGATATATATACAAATTGCAATAATAAACGGTTTCTTGAAGAAGTTGACAGTCTCTTGTGAAGAGGTTTGGAACCCTAGGATGATGAGTGATGAACAGTCCCGAGTTTGACTCAAAGTCTGAGGTAGATGACAGTGGTTGAGACACAGTCCAAATTGGTCCACAGTGCAAGCTTGTATGCACAGTCAAGCTTGAAACACATCCGAATTTGTCTGTAAGAACACATAGTTCAGACTTGGGATTTGGATGGGGTCTTTCTCAACATGTAGACAAGCCCGAGTTTCTTCCACAGTTCAACTTTTGATGCTTCCAAGTCCAAGGTTGATACACAGTTCAGTTTGACATGTGTGTTGGGGTTTAGTTGCCTAGAAAGAGGTGTGCATGTATACACAATCCATGAGGTTGACAACACAAAGCTTGAACATTGACAAAAGATGACAGCCCTAGTTTATGAGGCTGAGTGTGGAGTGTGATTAGTTCAAGGCTGAGTTATCCTAATGACAAGCTAAGAGATGACAAGGTATGTGTGACAATGATAACTTCAGTAAAAGACATGACAAGCAATGAAGAGAATTGATGGCATCTCTGTGACTGTATTGAAGACTTCCTTGATGACTTGACTATGCATAAGAGTTGATTGTTCAACAGTGTGGTGACTAAATGGAGCTAACCCCAGAGAGCAGGTTTGCCTAAGTTCAGAGAGCAGATTGATTCTGTGTATTAGACTAAGTTTTTAGAACACATATTGATTGAGTTTATGAGCTGACCTTCAGTTAGTTTGACTAATGCTACAAAGCTGATTTGATTGAGCATCTATCAGCAGATAGTTTGAATAAGTTTGGAAGGTTAAAGAAAGTTGATTTGATGGTGTTCTTGTGTGCTCTCCTCAACTATGTCAAAGTCATATTTTAGTGAGTTTTTAGAGAAAAACTTGAAGGCTTGATGGTCTTGATGAGAAGCTTGACTTGACATGGCACTCAGCAGTACAGTGACAAGTCTTGACATGAAAGTGACATATGACATCAGTGAGCAAATTGATCAATATCAGATTGACTTGATGATTTTGACAGTGGATTGAATTGACTGATAACAGACCGTGGCTTGGCAAGCAGGGACAAGTTGATGACAGTAATGAGCAATTTGGCAAGTGACATGACCAATGATAAATGATGATAGTGATGAGGGGGCAGTGATACCTTCAGCTGATGACATGAATGAAGATGTGCTCAGAAGATTATGAAGTCAAGGATAGTATGATAATAAATTGCTGATATCCTTTTTGACAGAATGCTCTTGGACAGAAGAAGATGCTGATTGAAGAAATGCTAGAGATAAGTGCTGATGTGATGTGACAGTGATGACGTGGACAGAAAGATGATGTTGATGTGACAGTAAACTTTAATTGTAAAAGCAAGCTTGTCTTGTTTTTGAGGTTAGGATACCTCAAACCCTTCTTAGCAGGGTCTAAGAAAACCAGGCAGGGTCTTGGATGCAGAGTAGGTGCTCTTTGTATCAGTAGGTGTTGATTTTACCTAACGGTTGTAGCCGGACCAAAACTAATACAAAAAGATTACAAAATTATATGGTGTTGTGTTCTTGTGTTATGGTTCTTGATGATTCAAATGCTTATGATATGTGGATGATGAAGTGAAAAATGTTTATGAAATGATTATGAGACTGGTAGAATAATGGAATGATAAATTGGTAGTTAATTGTGACAAGTTAAGAAAAGTTGTAAAATTGGCGTCACACTGATTCACCCCCCCTCTCAGTGTCTAACAGTTTCAATGAATAATTACAACAGTATAATCTCTCGAAGGAGGTACAAGGAGGTACAATACTAGTACAATAAGAATAGCTTCTGAAGTTGCGCAAGTTCCAACACTCCCTCTTAACGAGGACAATATTCTTCAGATATGGTCATCATCATCATGAACATCTGGGTCTCTTCTGTACATCTCATCTGTCTCGATCATCTTTATACATACTGAAGGTCGTCAACATGTCTTTGTCAAGTCTTTTATCATCTATAGTTCCATCTGCTACCTGTCCGTCTAATCTGCCGATGGGATCCTCCCATACCTTGCTTGAGATCCTGGACGAGCAAATGTGCACGACCATCTACTACCTGTTCGTCTCATCTGTTGATGGGGTATTCCCATTACTGGCTGAGAACCTGAGCGAGTAGAGGTACCTGTGCAATCACACGACCATCTATTGCCTATCCGACTCATCTACCGATGGGATTTCTCCCATACCTAGCTGAGCAACTGGACAAGTAGAGGCACCTGTGTGAACCCGACCATCTACTACCTATCCATCTCATCTTCCAATGGGATTTTCCCATACCTGGCTGAGATCCTGGACAAGTAGAGGCACCTGGGTGAAAGCATGGTAACTATCTCTTTGTCATCTCTCCCTCTCAAGGAGGGACACATTCTCCTCTACTCCAAGTCTTCCGCGAAAGTATTCAAACTCTATCCTGGGAAGAGGCTTGGTGAGAACATCTACAGTCTGGTCATCTGTCGAAATATACTGTAACTCAACCACACCTTTATGCACCATATCACGTATGAAGTGATACCAAATCTCTATATGCTTCGACTTGTCATGAAATACAGGATTCATTGACATCTACACACAGCTCTGGTTATCATAGTGAATCACAGTGGCTCTCACATCTGGCCAAACAAACCTGCAAGGAGTTTACGAAGCCAAACTGCTTCTCAGGCTGTTGTACTAGCATTCATATACTCGGCGTCTGCAGTACTGAGTGCTACTGAGTTCTGCTTCTCGTTGTACCAGGAAATTGCTGCAAAACCCAAGCTGAAGCAACGTTCAGAAGTACTCTTCCTATCTGCAGCGCATCCAACCCAATCTAAGTCTGTAAACCCTTGCAATCTCAAGCCACATTCAAAAGCATATCATAGATACCATATCCCACAGAGCCACGTAAGTATCTGAGCACATGTTTTGCATCAATCCAGTGAATCTGCATCAGTTCACACATGAACTCACTGAGAGCATTCACATCAAAACATATATCAGGTCTGGTGTTCATCAGATACATCAAGGACTAAATCAGTTGGTGACATATGGTGGAATCAATCAAAATGAATCCGAAGTAGAATCCCTCGGTTTCTTCAAATTTGCATCGATTGGAGTAGCCATGGACTTGTTGTCCAACACTCCAAATCTCTTCAAGATATCTATGGTGTATTTTCCTTGACGTAGGAAAATCTCCTTTTGCATGCTTTTAATCCCAAGAAGTACATATCATTGAGAAAGGTTGTCTTTACATCAATCAGATGCAACTTCCATCCCATAGTTGAAGCAATAGCAATGATCGATCTGATGGAAATATATCGAGTCATAGGAGCAAATGTCTCATCATAATCAACTCCCTCTTTCTGAGAGAACCCTCTAGCAACAAATCTAGCTTTGTATTTTTCAATACTCCCATCTGCTCCATGTAAAATTTCATGCCCCTCTCCACTCTACAAAATCTATTGTGCCCATCTACGTCTTTTCTGACTTACTGCCATATCTGTGGGAGCATCATCTGGCTCAACTGGATCAATAAGACTGATCGGTTCATTCCTTTCTTCAAACTCCCTCTTAATTTCTGGAGGGGAAGATCGTCTCATCTCTTCATCATCATCGATCTCCATATCAGATCCTCTTCTTTTTCGGATAGTCATTTCTTCTCCAAAGATTACATCCTGACTCAATCCTATGATGTATATTATGTAAGCCTTTGAAGACTTGTGGTATCCCACGAATGTTCCCTTCTTGCCTGAAGGTTCTAACTTGGGCACATGAATGTAGACTGGAAAGATGCGAAGTAAGTAACCATCCTGGTGATGACCAAGTTCATCAAAGATCCTTCAATTGTCTTGTTCGAATCACGACGGCAATGTCGTCAGGGTTCTATCATATGTAATAGACCAGAATCCTTGTCTTTGGGGGACAAGTCCCTCTGTCTCTCAGAAGTCGGTTGAGTAAATCTTGTTGAAGCAACAGATAGACCGACATTCTTAGAATCCTTCTACTTCTGATCACCAGATCTCTGTATGAGATCATTCTTGGTTTGAGAGTCATAATTCATGCTTCTAGAGGCTTTCTGCTTCTGTTCAATCCATATATCAATGGGGTCACTTGTCCTTGTAGATCATGGCATTACCTACAGGCTACAAGTCAAATCCTGTCAGATGGTTAGCAATATTTCATAATCACTGTATTAACAATATGATGTAGGCAACTTTTTAGGCAATGCTTCGACACAACACACATAAGGCCATTATTTGGATGCTCGCGGTCTCCAATATAGCATACCATTAAGAGTGTGTACTACTCCAAGTATGTTATAGAGGAGTTGTCATCCTAGATGGGTCGTGCAGCATGACCGGCTATTTAAACAATTACGTGTATAGTGAATACCTATTGTTCATCAATAAAGGAACTATTTCACATGCTCAATCGCTTCCTGAATCTAGGAATGTAGATCTGCGTAAAACATATTCAAAGCAACTAGATCTAATCTACTAGAGCACGTATAATCAAATACTTATCTTTTGTTGTTTTGTGGGTGGGCTCCCACTGCCAGAGTCCACAAGTCTTCATATGCTTGCTTGAGGATCATTATAGTATGGATCTTCATATCATCTCTTTAGTATGGAGAGTATTAGAAGAAGAACTTCAAACAATCATAATTCCTTGGCTTCTTCTGAGAAGTGTCTTCTTCTACATCAGCAGTTGAAGCTTTATGCTTCATTTTGTTTGAACTTCAACAAATGCTGGCATAATGACCATATTTCTTGCACCGGTAGCAGTGTATCTAAGATAATCCTTCTTCTCTTTCTTCTGCTCTAGGGGTGGACTTGATCTCCTACCTTGATGCTTGTGATTGTAAAACGTACTTCTGCTTCCCTTGCCTTTCTTGGCATGAGATACGAATGCTTTAATCTCCTCAGGCTGAGTGCCATGAAGTCTTTGTCGTGTTGCTATTCTTGTCTCTTCATGACTGCATTCCGCCCATAGCTTATCAAATTTGGGCAACTTGGTACAACCACTTATGGTTTGGATGAAAGATTCCCAAGATGGTGTGAGACCATTTTAGGTGGTCATAACAAGATCCTTTTCTGCAAGGTTTTGTCTCCACGGGACTTTAGCTTGTCCCGAAGCTCGATGATCCTCATGAAATATGAGGCAATATTTTCGGACTTCGTCATCTTCATATTTGACAGCTTATTCCTCAATGTGAGAGTCACATCGATGCTACTTGTTCGCTGATTGCACACCAGCAGCAGAAATCTTCCAAAACCCATCTCCTCACTGGAGAAAGTGGGAGAGGTGTGACCTTGGGGGTAAACACAGAGCCAAGTACTGTCACTTAATCCTAGCTCCTCCGTTTAGGCTAACTCCTAACAAAGCCAAGGGGGGTAGTCCCTAACAAAGAGTTTCTATGGCTCAATGTGTTTAAGTTAAGTTTTAATGTTTGAATGATGCGGATGGGTGTTGTTTAAGAGTGAGTTATTATGATGAAGGATGAATATAATTATGAAAATTTGAACACACACAAAGGCAATCCACGTTGTTGCACTGGATTAAAAGATGAACAATATATCAAGAACTTGTAAAAATAAAAGTGCATTCACAGACAGATTTTATAAACCAAAGGACAAATGGTCCAGATTAATAATAACGCATGAAATGATAGACCAGTGCCTTGTGGAGTTGAAGCTCTGCAATGCTTTGAACAATAACAAAGATACAAGTCTTGAAATAAAGCTAGTGGATATGTTATGCGAGTGCTCTTGGTACGTTTTAAATATTTTAATGGTCTTGTTTATTATGGCTTGAAAAAAGGTATCAGAGACCAACCGATAAAGTGTTCAAAGTCATTCCATTCTAGACATGCCGGCCCGTCCAGTATCTCGGGCTGATGTCTTGGAGGATTGACCAGCTAGTCGTGACCCTAAGACAATGGGGAGTTTCAGCGCCCTTACTGAGAATAGACTTGAATGCTTTCTACAACGCCAGTGCGTTGGTTATGGGTAAAAATTTTATTAGGTTGTTATTGCGAGCTTAGCAAGTCCGTTCACCGTTCTGAGTACGAGCCCAACTATGAAAGTCGACAGAGCATACTAGGTGAGGGACATCAACGAAGTAAATTAATTAGAAGAGGAATGTGAGTTGCAAAATTTTATTAAAAAAATTAATTAAACCCTCCGACAAAAAGCGCTCTTGACTTTGTCTTATGACAAAAGTTCAAGAGTCTTATCTATTCCATATGCCTAAGTGCAAGGATGATGCAACAATTAATATGCTCTCCGACAAAGAGTGCTCTTGACCTGGATTCCGGCAAGTTCAAGAGACTTAGAAATTAATTAATTAATTACAAAAAGCAAAGTACATGAAAATAAAAGAAAAATTAAACAAACTCTCCAATAGAGAGCACTCTTGATCCACCTTACGGTGACATTCAAGAGATTTTGGTTCTTTTTAATTTTTGCAATATTATATGAAATGAAAGTAAACAAAACTTAAACTAACTAAGTAATGAAACAGGAAACTTTATTTTCTAACTTTTACGAAAGCAAACTTCCAAATAATGAAACTACTCTTTCCTATTCTACTCTAGCAAATTATTATGCAAACATAAAAATAAAAGAGACGATACAAGCTTCCCCCAAATGGGGGAAGAGGGGTGTGGGAGCCTTTATCCCACTTGTTTTTTATTAACTCTTTTACAATGCTTTCTTTTATTTCGCTTTTTGCCTCTTTAGAAAGAACAGGGTGAGAAAGGGAAAGAGAGAAGAGAGAAGTATTTGTCTTTTTGCTCTTTGCTCGCTTCCTTGCTTGCCTTTAGCCTTTGGGTTTTTCTTGATTTTTCCTGAAAGTAAGAGCTTTAAACACTTGAAACGTTATATGTTAATCGAAAATAAATAAAAGAAACAAAACTACAAACTAACTCTTAAAAAGGGAGTAAAATTCTACGGTGAAAATGGAGGAAAAAGAGAGGAGAAAAAGCTATGAAAAGGAAGAGAAGAAGGGTAAAAGAGGGCTGTCCAAAAGGGTAAAAGAGGGCTACAAACTAACAAAAAGGGGCTGCAAACTGAGTGAAGAACGGGGAAAAAAGGGCAGCAAGAAAAGAAAAGGAAAAGCAAGCCAAACAAGGCAAGAGGAGGGAATCCAAAAGATGGAAAAATGGAGGCTAGGGCTTCCTAAAGTAACCGATAACCAAAGAAAAGATTTCTTGTGGATGGAACACAAGAGATAGAGATAGACTCCCAACTTTCTTTTTGTATTAAAAGAAGACGATCCCTGTAGGTCCTGCAATCACAAAGTGTTAAACAAAAATTTGGTTGCTTGAAGCCTGGGATAGAAGCAGCTGAGCTCACACCCTTCTTCAACCTATGAAGCCTGATAACACACCACAACTCAATACAAAAGTAAGATCAAAATAACATGCTAGTATGCCAAGAAAATTTAATCAAGATCAACATTACGTATATACTGATTACTCATGTCCATCAAGATACTAATCTACTTCGCATAAGCAACAAATTGATATTCTACCGTGCCAACAATGGCATTCTTGAGCTAACAAAACAATTGATCTCATGCAAGTATTAAAGAAATAGGGGTTAGAGACAATATCACCTCAACCATTTAGAAAGCTACCACATGCAAGAGCTCATAGACCTCCAAAGTCGAATCTTTATTAACAATTCAAAGCAAATGCTTGATACAATTTTCTCAGAGTAACTCTGTGTTATCACCCGCTTTGTAGTTGCTTGTGTGAGGTGGATCCAGAATGGATGGTAGAGGAGCAAGCAACTAAGAGGTGGAACCACGACTGCCTAGACTCCCAAATGGATGGTTGTCATGCCAATCAAGGCAGCCTTCGCTTTATGTTATCCTAGTCCAAGACAACAATGGGGGAGACCCGGATCTACTCCCGACAGGAGAGATCAGACCTAGACACCAGAATAGATTAAATGGGGCTTTAAAGTATGTAAGGTGCAAGGTAAATGGAAACCCTAGCTCTAGGGTTTAGGTACTAGCAACTGATGGAGATGATCACTGTCTTGCGAAACGTAACTGTGACAAGGTAAGGAAGGACAGAGTTGGGACTGTCTAGTACCAAGGGAACAAACTCAGTGAAAGGTAGGTAACTTGATTTGTAAATGAATGTTTGGAAAAGGGAATGGGAGTGAGGTCAAGTTAGGGCTAGCGCTAGCTAAGAGATCAGTGCCTTATGTGCATTGGGCAATGGAGTCAGCATCAACCTAAAGTTTCAGTGAACCCACCTGGGATATACCTTGATCTATGGACTCATAAAGGAGTTAGCCCGAAAAAATCAGGTTACAGGAAAACCAGCTCAATGGAGGGCCAGCGCTAGGGCTTGGAGAAGCAGATCTGCAATTCTAGGGTCACCTGGAGGCTAACAACTCAGCGTTGAAGGAGAAATGAGGTCAGGGCAACCTGATCTACAAACACAAATCAGAAAATCAGCAGAAAAATCATATCTGGAAAAGTCAAAATACGATGAGGGGGCTAGGGGGGTTGAAAACCAATTTTTAAGATCTAGGGCAAACCGGAAAGAACTAGCTCAGCGTTGGGGGTGTTCTGGAGTGCTGAAGCCCTGATCTACAGCCTATCTTGTCAGATTTCAGAAAAAGTCAAATCCGGAAAAGTCCAAAATTTAGTGAGGGCACTAAGGCTGTTTCAGTCAAAAACTCAGATCTAGGTCAAACTGCCAAGAATTTAGACAGTGTTGGGGTTGATTTGGACTATATGGGACCCGATTTATCCGTCTATGAAGTCAAAATTCAGAAAAAGTCAAAACCCTAGCAAGTCAAATTTTCAGTGGGGGGTTATGTAGTTTTCTGGCTAAAAATCAGATCTAGGTCAAACCAGCAGGAGTTTGACCAGCGTTGCAGCAGATTTAGTGAAGGGGAGGCCCGATCTATGAAACCCAGAAATGGTTTGGCCAAAGATCGGACGATTCCCAAATTTATTTTTTTTAGGGTTTTTAGTATTTAGAAGTTTTCAGAAAAATGGAAGTAAAGCAAGGTACAATGGAATAAGATCTGAAGAGAAGAGACTTACCTGATAGATCTTACCTGGAAATGCTTGTAGAAGTCTTTAACAGTGATGATCTTTGCTATCCCGATCGATTCTGGAAAATCCCAATGATTTCTATGGAAGATGTAAGCCACAAGCCACCAATGCGCCCCCTATCCTGCATGAGCAAACGTCAACAATATCAGATTTGCCAATCCGAGATAAAGAAACCAAATTCTACAAAAAAGTAAAACGAAGTAATCATAGATCACAATGAAACTAATGAAAACCCCCTGATCCAAGATGAAGAAAACCAAGCGAGTTGAGGTCCCCCTGCAAAAACGCTCCAACCAAAACGCCCTCCTGTAGGCAAAACAATGATAGCAAAAAAATATAGATCTCACAAGAATTCCCACAATGCTAGGAAGCTGAAGATTATCCAATCACCATTAAAGAACATCAGATACAAAGCAAATCCAGAAAATTTCCACAAAAAAGTCTTTCTATTATTCAAATCCAAGAGCCAAAGACCCCTTACAAATGAGAAGCTCTCTCCTTTAAATAGAAATGAGAGAACCACAATCATAACCGAATCCTGACCACTTTCAAAACGAGTGGCTAAGATTAAAAGATGAAATGTTCTAATCAATGGTTGAGATGAGCTCAACATACAACACATGGATTAATATAACCATAATTTACCAAAATGGACTAAATCACCCATAAAAAGGTAACCCACTCAATAAGAAATAAATGAAGCACATGGTGGGTCCAAGGAGTGTTTGACTGACTCCCTCTAGGTGTCCCCATGGCACAATAAAATAATATAATAATTTAATTCTTTGACTTTGTGCCTCCTTGAAGAAATCGTGAGCCTCCCAAAAGCTCCAGAAAATAATATAAAAATGCCCAAAAATAGGTGTGGGCCCAATCAGATGCTGCAACTGCTGGAGAAGGTGTGGAAGACATCACTCTCATCATTGTGACTCATCCCATGCCATTTCTTTACCTCAGCATCCCAAATCGATTTCTTCAATAGCCATTTAATCATTTTTAATCTGCCTCGGGAAACGTGATCCTGCCAAAACAACCTCCTAGGGTGCCTGTGTTGTCAAACTGAGCCCACCAAGGCTCTCTAGGATGTGGGTACAATGGTACAAACAAGTGGTTGCACCTCTATGTTCCATACAACGCCCTAGGAGATCCAACTAAAACATCTCCCTGCTCAACAATATCAACCTATGAAGAAAAATTGCATCAAAGAGGCAAAATGAGCGTGATCACATCTACAAGTGCCCGGAACTGGAAATAAACTGTCTCATTAGACTCAGAGAGTCCAAATCCATCTAAGGTGTATACTCATACCCCTCATAGGTCTCTATCTGATCATCAATCATATCCAATAAACAATATAACGATCTGTAACTGATCAGACACCAATAATAACTCAAACTCTCATCCATCTGCTGCAAGTGTAAAAGGCTAACACATGCTCTACAACTCATTTAAGTAACAATCACAACAAGTAGCATTCATTTCACTGGCGGTACATCAACCAATATATATATAAGGCTTTATTTATTATTACTCAGACTTAGACTTTACAGACTATACTACCTTCATAGTTGTAGCCAACTTGCTAGTGAAGGGTGAAGGGTGAAAATGACAAGGCTAAGGCAAAGGATGACTTCCTACTCAACATCATGACACTTTGGAAAATGGAAAGGGAAAACTCACTATAACCAGTGTCGGACAAACAACAACACAAGGAATGGCAATGCCTCACAAATGGGTGAGTTGTTTAAAGAGTGCTTATTCAACTTAGGCAATATGACTACATCAAGATTGATCCAAGTTCATTAGGACCATCATTTTATTCCATGGCCTTTTTGGCCTATATGACCCTTTGGGACTTCACCAGTCCTTAAAAGCACAGCTAATCGCAGCTTTCATCCGGGACATAATTTTATAAGGTCAGCATACTTTTAATCATAGCTTTTTTGGACCTTTTCTTATACTCTTCAAGGAGTATTTTAGCATTTCATTGCTCTTGCCCTCTTTACATATGTTAAGAAACACAGTTTTATAATTTTCATTTTTCATGGGCGCATATTCAATATTTTCAAAACAGGTAGTACATGAACTTTCAGTTTTAGCCAACAACATCTCAAGTGACTGGGGGGAGTTCTGCACAGTGCCAAACATCGAGACAACCGACCAGAATGATTTAGGCATACAATCCAACTTACCAAAGGCAAGTTTTGTCACCAACTCAGAGCCGAGACACAATATAAACAAGGAGGATTGTCCAACAAAAGTTCTAGTGGGCAAAAAGATCCTCCATGCCATAAGTCAAGAAGTCAGTGAGGTTGAAAACTAAACTGGAAGGTAATGGATGGGTGGAGACAATGAATGATGGAGCCAACACTAGCAAGCCAAAGCAATGGTGGGAATGACTACCTCTATTCTCCCTAAGGAGGGTAAAACCAATGAGTATAGATCAAGAACTTCAAAGTCTAAGTAAGGACATCAATACATAGTACAAGATACAACCAAGTCCATATAATTATGACCGCCAGATCATGATACCATAAGTCAATACATGTCACAAAAATCAGTATAAGAGCAATAATAACCATAACACAATATAAAAAGCTGAGTCATAATCATGGAATATAATCCATCTGACACACCATCTGTCCAATGAGAAAGAACTGATATAAAACTGGGCATCAATGACTGCTCTGAAATGACATAAATGGCTACATCGGTCCTCAAATCTGAGTGTCCTGAGACTCAGTCCTGAAATGGGAGAGTACAATAGTCCAATAATATAAACATGATCCATCAAAAATGCTCATCTCAACATCTCATATGTAAGAGATCTGGCTAAAAAATGTATTGTGTCTGAAAAATAGAATATGGTAGCCTGGCTACTATATATGTGATAACACTCTGCTACAAAATTCCATGTTGTAGAGCTCAAAAGAGCCTTTACTTATACAAAAAGGAAAGAAAATAGGGCTCAAATCCCTAAATCCGGACTAAGAGTAACACCGAAGTAATTGAATGAGCTCGGCATGATGATTTAGAGTTGAACTGAGCTGCAACTGAGCTGTAACTGAGTGTTGGAGTAATGAGGGGGGGTGAGGTGGCTCATCCTCCCTCGTAATGATCACCCAACCAATAGATAACCCACACTTCAACCAAAAACGAATTTGACAAAAGAGGGCAAATTTATGACTGATAGTTCAACTGCTACACTCCGATACTTGATCTGAAACTGACCGATATTGATTGGAATCATCATAAATGCTCTGTACTATGTCATTTAGCCCTTTATTTTATTCAATTTGGCTAATTTTAGAGAGTTTTTTATTATCTCCAAAATATTCATATTTAATATTTTAATTAATAATTTCTCCATGAATGACTTTTTTGAGAAATTATTAATTATGAGGCTAAATGAATATCCAAAACTTAGGGATAGCTGGCCAGTTGATCATGAATGATTTTTGGCTTAAGGTCAGAGCCTTCAATCACTGAATTCGGATCCCGGATGACTGACATATTACAAATTGAAATTTTTCCATTTAAACTATGGAAAAATTTAATTAAAATTTTAAAGAAATAAAAACCCAAAATCCAACCCGTCCAGTAAAAAATTTTCAGAATTTTTTCTAAGGGTCCTAGTCAATGTTACAAATATCGTGTCGGCGAATATATCGCCGAGGGTCCAAAAAGGAATTATCGGATTTATCGGCGAAAATGTCGGCAAACATTGGCAATATATCGGCAAAATAAAAAATACAAAAATATTAAAAAATACCAAAATTCAAAAAATTACTATATATTCGAAAAAATCGCCAAATATCGCCATAAAATCGGTAAATATCGCGATAAAATCGGCAAATATCGCCATATATTAGAAAAAGTTGGCAAATATCGCGATCAAATCGAGAAAAAATCGCCAAAAAATCGGGGAAAATATCGGGGCGATATATTGCCGATATATCGCCAGTGAGTTGACATCGATGTTTGTAACACTTGTCCTAGTGACTTAGGACATGACCATAGTCTATTCTAATAATGTCTAGTAGGTTTATACATACTCAGTTGGGCTCTAATAACCCCCCAAGGCCCAAAATTCAAAATAGGGCATTCCAGCTTTGGAGGAAGCAGGAGAAAACCTCACCGATTATACTCGGCGATAGGCAAAGCATAATTGACAAGGGCAAAAAACTACCTGGAATACCTTAGTTGAAATTCTACGTCTTAGGAGACCGAACTACTCAAAACACCCTACTAGCACATTTTATTACAAACCCCGCGGGGCCATGGTCATAATTACTGAAAACAAAAACTAACTATCCAAAACTGGCTAGGCACAAATGGCAGATCATCTGATACACAGGAACACAAACATTTATCATGTTTGTCAAATGGCGGCTCCTCAGGTAATCCAACTAAGTGCAAAATTAGTGGATAACACTACTGTGTTCAAATAGCTTCGTCAAGGACGTGAACATCTTTCTCGTTGTCGTCTTTTTTGAGATTTAAGGAACCAAGTGATCTCTAACTGAGTGCACTAAAATATTTCTTGCTTTGGAATCTTTTTTCCTCCGGCGAGATTTGTCTTCTTCGGCTTCTGGTCCTAGACCTTTGTATTTACAAACAGTAATAGATCATTTTCTTCTAGTAGAAGAAGAACCCTAGACTTCCAAGAGATGAAGTTGGAAGCCCCTTCCAAACGATCTTCAACTTTCATTCTAATCATCTTGACTGCAGATCTGGATCTGAACCTTTCGAAAACTGACTCCACAAGTGGATGCGCCCTAGCAAGGCGAATTGAAAAGTGGTAGAGTCGAGCTAAAACTGTAGAGGAAGTAGGTCAAAAACTGAAACCTTAATTTCTATTGCAGCTGCAAAATTAGGTCAAAAATTGAAAGTTCTCAGAATTGAGTTTTGCCTAGACCAAAAGATGCGCCCTCCTTAGAATGAAATTCCCAAGGCTCTTTCCTTGCCAAAAGGTTGAGTAAAGGCCTTGAAAAATGAAACCCTAGTTTTGTTAGGGTTCCAACAATGTTTCGGCAATGGCTTCTTCTAGTACTGCTCTAGTACCATGTTAGATTTTCACAAGATTATAGCAGTATATCTTAATTGCAATTAATCAATAGGATCACTAGAAAAAGAACAAAGCACAAAACAATAACACTAGTGTTTTTATCCTGGGAAACCCAATCGGGAAAAACCATAGTAGCACAGGTATAGCTCCCGAGATTTTCACAACCCGTACCCGACGTTTCCCCGCTCCTGGGAGCTTGGGAGCTGGTACGAAACGTCCCCTTTTTTATGGGAGCTTCTTTGGGAACTTGGGAGCTTTTCGGGAATTTGCTTTTGACGCTCCCTTTTTATTGGGAACTTGTAGAAGCTCCCTGTCTGTTTGGGAGCTTCCAGAAGCTGCCAAACATATAGGGAGCTTCTACAAGCTCCCGACCATGTGGAGGCCAAAATCATAAGAAAAGTGTTGAAAATTAATTGAATGATTGAAGTTTGTGTAAAGAAATCACCAATAATAAAAATTTCAATTGAATCTATCAATAATGCCATTTTTTTATTTTCAAGGTTATATTAATAAAGAGGGCCCACACCCCTTAAATGTTTAGATCCATTCACACTCAAAATATATGCTGCAAGTGTACTTAAGAGAATACAAATGGATCTTTTACAATACTAAGATATTGAACAACTTTAATTCATATCTCAAATGATTATAGCTAGCTTACGTTGTTCATACTTACTAATATAGCAATTTAGGATCATAAACCATATCAAACTCAAGATACCAAAAAATTTAAAAGTTTGTTAGTTGAACTTAAAACAATCAAGTTCATTCACATAAGAAGCACTCTTAGGAGCAATAATATAGATGGAGTTGGAACAAGGAATTAGAAAACCATTGAATCTTATGATTTATGAAGCTATTGGTGCTTCGTAAACCTGCTATGAAGCTATTGGTGCTTCGTAAACCTGCCTTTACAAACTCATACAATTAGATTTGTATAATATGGACCTAGAGGAGTGAGCAAATTTTTAAAAAATGAATTTCATGACACTACTAGAGGATTAAGAGGATAAAATAGTTTAAGCTATGAAATTAATCAATTATGTTTTTTTAACTTTATTTTTTTAAATATATTTTAAAAAATTAATATATATTATTGTCGCTCCCAACCCTACGTTTCCTGCAAATTTGGGCGAAGCTTCTAGCCGTATCGGATACTCGTGTCCACGTACCCAACGTACCCGCGTTCCAAAAACTTGTGCAACAAAGGAAAAACCCCAGCAAACCTTCATATAGAGAAAATGGTCTTCTGAGAACAAAGAGAAGAAGAGAGAGAGAGAGAAAATGTCTCTCGCAGATATAACCCCAGAGAACACTCTTCTAGACTGCTGGAGCGCACCTTTTTTGTTGAGTTGAGTAATTGTGAATGTGTGAAATAATGAGTAGGAGCGCCTCCTATTTATACTAATTTTCCACTAGGCAAATCACTAGGGCCGACTTCACTTGGGGGAGCAATAAAATATATTTTATAATTTTATTTTATTTTTATTTCCTTCTTTTACTTGCTTTTTACCCTGAGATTTACAATGAATAATTACAACAGTATATTCTCCCATAGGAGGTGGAGGTACAATACAAGTACAATAAGAATAGCTTCTGAAGTTGCAGAAGTTCAAACAGGAGATCTTCTAGTAGTTGCAAGGAAGCCCTTCGTTAATGCCTTATCAAGAAGCCACTTACTAAAATAGAACCCTTCAAGGGATGTGGAGCATTTTGCATCATTAAGGAGGGCTTGAAGCCCTACTTGGCATGTGTTGGTTTGCTTTCCCATTCGAAGGATTTGATATTGCTAGAGAACGCCTCAAGCTTCAACAATGTTCTTGTAGGGGATAGTTGACCCAGTGGAGTACTTTTCTCTGGAGGATAGATAGAGTCCCTAGAGGTTTGTGACAGAGTGGTTTAGACTTGGCTTACATAGCAACATCACCTTAGAATCATTATTGTGCAGAACATCACCAATAGAGCATGATGCTTGTACTCTTGAGTAGACATCTTGTGTGGCTTACAAGGGCTCATCCAAGTTGCATATAAGCGCTTAGGTCCACATATTAATATTGGACACCCTTACCTATCATATAAAATGAGGAAAGCGAGGGTCCTTTTATACACAATCATCACATCGTCATTTGTACACTCTTCCTTTTAAGAGTCTTCTAGGAGATATTGGCTAGGTCTTCCTAATGAACCCTAGAAGAAGCTAATGGAAGGAAAGTTAAAGCAAGAGGCCTTGGTTGGAGTTTTCTCTAGTGATTAGGGTTTTATCCTCTAGATGAGACGAGGGTGATGACCTTAGCTTACTCTCTCTCTTGCATCTTCTTAGAACGTTGTTAACTCTCTCTCTCTCCCTTGAGGCACTAGGGTTTCATCGTCTTCTTGTACATCTTGGAGCATCTTGAAGTTCAAGGACTAGCATTTTACCCTTGGATATTAGAGATTAGGATTTTCAAAGAAAATCCTAGCATGTATTTGTGAAGAGGAAGACAAGGAGGTCTTTCCTTGCAGATAGTGTTGGAGAGATTATTTTACTTGGGTCGTCTTGGTTGAGTTAGGGTTTGATGTCTTATCCTAGCTAGGGCATTTCTGAAAGGTTGAAATTTTGTACTATCCTTGACAAAAGGCTATGGTATGTTCATGAACTTCATCTTGTGCTTGTATATGAATTATCCAGCTATGCATATCTTGGGTTATTTGCATATTTTAATTTCCAGCTATATGATCTTTATGGTTTTCTATTTACAGTGATTTATGTCTTGTTGATTTGACATATGTAAAAGAGCAAATTGTTAATTTAACGTCAAAAGTAAGAATATAGGAGCCTACATTCACTATTGTTATACTTCTATTAAAGTACATTTTCAGATCTAGTTGTTGGTTAATAGCTTGCCCTATAAGTGTTGAAAATTATGTCTTGGTTTTGTATCTTTTCTCTTTAAATTGCCATGAAGAATGCAGTTGTTAGAAGTGAATTGTTGTGATCTTTTCGTTGTTGTTTCACTTTAATTTACAGTAGTCCTAAACATCAAAAAGTTTAGAGCTAAGAATTGAGAAAGCTCCTAACAAGAAGATGAAATTTTTGTTTTGCATTATTTGCTCGGTTGCATGAGATTTTCACATAATATCAAACTTGTATTGGTTGAGATCACCCTAGAGTAAAGAGAGTTTGTATTCCAACTCCTTGGGAAAGTTACTTAACCTAGTTCAGGTCAATGGATGAGAAACCCTAGGTTGCTAGGAGAATAACTTAGACTTGAGAAAAGGAATTGTCTTCTTTAGTCATTCATGATTTGTCTTTGAAATGAGCATTTCTACCTGTCATATGTTTTGACAAGTTTCTCTTGTGATGAGAGATGATAGCACTATTACATTGATGGTTGTTATGTATGTATTTTCATCCAAACCGATGCCTAGGATGACCATTGATATGTCGGTAATTTGTTCAAGCGGTTGTCTGTGATAACTGGTAGATCTGTGTGATTATTGACTGGCATGGTTTAATGTTCAATGCCTAAGTTACTTTAGTGGACCTACGATAGGTGGTTGAATTGTTCCAGTAGATGCCAATATGTTTTTCACCTGTGATAGATGGAGGATCTTCTCTATTTTATCTTGTAGAGCCACTTAGAAGTCACCATTGACTTCCCCTCGGGCCTTGGCACAACCATCCAGACATCATTCTTCATGATAGAAGCATACTCTTCCACCTTGGCATCTCTCCAAACCTTCTCACATATTTCCTCCTCTTAAGAAGATGGCTCATACTCACTAATACTGCTCACCATTACTAAATAGCTACAAAATCTCTCTGGCACCTTACTCTCTCTCATAGCCCTGTTGCCAATCCCAACGCACTCTTGAGCTTCCTTCAAGCTATCTTGAAGCCACTTGGGCTTCCTCTTCCCTGAAGTAACCTCCTATGGAGGGAATTGATCATGCTCATCCCAATCAACTGCTTGAGACCATGTACTTAATGAAGTAGCCCTAGTGGTCTGTGACCCTGTAACTTGTGAACCTATAGCGTGTGAACCTGAAAATGGGGAACCACTGGCCTGTAATCACGTGCCTATACTTGGGGAACCTGTAACCTGTAAGACTATCACCCCTGATACCTACAACCCTGAACTCTGTGAAATTGAACTCTACAATGTAGCATCCTAAGGTGTAGGAGCCTGTTGCTCCCCCTTCTCTAACTCATTTGACTTCCTAAAAACCCTTCCCTCCTCATATATCACATCCCACCTCACAACAGTCTATCTCCATGCAAAAATGTATATGCGGTAGGCCTTTCAAGTCTCATTCTACCCAACAAAAATACCCTTTTCTGCCATGGCCTCTAAGTTTGTTCTCTTCTCAAAATGGATATGTGTGTAAGGAACCCAAAAATCTTGAAATGCCAAACCTTAGGCTTCTTCCCTATGAAAGCCTCTTCAGGAGTCTTGCATCCCAATTCCTTATGGGGACTCCTGTTCTCAATGTGCATTGTTATGTTACAAGCCTCTTCCTAGAGAAAGAATGGAAAACCCTAATCATGTAGCATAGATCTCAGTGCACCAACAATTGCCCTATTCTTCCTCTCTACCACCCCATCATATTGTGGGTCAAATAAGGAAAATATTTGATGGATGTAGAAAATTGATTTGGTGTATCCTTCAACCCAAAGAAGTCCACATTTGGTATAGATGAGGGAAAATTGTTGGGACATATAGCATTTAAAGATGGAATTAAAATTGATTCTGAGTGGGTTCAATCCATAGAAGCTATTCATGCCCCTCACAATGTTAGTACATTACGATCTTTCTTTGGAAAGATTAATTTTGTGAGACGATTCATTCCTGACCTAGCAGAACTAGCAAAGCCCTTAAATGCGCTTTTGAAAAAGAATGCCAAGTTGGTTTGGGATAAAGAGTGTTCCTCTTCTTTTAACAAGCTAAAGAAAGTTATTTCCACTTCCCCTGTTTTGGTAAGTCCTTACTACAATAAAAACTTTCTTATATATTTGTATGCGTCTGAGGACACTATAGTCGGTGTGTTATTCTAGAAGAACCATGAGGGCCATGAAAAACCAATTGCTTTTATCACTAAGAATCTAAGAAATGATGAATTAAATTACACCACAACTGAAAAACAGGTTTATGCTTTAGTGAAGTCCCTAAAACACTTCAAGACGTACATTGGCTACTCAGAGATTATAGCCTATATTCCATATCAAGCAGTTAAAGATGTCTTGTCTCAGCATGACGAAATTGGTGTTTGAGCAAATTGGATATCTAGTATTCAGGAATATGATTTGGAAATTAAGCCTATCAAGATTGTTAAGGGACAAGGTTTAGCCCAGCTCATTTTGGAGGGAAATCAAGTGAATAAAAATTGTCCAAAAGAAATGATGGTGCTGTACATCGATTAGGAACATGAATGGTATAAGGACATAATATTTTACTTGAAAAATTAAACATGCCCAAACCACCTAATTGATCATCAAAGGAGATCCCTGAGATTAAAAGCATCTAAACATGTGTTGACACGAAGGGTTGGGGTGGAAAAAATCTTAATGGTATAATTCTGAAATGTGTAAAGCCTGAAGAGTCCCAAGAAATTATGAGAGAATTGTGAGTGTGTGGTCATTATGCTCCAAGGACTACTACGTCAAAAATAATGAGACCAAGTTATTATTGGCTTACTTTGTTCAAGGATGTTCATGCTTTTGTAAGGGTTTTCCAAGAATGCCAATTCTTTTTCTGGGAAGCCAAGATTACCAGCATTACCTTTATCTTCTATTCTTTTAGAAGCTCCTTTTCAGTAGTGGCAAATGGATTTTGTAGGAACTTTTGACCAGAACTCTAGCAATGGGTATAAATATATCCTGACTTGTAGAGATTATATCACAAGGTGGGTTGAAGTTATCCCTATTAAGAAGGCAACTGCAGAAGTAATAGTGAAGTTACTAGAAGAACACATAGTTCCTCGATACGGATGCCTCTTAAGATCACTACAAATAATGCCAAAGCGTTTAGCAAGATTGAAATGTATAAATTTTGCTCAGATCATGGTATCTCTTTATCCCATTCTTCAAATTATTACCCTCAAGGACGGTTGGGGAAAATTGATGTATGCTTTGTGGGAGGAAAATTGAAGTATGCTTTGTGGGCGGATAGAACAATGGTAAAAAGAATAACTGGAAAAGCCTCGTTTGAATTGGTATGTGGGAAAAATTACAGGTTACCCATTAACCTTCAAATACTAGTCTATGAGTTGTAGCATCAATGTTCCTCTGATCAAGAGGTAATGCAATTAAGGATTGATAAATTTGTTGAGCTTGATGAGACACAACGAGAGGCTTTCAATAGGATGGCTATAAAACACAAGAGAGAATTAAAGGTACCTTTGACCAAAAGACTAGAAGTGCTAAGTTTGGAGCTGGGGATATAGTCATTATGTGGGATAAAAATAAAGAAAAACCTGGAAATCATGGAAAATAAGACAAATTTTGGATGAGTCCTTGTCAATTAGGACAGGTTGCAGGAAAAGGATCATTTTGGTTGGAAACTTTGGATGGAGATGAGTTAGAGTTTCCGGTAAATGGGCTATTACTTAAACATTATTTTCCTCCCAGTGATGATATGACCTAGGCTCTAGCAAAAACTTTTCACACGATTGCTTAGAGTAGGAAGTTGAATAAGCTCACTTGAGCAGTAGGTTTTGAGTCTTTTCCGTTTTTTGAGGGCTATGTGTGTTTTGAAATTTTTTGAATCTTATCTTTCTTATGTGTCGACTCATGTAGGCCATTGAGTCTAGCCCCTTCTTCTTGAATGGTATTTCGTTAATAAATTTGCAACTGTTTAGCAATACTTAGAATAGATGTTCTATTTCTAGCATTTCACTTTTGGCATTTTATTTCAGTTTATTTTTATGCCATATGTATTGCTCGGGTAGTGTTTTCCTTCATGTGTGCAAGAACAAGTATAATTTGAAGATGAAACAGGTGATCAAGTGCATGTTCATTGATGGACGAGGGGTGCTGCAGACAAGAGATTTCCGAGGTTCTCAAGCACTCTCTCCCTTAGAGCACTTGTCCCAACTAGAGCCAGATGTTGTCACATCCATAGTAGTCGGGGCTACCATGATTGCAGATCAATTTTATGCATGTCCTCGCCAATCATTTGTTATCCTAAACATCAAACCAGCAATTGATGAGCAATTTGTTGATGATCACTCACACATTCAGTGGACCCAAAGCATATACTTTTTTAGTTTCATGCCATGACTGAGCCTCGTGACCCCAGATTGATGACCGAGTTCATAACATACATGATGACAATGCCCATAGTGTATACAGTAGTAGTGTTTCAGTGCCATCCAGGTGTTATAGATTTAAGGATGAAAGTATATGACCTAGTATATATATGGTTTGTGCACTTGGATATTTGTTGTGCTTCTTTACTTATTTTAGCAGCAGGACTTGGTGTATGGGGGCTATGCATTTGGCGATGTTTTATGTGGTTTTTATTGAGGTTTAAAGTAGAAGTGATTTAGTTGCTTTAGCCAAGAGGTTCTTGTGTATACTCATTGGTCATGCCCTTTTATAGTACGGACTTGGTCATTTCCCCATAAGGATTTTGCTTTCCAGTCGTGGCATCATTTTGTACTATCTCCATCCATTTGTTATCTTCCATTTTTTATTTTGAACCTTACTTACACCTTGATTAGTGATATCGAGGATTTCCCCCACCTATACCCCTGTGTCAAATACATCTCATGTCTTCTTTGTGCCTTGGCTCTGGATTGTGTGATTCTTATAACAGGGATTGTTCTCCTCTAGTCCTCGAAAACAACTAGTCCTAACAAAAGTGTCTTTAGACACTAAAGCATTGGAACTTAAATGCCATATGTAAATGGATGCTAAGTCAACAAAAACAATGCTGCTAAATACTAATGCAAATAAATTAAATGTCTTCCGTAGCTAGTTAGTTGCCAAGAGACGAGCTCTCATCCTCTGTATGATGTGAGGTTGTTTGCCCCTACAAGGAAACATGGTGGTCACTCCTTCGCACCTATGGATGGTGGCGGGCAATGGAGGTCATACCGAGTGATTATTTGAGGCCCGAAACATTTTTTAGGGCACCTGGTCTTAAAAGATGGCTAGTGAAAGTTGATCTAAAAGTTAAAGCTAAATGTTATATCGTAAAGTGTGCAAAGCTGACTGTGAATTAATTGCAATAAAGGTTGCTTGTCTACAGTCTTTTGGAAACATTCTCATCACTCTACCCATTTGTGAGGGACCACCAGCCCCTAGTGTTTATCTATCCAACATATGTATAGTGTGGCTCCCATTTTCCTTCATTCGATAGATCACAATGTTGAGGTTGTCAAGTCAAACCCCTAGCCTAACCTAGTTTCTCCCACATTCACCCATAACTAGAAAAATGGTCAAGTCTATAAATGAGTATGCACTTAAGGCTCTTGTTGGGAGTGACTGGTCGCTTTGATCTAGACTTATTATTGATGTTTTATATTCATTATCGCGAGTTAAATGCCACTTTATACTTTAGTCTTGCAAATAACATAAATAAGGAAGCATACTTTATCCATTTGTACATTACAGCATCAAGGATTTTTCAGTTGGGTCACTATTTTGATCATTCTAGACCTGGTCAACCCAGTTTGACCAAGTCAACCACAGGTTCCGAGATGACTTTGGCCAACAATACTTGATTTTGCTTATTAATGGCCTTTCAGAGTTCATTAGATGTTTCCATGTTCCAAATATTGATTTTATATAGTGGATTACATTATTTTTATTATTATCAGCAGTTACAAGCCATATACTTTATTATTCAAACATGGATGGGCATTTTAATGCATTTATTGATGGATACATGGAGTATGACTACTCATTCCTACTTGATTTGGACATTTTGAGTCCATTGGTACACTCAGCTTTCAGTTCCAGGCACAGACATTTGATATTATGGTCAGTTCATCATCCAACTGCAGAATGCCATATAAATATGACATTTATTTGATTTACAGAGATACACTTGTTCTCCTAAGGCACTACAAGGGACATATTGGTGTCAGTACTTGTTATCACCATATTCCTATGTTCCCATATTCATTTTAGAACTCGGTTCATGCCCTAAATTTGTCAGCGGTGACTTACATGCATTTTTATCTTTCAGGATGGTGTTTCCAGCACAAAACTTAATTGAAGAATAGCTAACAAAGAAAATGATATAGCTTAGTGGGGCAAGGAAATGGCATGAAATTGGTCTGAGGCTTATTATTGATCCATTATACAACTTTCGGCTTGATCTTCATAATTTGTAGGTTCGATACGTCCACCTACATCTTACATGGGGGTGTTATCTATGTATTGAGGAGCACACGTACTAGTGACTTTAGTCACTATATGTTATATCTTATGATTTGATGATGTATGCGGATTGTTAGTGGAGACATTTCATACCTCCTATCCCACCATGATGTTGTATTGATGTATCTAGTCACTTGCCATGTCATACGTCCCCCCTAAGGCATCATTAAGGGAGTGCATCCCCTTTCTTTTTGACTAATCCATGTGTTATGTATCCGGCACTTATTAGCCATTGATCTTGATGTATTACTTTTTGATCCTAGCCCTTCATACTTTTGGGGTTTAGGGTTTTGGATTGTGAGGATCTATTTATGTGATCTCTCACCATTTGTAAAGGGACTTTTGGCTCTTGAATTTAGAAAATAAAGAGAATTTTTATGGAAAACCTTGGAAGCTTAGTCGAACGTTCTTGCACGTGACTGGAAAATCGTTTCTCAAGAACAATGCTTGTGGATCTATTTGTTTGCTAACATTTTTTTGTAAGGGGTCGTGTGGATTTACAGGCGGCGGTTTGGTGGTGGCGTTTTGCAAGGAGACTCCAGCTCTCTCCCAAATTGATTTCAATTCAGGGAGTATATTTATTGTATCTTGTCGATCATCTTGATTCTTCATGAGTTGTCTTGCATATCTTTCTCTCTAGCTTGTAAAGTTTGTAGGCTCAAGGATGACATCATAGGCCAAAACATTATAGGAG
Organism: Pseudotsuga menziesii; assembly: GCA_001517045.1. Classification (NCBI taxonomy): domain Eukaryota; kingdom Viridiplantae; phylum Streptophyta; class Pinopsida; order Pinales; family Pinaceae; genus Pseudotsuga; species Pseudotsuga menziesii. The sequence goes on from LPNX010387936.1 coordinate 376,589, forward strand.
CAGTTTCTAAGTGCTAGAAAGAGGTCCAGGTGGGTAAAGGAGGTGTGCTAGCTAGGGGATAACAACCCTTTACAAAATGCAATCACCTCTTTATACCAAAAACAAAGGTGGTCATGTGCCCTAGTGGGTCACACCTAGAAGCCCTAGACACCAACCCATGGGCTTAAAGCCCTACATGGTGGGAACATCCACACATCAAAAGGGCGTTCAGTTGTGCCACAAAGCCAAGTACTTCTAAGAATGAAACCAAGGGAGCCTGCCATGACCAATCCAGGGGGACAACAGCCCCTAATCCAAATATCCATAATAGAATCCACATTGGCCTTTACAATAAAAATTTTAGACCACTTGATCTAGGTTTGGCCATGCTAGAACGTTGCAGTAGCTTTGAGGCATAACAAGCAGCAACATATACATACATATATATAATAATAATAAAATTAAAATTTTGATTTTTCAATTTTTTTCATTTTTCTCCAGTTTGCAGTGGAGCATAAACCTTGAATGGCCAAGGACCAATTCTGGTCAAAGGCCTGGTAATTCAGAAAAATTCTGAAATTAATTGGATTGGCGAAAAGCCAGACCAAAATAAATTTATGGCCAAGGACCAGATCAAAACGAAGCTCTCATACCAATAAAATGAACAAGGTTCATTTACTAGCAAATATCTAACATAAGAAAGACAATAAACAAAAAGCCATATAGGACAGTAGTAGATATATTAAATAAAAAACAGATGTAGAATATGATAGATCATGATAGGATGATTTACAACGACTACCGTGACGATATATATAATAGTGTTGTCAGACTCGCAAAAGGCCCGTTGAGTCTACTGCGAAACGAGTACTCAACAGAGACTTTCCTAGCAAACTCACCACTCACCAGAATCGACCAAACTCGCCAAAGATGGGAATATTAAAATCTTAAAGTAAAAGTGGCTTTCTCCTATTTTTCCTTTTCTATCCTTTTACTTAAATTTTTAACATTACCATTAATTGTTTCAGCATGTTTGAGAGTGATTCCAACCTCAATGGATTTCATATGCAGAAAGCAGAATTTTAGATCCCATTAAGAATTAAATATACTTTACAGATGTTCAGGGTTTCAGGATTGCAATGTTTCCGCTAGATTCTATCATGTATGATGGTAGGGGATTGGCATCTAATCAAGCACATCAATCCCTCTATGTACTCAATTATGGTGGTGTTGATTGTTTAACTCCTTTATCGTGACCTTAGTAAAAATCTAACCTTCACTCAATTAAAATTACTTTAGGCATACGAAGCTTTTCTACCTTTTTTCAATGCCTGTAGTAGGAGGTTACATCAAAATTGTAGGGTGTCAACTGTTAATGTTTGCAACTACGTAAGGAATACTCACTAGGCTAAGTCGACCCCAAAAGAAAATAAAAAAAATATACTTTATTATTCCAAGAAGAGAAGTCGGCCCAAGCAAGTGCTTAAGTAAACCACAATGAAAAAGACAGTCAGAAAACAAGTATAAATAAAGGTGATGTCCTACTCATTTGACACACTCGAGCAAGTTCACTCAAACATGGAAGAAGTTTGCACAAGGGTTGTAGAAGACTATTTTTTCTGGAGTTATTTCTTTCATTAGAGGAGGGTCTAAAACGGGCCTTGTTGCCAACTTATTTGTACCATAGTTGGATTACCTGAGGAGCTGCCATTTGACAAACATGATAAATGTTTGTGTTCCAGTGCATCAGATGATCCGCCATTTGTGCCTAGCCAGTCTTGGCTAGTCAGTTTTTGTTTCAAGTAATTATGACCATGGCCCCGCGGAGTTTGTAATAAAATGTGCTAGTAGGGTGTTTTGAGTGGTTCGGTCTCCTAAGACGTAGAATTTCAACTAAGGTATTCCAGAGAGTTTTTTGCCCGTGTCAATTATGCTTTGCCTATAGCCGAGTATAATCAACGAGGTTTTCTCCCGCTTCCTCCAAAGCTAGAATGCTCGATTTTGAATTCTGGGCCTTTCGGGGTTATTAGAGCCCCAACTGAGTATGTATAAACCTACTAGACATTATTAGAATAGACTATGTCATGTCCTAAGTCACTAGGACCCTCAGAAAAAATTCCGAAAAAATTTTACCGGACGCGTTGGATTTTTATTTTTTTATATTTTTATTTTTTTAATTTTTCCTATGTTTTTTAATTAAATTTTTCCATAGTTTAAATGGAAAAATTTCAATTTGTAATATGTCAGTCATCCGAAACCCGAATTCAGTGATTGAAGGCTCTAACCTTAAGCCAAAAATCATCAATGATCAACCAACCAGCTATCTCCAAGTTTCAGAAGTTCATTCAGCCTCATAATTAATAATTTCTCAAAAAATCCATTTACGGAGAAATTATTAATTAAAATATTAAAAATGAATATTTTGGAAAAAATCAAAAACTCTCCAAAATTAGCCAAATTGAATAAAATAAAAGGCTAAATGACATGGCAATGGGCATTTATGATGATTCAACTCGACACAAATCCTCTTCAGTCAACAATCGGAGAGCATAAAAGATACTCGCATTCCCTCTAATTATTACTTCGTTGATATCCCTCACCTAGTATGCTCTGACGACTTCATAGTTGGGCTCGTACTCAAAACGGTGAACGGACTTGCTAAGACCGCAATAACAACACAAATAAAATTTTACCCCTTAACCAACGCACCGGCGTTGTAGAAAGTTTTAAGTCTATTCTCAATAAGGGCGCAGAAAGTCCCCGTTGTCGAAGAGTCACGGCTAACTGGTCAATCCACCGGAAACCAGCCCGAGATACTGAACGGACCGACATGTCTAGAATGGAGTGACTTTGAACACTTTCTCGGTTGGTCTCTGATACCTTCTTCGTTTCAAAGCCATAATAAACAAGACCACTAAAATCTTTAAAACGTACCAAGAGCACTAGCATAACATATCCACTAGCTTTCTTTCAAGACTTGTTGTTATTTCTTTAAGCATTGCAGAGCTTCGACTCCATAAGGCACTGGTCTATTATTTTATGCATTATTATTGATCTGGACCATTTGTCCTTGACTTATAAAATCTTTGTCTATGAATGCACTTTATTTTTACAAGTTCTTGATATATTGTTCATCTTTTAATCCAGTAGAGCAACATGGATTGCCTTTGTCTTGTGTTCGAATTTTCATAATTATAATCATCTTTCATCATAATAACTCCTAAACAACACCCATCCGTATCATTCGAACATTAAAACTTAACATAAACACATTGAGCCATAAAAAACTCTTTGTTAGGGACTACCCCCCTTGGCTTCGTTAGGAGTTAGCCTAAACGAAGGAGCTAGGAGTTAGGTGACAGTACCTGGCTTTGTGCTTGCCCCCAAGGTCACACCTCTCCCACTTTCTCAAGTGAGGAGACAGCTTTCGAAAGGTTTATGTTGCTGCTGTGCAATCGGCAGACAACAAGCCTTATAAGAAAACAAGCCAACCATAGTTTCTTAATGAGTTGAAATTCAAGAACCAGTAGAATTTCAATAAAATGAGTCAACCAAAATGGTTGACTTTACATATTTGTCATAAAAAACTACTTTTTTGTTCCTATTTTCAACATATCTTCCTGTGTTTTTACGCAAATTTTGAGCGAAAGCACTTGTTGGATGCTGAATTAAATTCAGCTTCCAACAAATACCCACACTACATACTTTTGATGGACCTCATTGTCCAAAAGCGAGAAATACCTGAAAAAACGTGATGATGATGTCATCATCACATTTTTAAGGTATTTCTTGTTTTTAGGGCAACCGAATCTATCAAAAGCATACATTGTGGGTATTCGTTGGATGCAGATTTTAATTCAGCATCCAACGAATGCTTCGGGTCGAAATTTGAGTAAAAACAGAGGGAGATATGTTGAAATACGAACAAAAAGAGAAGTTTTTTCTTTCTTCCTCCAAAATTAATAAATATTATTTTATTATTTTAACTATTATTTTATTATTTTCCTTAGGAGGCCCATTTGAGACCCCAAACATCCTCTAATGATCATCATCCTTCTATGTAATCTCTCTTGTCATAAATTGCGATTATACCTAATGTACTTGTACTTTGTACTGAACCTCTGAATAAGAAAGGTTGGTTCTGTTTTTCCCAAGTTTTGGTTTTCCCAGTATAAAATATTGTGTTCGTGTTTTTATGCATGGCTAATTTTTCGGTGATCCTTATTTGTTGTTAAAGTTGAAAGAGATGAAAATTATATCTTAAAATCTAACATGGTATCAAAGCGGTACTGAAAGAGACCATTGCCGAAAAATAGGGCTTGTTACCACCTAAGTTGTATTTGGTGGATTTTTCAAGTGAGACAATAAAGTAGAACAAGTACTATTGTTCATTCTTCAGAGCTCAGAAGTCCGCCAAGCCTTTTTCTGGGATATTTTTCAAAAAAATTTGTAACACATGTTCATACCCCCTTGGGAAAATTGTAAAAAATGTGTTAGCATGGCCAAATTTTATAAAAGACCGGCTTCCGAGACTTAGACATCAATTTGACTAGCCAAGAGTGTTTTTTCCTTTGGTTATTATTTGTTGTTGAACAAAAGACTAATAATTTCTGAGTTTTTCACTCACACCTCCAAAGTTGGGGTAGTTGTCTTGATGGTTAGGCCTTAGGAGGTTATTAGAGCCTATGTGCAAATGTTTATAAACATGTTAGGCATTCGAATTGAGTCGTATGGACATGTACTAGGTCCCCCTAGGTCTTTGTTCGATTTCGAGAAAACTATCTTTTCCCGCAAAATTAGGCAATTTTTAATGGTTTAATTATAAAATTTGTAAATGTAATAAAAGATGGGTCCGTAGTCCGTTTTTGGCATGGGGATGTTTGTTTTCACACTCAAAGCGTCCTCTTTACCCCAGAGACCACTTTTCATATGTTTCAAGCAGCTAAAACATCTCGTAAAGCATTATTTAGCTAACAGAGTATCAAAAGGGCATTTTAATGCTAAAAGTTGCAACAATTTGGCACCAAAGTCAAAATGTCATAAGTCATGAGAACTTGGTTAAATGACTTGGGTGAGGTGGTGTTTTTGTCTCACATGGTGGGGGAATGTTTTTAATATTAATGGCAACTTGCTTGTAGTCAAAAGCATGTGTTTTAATTAATTTAAAAGGATGGTGATGACATCATAAGAAAGGAAGTGTGCCCACCTTCATCCCATCATCGCATGGGTCATGGTCATATCTTATTGTTGGCATTGTTTACAACATGGAGTCGAATCATATCTTAGCGGTGGAAGCTCACGTGAAGACCAAATGAGAGTTGGCAAGTCAAACCAAGATTAAAGAGATGTCCCTCCCTTTTAACTCACGCAATGGTTTATGTGGCGTCAAGATATTTGATTGGAAATCAATCCAAATTGGGGCGTATCTCTTGCATGGGAGGTAACGAGTAGGTGGAGTGAGGTCGCCCACCTCATGGGAGGTGGCGTCTCCTCCATAATAATCACTCCTCAATTCTAGCGCATCCCTCGATTCTCTCACTCACTCAACTTGAACTCTCCTTTATGGATCCCCCCCCCCTCTCTCATTTGGCTATTTAAGCGAGCATCCTTTCCTCATTTTCGCATGGTCAAAGGACCGAAGGTTTGCTCTAGTTGTATTGTATTGCATTATTTTCGAAATAATAAAAGGATTTGAAGATCTCATGGCTCAAGCGTTGGAGGATCATTGTCTCATGTTGTTGCTGAGGTAATCTGTAGAATTTCTTTTATGCATTTGCTATTCCTTGTCAAATCTAGCCTTATTTAAAGATTAGTACTAATCAATGGGAGTGAGTAAAGTAGTTTCTTTGCTCTCTTAATTAATTCATGTTCAAGATTTAGAATTTGCATGCTGATTTGCTTATGGGTATGCTCTTCTTGTCTTTAGCATGAGCTTTTACTGGGTTTGATGAGTCTCTTGGCAAGTGTGAAGGTGTTTTACAGGTGCTTCTCTTGGATTTCTGTGAGATCTTGCTTGCTTCTCTCACTCTCCAAGAACTCCTTGTTGAAGAGGCATAGTCCCTCCACTCTTCACCAACGGACACCATAGCCCAAGCATTCCCAAGCCTGAGCTCTTTCCTTCTCTCTCTCTCCCTCAATTTTAAATCAAGCTTTCCACTTTGGTTACATGCTTAACTAGTTTAGTTTCTCTTTCAAAGAATATGTAAACGCTGATCTTTTAAGCATGTTTCTAGATCTAGAATTGTAAAGCATCATTCTTAGAATAGATCTAGCATCGTCAAGTACTTGTGCATATTTTTCGGTCATCCAGTACTTAACAATTTTATGCTTTTTACGTTATATTTAGCACATTTGGTATAGGATAAGTGGCTGGTTTTTGTCTTTTGTTGACAGGACATGGAAAAGTGCTGCTAGAAAATTGAAGATCCAGACCATCAAAGACCTTGCGGAACAACCTTCTTCTTTCCTTCTTCATTCCTAAAACCTGCAATCCTTTGGATCCAGATCTGTAATGACCATTGGCATCCACCTCAAGCATTTTAAATACCTTAATAAATAATTTGAGTAGGCTCCTTCAGAGCCCACTCCCAATTCCCCCTAGGGGGTTTGCGTTTGTGCACTTTTTTCATGGTTTTGCTTCTGTTAGTGTAGTTTTGCTTTACAGATCTATATAATTTGTCATTTCCAGTTTCATTCATAACAAAGTAATTCAAACACTAAACCAACGACTTCCAGAGTTTCCCGAAAGGGGAAAGAGATGCATGGTAGGATTAATCAGAAAACCTTGTGTTCGTTTTCTATTGCTTTTACTTTTCTAGTAATTTACTCCCCTTGCTCTCTCGCTTAGGGATTATAACCTGAAAGAGATTCCTGGGTATTTAATAAACAAGCAAACACCTGGCAATAAAATCCTTAAAAGTTACCAAGGCTCCGTTGTGTATGCTTTGCACCGTTGCGGTTTGACCTACCAGTTGGGATGCATCAAAAGCAACGTGGGTGACTAGATTAAATTTGTAATGTTCCAAAAAATGACATGCATGCAAACCCCAAAAGCTATATAAGAAGGTTAGTTGAACCAAAAGGGTAGGCATTGTTATTATTCATCATTAAGATTTGGTTTCGAGAGCTCTGAGAGCTAATTAGGGTTGAGGGTGAATTCCTTAGCCAACATTGGGCTCGGTGGTGAAATCTATCCACCCTAGCCAATTTATCAGGTAAATCATTCAAATCTATCATCATACTTCAAAGACTACAGAGATTGTTAGAGAAATAAGGAGATAGCAAGATCGGGAGGATCTAGGGAAACACAGCTCGACACATCCTTTCCTGTTTGGACAGTGATTTCTTCATCTGATCAACGGAGCATCTAGGATAAAGACAAGTCATCTACAGCGGGAGACAAACTGATATTAGGGCAGTGAGTTGTTTAGGAGAAATCATGGCCATATACGCACTAGGAATTCCATCTAAGAAGGGTGTATTCTTCATCGTTAGTACAAGCATCACCATGTATTGAGCAAGTGAGTAATTATCAGTTATTGGAACAGCGATCATTCCTTGTTAGTGGGGCAGAGACTATCCTATTGACTGCTGCGAGTTTACCTACTGTGATTGTGGTTTCTACTGAGAGATGGAGCCATTAAATACACCAACGATCTCCCTTAACTGTTGCGTGTTACTTCATGAAAATCGTGTGCCCTAACTAATATGGAGATAGCAAGTTAATTATTGAAGAAGGGCATGTTAATGGTGGCTATATGTTGATCACAAAGGAAATCGTGTTTAGGAGTTGCATGCATCAATATGGGGCTGGAGCTTCATCTCTAAGACTGGATCTTCTCTGCTAAGCACAAATTCCCTTGCTTGAAGGCACACCTTTGTTGCTGATATCACCCTAGTCAAATATGGGCGCATTCTGAATGAGTATCATCATCAAGACCATTTCGAGGTGTGAGGAAAAGGCTGCTACAGCCAAATTTGTCGGTGTTTACTGCTATATTTATGATATATACAATTCATTAATCCATAATTCAATAAAAGAAGATTGTAGCTACTACAATTATAATTCGTTTTCAGTATCTTCGTTTGTACACCAATTTCATGGCAATTAAACAAGCAATCAGTTCTTCAATGCATACATGTTTATGGTAAATGAAAGATGGATGAAATCTCAAGTTAGACACCCAAACCAAACACAAAAACAAACAGACCTGATCTGCAATTTACATTAGCCGTAAGAAAGAAACCAATCGTAGAATAAAAGTAAGGACTTGAGGGAACTTTTCAACTAATAATTTGATCAACTATACAGTAGAAGAGGAAAGGTTAAGGCAGATTTAATTTGGGTTATTACAAAATTAGTCTCGCTTTCAATTAATCTCCCAACAATGAAAATCCAGCGTTGTGTTTTTCTTTGTGTGGGCAAATTGTACACAGGAAGCGGGAACAATTGAAAAGTGACCGCGGAGCCCCATCAGGCTACATCCTTGTTCGTGTAGTGTTGGACATCCACACCGTGACTCCATTCAGCCCACATTTTCGTGTGTGCTACCACACTTAGTGAGTATGAACAAATTCCATGTACCTTCGAGGTATATCGGAAATCCCCCTCCCTCATAATCCATTCATTAATTCATAAACTTAAAATCGACCAAGAACAATTGCAATACATCCATCACTCCAACAACACTCCATTTCAGACTCCATTTTCAGCACAGGTCTACATCATACAATCATTATGTTTAAAGTATCTTATGTGAATGGATTAATTTGTATTTCATGTTGTTGTCTTAATCACTATTGCAATCTCTTGCGCCACTTTTTTATAAACTACTAAATATTTCACTCATCCACAAACCCACTAAAGCCTTAACAACATTAGAATTTAATAGGGTCTACCCCCCTTGGCTTTGATTAGCAGTTGGCCTAAACGAAGGAGTCAAGATCAAGTGACATTACTTGACTCATGACTTGTTAAACAACAATATCGTTTCTTTAATGAAATAACCAGCACAAATAAGCCAGATTAAAATAATCCATGAATAAAATATTTGATTGATAAGATAAGAGATAATATTACAATGAGAATGTTGTTTGTATAAAATTATAAATCCCCATATCGGGTGCCCTTTCGTAAAGAGGCATAACCTTTTCAAGGTGCCTCTTCATCAATTATTAGTTTATTTAATTATTTATGTTTATTTATGTCTAATTGTTATATATGTTGTGTTCATTACATTGCTTTCCCCTAAAGGGAAGCTTTGTCCTCAAAGCATTATTGAAGACAAGGCTTACATCTGATGTCTTGGTTGTAATGTCATCTCTCGATCCTTTATTTTAGTACTTGCGACACTTGACGATATGAGACGATACAAGTTAGGAATTCCAAGGAAAAAATGTTGCATCGTCTGTGATTGGTCCATCCGAGATCTATTTTCATCGGAGGTGATTATTGATCGTCTTGTTGGATAAATATTCCCATTTTCTGCTTGGGTTGTAGATTTTGTGTTCTTTCGCTTCTGAATTTATAACTCCTTTATTTATGTTCATTTTGACCATGTCGTTGGTCAAAATGCTTTTGTAGTTTGGGTGTCAGTAAGGAGTTCTTGTTGCTTGTTTTTTACTAGATTGACTTCCTTTTGAACTATGATGGGAATCGAATTTGTATTCGTTTCTTCTTCCCCAACTAGAATTAATTTTCTAGATAGTCTAGATCATTCCTTCTGGATTTGAACTAATTTGTTCTCTAATAGATTATTATTATTAAGAATCTTCTCAAACCTTTCATCTTGCGACTATTTGTCCTCTTTTAACTTCTCGATTTGTTCCTCTGGTTCTTGATTAACCTTCTTCATGGAGGAATTTTCTTCGTCCTTTCCAAGTAACTTTTGCTGGAGAGCTTCAATCTTCTCTCCTAACTTTGGACTGCATTGAAATTTATCCTTTTCCTTCTTGACTTGCAAAAGTAGTTTCTGATTATGATCTCTTAAACGAGAGATCTCTCCTTCTTTACCTGCAACAACCTTGTCAAGATCCTTGTGTATGGTCTGTATAGATTTCTCATTCCCTTGTAACAACATCTTTGATATTTCTTTGAAGTCTTTAGATGATGCGACTTATGATTCTGACTTCATGTTAATGTCCTGCAATCTGATTTTCTTCTTTTTGTAGGGGAATTTCAGAAATCTTTTTTAGCATTTAAGATAAAAGTCCCCTATGTTTCTAGCCACGGTAATCCTGTAGTATCCCAAACCCAAATTAGATAAGTTTCCTTGGTGAATGGACTGCTATGTCAAAATGTACCCTTGTTGCCCTGCGGCTTAAGTGTTTGGGAAAGTTTTCATTATCATGCACTGAACTCTAACTTTGCAAATATGTCATTGTTGTAGACTTATTCTCCCTAGAGATCTAGTTTTCTTCCTTGTTCACTGTATATCTGATGTAGAACTTTTTACAAACACTTTGCAGACACTTGGTTGTAGCTACTATGAGTAATTTGACATGTGGCTTTTGTCAAACATTTGGAGTGTAAACTACTGAATATAGTACTTGGTTGTTCAATACTTGTGATGATTGTTCTCAGGAGGTTTTAAGAGAAAGTTTACATAATATGAGTGATATATATCATCCACAACATTTAAGTTTACCAAAATAGATGCTACAGTAATAATATAAAGCATAAATCAGACTTGTTGCCAAAATTCCAGATCTGGTTTTTACTCAAAAATAAGGTGAATACATGCATGGAAAATTCGATGCACTAACAGCAATTAGAAAAGATGTCTTCCACGACTTCAGCTTGCTTCTGGGCGTTGTATAAATTGGGCATACTTTATGGAACAATTATTGATTGTTGTAGATGAAGATATGGACAATGTAATAACCCAGACTTTACCCACCAGCAACAGCAGCACTATTTCTTCAGTGGTTGGTTCCAATAACTTCAATGGTGGTTCAGCTACAACAAAATAAACCCCAAAAAAGGAAATACACAGTAATAGCAAGCCAATGGACTTCCTTCCAACCAATAATAAAGATGCAAAGAGGAATAATGAATTGGTTCTCTGTGTCTGCGTTTTTTTGTTGCTTTTCTAAATGCACACAACACCCTCTCCTGTAGAATGCGCCCTCTTTTCCATGCTTGCTATTTCCCACAAGGTGTGCCCTCCTTCCTTGAATAACCCACTGCTGCAATACGCCCAGTGTGAAAGCATCATAGATATCAGTGTTGACTTTCTCTCTCCGCGAGGGGATGCATTTTCTTCTACGCCAAGTCTTCTGCGAAAATATTCAAACTTTGTCCTGAGAAGAGGCTTGGTTAAAATTTAGAATATCTCTAATCTGGTCACCTGTCGAAACATATTGTAACTCAACCGCACCTTTCTGCACCACATCATGAATGTAGTAATATCAAATCTCTATATGCTTCGTCTTATCATGAGATACATGATTCACTGACATTTGTATATAACTCTGGTTGTCACAATGAAACACAGTTTGTCCTGAAATCTGACCAAATAATCTAACAAGGAGTTTTCGAAGCCACACTACTTCTCGAGCTGTTGTACTGGCATCCATATACTCAGCCTTTGTGGTGCTAAGTGCTACTGAGGTCTACTTCCTGCTGCACTAGGAAATCACTGCAGAGCCTAAACTAAAGTAGCATTCAATTCCTTATAGTTTTAAGGAGGCCATTGGACATGTTGTCTGCCGAATGCACACGGTCAGCAGAAATCTTTTGGATTGTTGTTTCCTAAGCGGGAATGGTGTGGCCTTGGGGACAAGCAAAGAGCCAGGTCTTGTCTCCTGATCCCAGCTCCTCTCCTGATCCCAGCTCCTCCGTTTAGGCTAAGTCCTAACGAAGCCAAGGGGGGTAGTCCCTAAAAAAGGTTATCTAAGGCTCTTTAAAATGTTTTTAATGACTCTTAGATGGAAGATGAGAATTAGTGTTGTTTAGGAGTTTTGATATACACAAAAACCAATTACGCAATCCACGTTGCTATTTGCAAAACACGATATGAATAATAAGACGGAAATTAAAGCATCCACACATGAATAACTTAGAAATAAATGGACAAATGGTCCTAACAAGATAATGCAAGAATTAACAGACTAGTGCCTTAAATGGAGTCACAGTGTTGGTGATGTTGAAATACAAGTCTTTGATGTTTTTGAGATCGTTTTGCAAATGCCTCTTGGTAAATTTTAGTGTACGTTTTAAGATAAGGTTGATTATTAAATGGGAGGGGAATCTCCAAGATATACCTTTCGGTACGGGAGATATGTCCAAAACCCTTAACCGATGCGGCTACCTGCAAGGAATATGTAGGCTGGTCTAGAGTCTCTGAAGCTATGTTCAACACTACACCGCAAGGGTGTAGCCTAACTGGCGCCTCGAGGTCACTGACTAGTTGTTCCTGCTTCCTTTGGGTATTTTGCCACCGCAACGGCTTAAGTCTAGGCGTTGGATTTTCACCTGGGGAAAGTGGTAAGTTTTATTATGGTTGTACTTGGAGTTAAGCGTGAAAATTAATAGGATACATCATACAATGCTTCTAGGTATCTCGTACGGGTAGAGCATATACACTGTAGAATGGTAAGTTCCAATTTTGAAGGGTGAATATGAGTTGCAAATTTTATTAACAAGCACAACTCTCTGACAGAGAGTGCTCTTGATCCACCTTAAGGTGAGATTCAAGAGTCTTACCTAACTTACTATGTGAATGCAATACAAATACTCTCCGATAGAGAGTGCTCTTGACTTGTCTTATGACAGGTTCAAGAGTCTTTAGGTTCTTTTTAGGAATAATTTTAAAAGCACATAAAACAAGAAGCATGCAAGTGAAGAGTAAAAACTAGCAATTAGTAGAAATAAACTAAGTCTAAAAGCACTCTAATCTAAGCAAGGAAAAAGACAAGACACACCTCCCCCATATAGGGGAAGCAGGAAAAATGTGGGAGGCTTAACCCCACTAGTATTTTTTATTAATGATTACAATAAGAGGGATTTTAACCCTTAAAAAAGAAAGATTGCAACCTACTAATATAAATGAGCCTTAATGGCTTTTACAAGGATGCAATTTTATGCTTGATTTGTCTTCTTAGTTTCTTGCACTCCTCTTCGATCTTCAAGTCCTTGAACCTGTCCTCTTGGTTTACTCCTCGATACTTGCACAACAGAAAGAAGCACTCATGCACCTGTTATTGTTAATAAACAAGACTAATCTAGAAACAAAAAATTGGAATTAATCTAAGTATGAGATTGCAATTTTTTGTCTTTTTTAAGTAAAAAAACTAGCAAAAAGTACATGCAAAAGAGTTAAAAGAAGGCTGAAAAAGATGAGGAAATAAGGCAGCCAACAAAGGAGTTAGATGGTTGCAAAAGATGAAGAAAAGGGGCAGCCAAGTATGAAGAAAGATGGCTGCAAAATGGGGAAGATAAAAGGATTGAAAAAAGACAAAAAAGTGGTTGAAAAAGTGCCCAAAAGGGCTGAAAATTGAGGTGAAAGAAGACAGCCGACTAACAGAAAAGTTGGTTGCAAAATAATGAGGAATAGGACAGCCAAACAAAGGAAAGGATGGCTGCAAACAAAAAGGACAAATAGGGCAGCCTACAAGAAGACAGTTGGCTGCAAAAATTGAAGTAAAAGGGGTCAAATGACAAAAAGAGGAGCAAAAAAAGACAAAAAATGAGCAAAAGGAGGTCCAAAAAAAAAAATAACCACGCGTCTAGGAAAAGAAAATTCGGACATTGTTTTAAGGTATCCCAAGGCCTAGGAAATGACAATAGAACATACAACTAGTGTCTAGTAGTTTCATACTTGTCAGTTGGACTCTAATAACCCCCCAAGGCCCAAATTTCAAAATCGGGCATTCCAGCTTTGGAGGAAGCAGAAGAAAAACTCATCGATTATACTCGGCTATAGGCAAAGCATAATCGACAAGGGAAAAAACTCCATAGAATACCTTAGTTGAAAATTACGTCTTAGGAGACCGAGCCGCTCAAAACCCCTACTAGCACACTTTATTACAAAAACCCCATGGAGCATGGTCATTTGAGCATAAAAATAAAAATGACTAGCCAGAATTGGCTAGGCAAAACATTCTGAACCTCTGATACACTGGATATGAACATTGACCATGTTCATCAAATGGCGGCTCAACAAGTGGTTCAACTATTGTACAAAATAGTTGGTAATAGGACATCAGGTCTAGAGAGATGCCATGATGAATGAGTATCAATCCATCACAAAGAATGATCTTCGGAATATTGTTCCTAGCCCTAAAGGTAAGTCAATAGTCACTTCCAAGTGGATCTTTAGATCAAGCAATGCTGCAGATGGCAACATCAAGAAGCACAAAGTTAGATTCGTAGCCCGAGGCTTTTCTCAGAAAGAGGGAATAGGTTATAATGAGACATTTGCTCCAATTTCCAGGTACTCTACTATCAAGTCCTTTATTTCTCTTGCTTATGTCATGGCTTGGAAATTACATCAAATGGATGTAAAGATTGCTTTCATCAATGCTATAATTAAGGAAGCTGTATATATGGAGCAGCCTGAGGGTTTTGTTGAACATGAGAAGGAGTTCCATGTTTGCAGGTTGAACAAAGCTCTTTATGGGCTTAAGCAAGAACCCCAAGCCTAGTACTCTAGGATTAACAATTACTTGACAGAGTTAGGCTTCACCAAAAGTGAAGCAAATCGAAGCCTTTATTACAAGATTGTTGAAGATCGTCCCTTGATCCTAGTACTTTATGTTGATGATCTCTTTCTCATAGGGGACGAGAGACTGATTGACAAGTGCAAGAACACACCAAAATAGAGAAATAGTCTTGGCAGTTTTATTATGAATAATAGATACTAGGTAATACAAATAACTATGGTTGCTATAGTAGCTGCCAAACACATCCTACAAGAAACTAGAAGTGATGCCAAACCAAGAGATGAAGCTCAAGTGAAGACCCTAGATGGATCCTCCTCCTTGTCTAGCTAAGGTGGATTTGTCTCACCACCAAAACTAAACTACAATGGATGGATGGAGTTTTCCTACCCCAAACGAAACCTCTGGACAACCCCCAGGCAGTGACAAGAAATCAATATGCAAAACCACGAGTCCATAATGGATGAGTGTCTTCACTTTTACCTTCTTTTTTAGTCCCATACCATGGGACACCCAATACCATGGTCAATACCATGCAACATCTAATACCATGGTTGTACCAAGGGTCATCCAATACCATCCATCCACAGAAATATCCCCTTTTGAATTAAATTACACCTTAATAATATAACAATTGTAGGCATAATTGTCTTTCAATAACCCCTAGAATGATGACCTAGAAAGGAAAGTTATGTGTTGGTTGTGGAGCCTGATCTTCTTGATTCAGAGATGTTATTGTTCAGTCGTGATTGTACCCCATCCCAGCAGGGGAGTGCGAGGGTACATCGTTCCCCGACGGATGTCTGAGGGGGTTGTTTATTGGCCAACAGTTTACAGGACCATGGTATTGGCTGACTCGTGGTATTTTCTCATGGCAATTCTCCTATAAAAGGAAAACATTGCAATACGGTTGTGTATTGTATTGTAGCATTGTAAAACAATCTCTGTGATTGTGTCAGAGAGACTGTGAGAGAGTGAAGAAGAAGTGCAGCGGGTTTGCTACAGGTTGTAGCCCTTCATTTTTGTTGGACGGTATAATAATAAAGGACTAGAAATTTTTGTGTGGACATAGCTCATCTTGGGTGAACCACATTATATTGTTGTCTCTCTTGTAATTTATTTATGTTTTAATATACACATTGACTGATCATATGCTTGAATACTCATGCCCCTTAATTTGGTATATGTCTCTTCATTATTCATTCCTAAGTTATTATCATTAATATTATTATATTATTATTGCATATGGCATTAGATGATCTTCAAACATTTTTAATAAAATAACATTCCCAATGTGTATATTGAAACCAAAGGTATAATGAACAAATCAACCATCCAAATTAATTGACCTCGAAAAAGGCCAACTAAGACCGCAACACTTGTGATTCATAGACATAAGACCATAATGTTTGTGATTGTTAGATAAAGATTGTTCTAACAAAATTCACATGAGAACTTAAGCTATACTTTTAATAAAAACATACAAAAGCATGTAGAGAAATATAAAAAAGGCAACCCAATTTATATAATTCATGCAGCCTAAAAGAGCAGGAACTAATAAGTGGATATCAGTATTGCAAAGTGAAAGAGGTTCATATAAAAGACAAGCCTGCCCACTCCATTGTGTTGGTACAACAATTTAAAAGAACAAAATGCACAACTTAATCTCCAAAGGGTACGAATGTAAAATGACCTTTTAAATTATGAAGTCTAGAGTGGGTTTTTTATTAAAAGGTGTCTTTGATGTTTATAGAAGGTCATTTGGCGGTGTTCGGTTCCACTGATTCCCACTACAAAGGAGCAGCTACAGTCATGTTTTCAAAGCCAAAAGAAGACTAAATGAGCATCAATTTCGTTCATTATTTCACCATTTTGATTCTTTTTCACTTAGGAAGTTTGTATTTGAAACAGAAGGTGCGAAAAGTGGAGTTAGTTTGGATCCAAAATGGACTGAAGGTCCCAACAGAGTGTCAGACACACTGCTATAGCTAAAAAAGAAAAAATTGCAGTAGGGACAAATCAGTCCCATGTTTGACCAGAAATTCAACAAAGTGCTAAAAATGAACTATTATAATCTATGTTGCACAAAACTCCTAAAACGCTCACGCACCGGTACTGGGAACTCACTGAAACTTGGAAACTTCTCTGAAACATCCAAGGGTCCATGAGCGGCTGGGGAACTATAGGAAATCTAAAATAACCTATGTTGCACAAGTTTCCGGAACGCGGGAACTTTCGGAGCGTGGGTACAAGTGTCGGATACGTCTAGAAGTTTCCCCCAAATTTGCAGGAAACCGCAGGTTGGGAACGCCAATAATATATATTAAAAAAATAATTAAAAAAACATGAGAAGAGAAGAAGCATAGAGAAAAAAAGAAACATTAATACAAATCAAATGACTTAACTTATCCCTTGTATTAGGGTTGTAACTAGAACCTCTTGGCAGATGAAAATGGCAATAAAATCTAGATTACCATCCACATCATTGATTATATAAGGTAAGATCTTTCTAAAGTGGGGACTTTTAGAAGTTATAGTTCCTATATTTGTGGCTATATGTATAGAGTAAGTTTTTAGTTTTGTGTCAACTATGATTAAAATCTATTAGAATATTATATGTTTACAAAGCTTGCAAAGGTATATAATTATTCAAATTTAAATTATTATAAAATAAAAATCAAGATATTTATTTAAATGTAATATATGAATTTAGATTTAAAGTAAGATTTAAAACCATTTCCAATTAGTTAAAAGTTTACTTTTTATTCATAAAGTAAATAGTAAAATAAATAAATTTATTTTCTTTTATTTAATAATATATAAAAGTCAAAATAGATTTACATTTATTATTGATTAGCTCGATAAGTGCAATTCAGTGCAGGGATGAGTGATTACTCTAGAACGGGCATTAAATAGAGATCAGTGCACCAACTCGACAAGGTAGCACGAAAAAAACTTTTATTGCAACTTAGTTTTCTAGAGAATTTTTATATATGTACTATCGCAAGGAAATAGGAATGTTGTTACCAACCAATAAGGCGAACATGAATGCGTGGAAGTTCCCAATGAAGGAAACACGCAAAATGAAGTCCCCAAGTTCCCGATTTTAGAGGGTAAAAGTTCCCAATAAGTTCCCAACCATCCGGAACGGTTTCCGTTGGATTGGGAAAGTTTCCTACAAGTTCCAAAGTTCCCTAGAACGTCGGAACTCCGGGAACGAGTTTCCTAAAAGTCGGGAACGGTTCCCGTGCTACATAGAAAATAACCCTAGTTTGTGGAAAATGAAAACAAATTTACCTCGAAATCGTTTCTAAACCTACCTACAAATTAACTTCTCATTCTTATTCTATTGTGAGATAATGTGTTATTAAAAAAAACTATATATATATAAATATATATATCGTGTTTCCCCTGACATACCCCTTTTTGGGGGGGTCACGTTTCCAAGCGTTTTCGTTTCTGAAGCCTTTACACGTTTCCACAATTCGTGCAACTTAGATTCTAATTGTATCTAACAAACCTGCAAGAGAAGCATTCTCATCAGTGGAGGAATAGCAAACTTTGACCTAATTTTTGGAGCTCACATTCATCTTCCAGCAATCTATAATAGAAATATTTTTCTCATTTCAAAGGATCAGAGATTCAAACAAGAAGCAGAGGTGGGCAAAATAGAGCCAACAGGCCATCACTATTTTTGAAGAAGCAAACAATTTTTCTTCTTCTTTTTCTATTCGTTGATTCTCCTTCTTTTTGTAAACAGTATCTAAGCAATCGACTATGAAAGGGAGGCAACCAGGTCTAGTACTGAGATTGTATAATCCCCTTTGCCCCAAGGACTGGCTTTAAGGCATAAAGTGGCACAAGAAGGTGCTCCCATGCATTATGCCCCAGAATTGCGACCCCGGAGTGAGATGAGAACAACCGAGGGGAATAACAACATGCACACTCCAAGTTGGTGCCTTTCTTTGTAAAAATAAACCTTGCTTTAAGAACAAGGTACTCCAAGGCACTACCCAAAATAACAACTTCCTTCTGGTGCAAGTCAACCTGGAATAAGAGATGGTCTTGAGTACAAGCTAGGTCAACATGAAGACTCATTAATAACAAATGAGATGAACTTCGAAAATACCAAGAATAACTGCCTCACCATTAGAATCCATGCCCCTGATGAAGGAATTGTTGATTTTTACAGGTTAGATGAGTGTTAATACAAGTACTAAAATTCAATACATGAACATATAAAGAACTGAGGTAAAATTCAAACTGTAATAAAACGTAACAACATAACTTTCATTTCTTTCAACTTAACGCTCTGTTGGTCACTACGTTAACTTAACACTCTGCTGGACACTACGTTAAAGTTGATCATTGAAATGTTTCATCAACTGTCATGTACAGAAAAATAATAAATAGCACGTGCAGTAAACTAAATCTCAAGTAAACTACAGAAGATAAAGAATCTTAACCATTGTTGGATCCGCCTTATACTCAGTTAGTTCTGAGTTTGATCTTGTCACTGAAAGGACAAGTCAAACTAGTTGAACCATATACGTACCTTGAGAGAGAGAGAGTTCAAATGGAGGTACACAGACCTTAGTTTCTTCAATCAATTTAGCAGTGCAGTCAAGGAGAATCACACAGATGCACTCAGAATGAAAGATGTGCAGACAAGCACTGTAGAAGAGTCTACCAACAGATTCACGATGAAGAAGACTTACGTACTAGTCACAATAAATTCCCGAAACCAGTCAGGGTGGATCAAACAGAAAAACTCAGCCTGTGCAGAGAATAGATCACAGTAAACCCCATGCAGAATAACACAGAGGTGAAACCTGTGACAGATACACAATCATGAAGGTAGACCCGTGGTAGAGGGAAGATCAAAAAGCTGAGACAAAACTCGTGACGTGAAGACCAAGCAGGAGCAAGGATGCTGTGAAGTAAAATCGCAGGAGATAGGCACATGAAGTAACCAAAGAGTGTAGAGATCTCGATGGAGGGAAACCGAGGAGGAAGCAGCCGGCAGAGGAATACTCAGGCAGTCGCAGACATCCCCACATCAAACACAGGCAAAAGAACATAGGCAGCCGTCAAGAGATGACCGGTGAAAAGGAACCCGCATACTGTCGTGAAGACAACGAGTGCAGAGATCTCGGTGGAGGGAAGCAGCCGGCAAAGGAATGCTCAGGCAGCTGCAGAAATCCCCAGATCAACACAGGAAAAAGAACATAGGAAGCCGTCAAGAGATGACCGATGAAAAACAAAGGAACCCGCAGACTGCCATGAAGAAGGAAAACGCAGCCCTCAACGTGAAGAGAGATTAGTGAAGACCAGGCAGAGTAATCCCGTGAAGACAAGCCCGTGAAGGTAAGCCGTGAAAAATCAAAAATCATAACAAGAAAAACCAAGCACGTGAAGGTAAGCCATGAGACCCAAAATCACATGTTTGGAAACGAATAATCTCTTCCTTAAATAGGTTAGGGTAGGTAAAAGATTTACTTAGGATAGAATTAACGGAGGCCCACAAAAATATAAAATCATAAAAATAAAAATTAGGTAGTCCAAAAGAATAAACCGTCCAAACAAAAGTCAAAAAGATTTTAATATAATAAAAAAGTAAATTGTCAAAAAGTCTATTAATAAGATCATGAGATTTTATTAATAAGACTAAAATAATTATTTAATGAAATTATAATAAAGTGAAAGTCCAAAGGTCCAACATAAAGTCCAAAATCATAAGTGGGTCATTATAATAAAAACATAAGGTAACCATAAAAATAAATGGTCCAATGATCTTTAATAAATCATCAAGTAAATATACTCCATAAAGTAGGAGTCATCATAGTCAAAGGTGCACACAAGTAATAGTGCTAAGACTAGTACGAATAGGACCAAGATTCAACAACCACAAGATCAAGGTGAACCGTAAAGGTGAACAATCAATCAAATAGGACCAATAAGACCAAATACTTTTCTCTCTCTCAAGGTACATAGTTTTATATATTTTGTCATCACTGTATAAGGGGGAAGATCCAAACGGATGGTACAATCCTTTTGTCCTTGACACTGCTCCTAAAGGTTAGGTACTAGGGACATCGTCAAGGGGTGGCCAATCCCTTGAGAATCAACCTAGCAATAATGAATTAGGAGAGGGGGACATCATTATCTTTCATTCTTAGTGAATGGCTTTCAGCTTTAGGCTGAGTTTTAGTCTCACACTGAATCAAGTTGATCAATCCCTGGACCCTAACCGGGTCCTGCATTCTCTCGCAAAATGGTTCTCAGTACTAAGCTGAGTTTCAGTCTCACACTGAAAATTGATCAACTACCTGCAGTACCTACTTGGACATCGTGTCCCTGGTCCTATACCAGAATATATCTCTGCCTCTACTTGCAGGCTCTACTTGGACATCACATCCTTGGTCCCAGACCAAAATACCCTAGAGGCATATAGGGGCCCTAGCCACATGCTAGGGGCTTTGCCATGGCATCAACCTGCTTGGTCCTAGACCAAGAACCCCAGGAGACTACTGGGGGCCCTAGGGTACCTTCCAGGGTCTTACTCTGTCCTAGTCAACTGACTAGGAAACCATTCTCTGAGAATGGGTCTCGCAGCTGCACTAACTTTAACAGGAATCCTTACCTCAAGTAGTGTTTTTGTAGCTATATGGACCTAAAGTGCCAAACCAGAGTGGTGCATGGTGCATACGTCTACCTAGTCCACAAGCTCCCTGAAGCAGGACACCTGCCTGAAATACAAGAGTGCTAAATCCTAACAAAACCCAAAAAGAAGGGCTACTAAACCTGAAAAGGAACGCGCCTATCACAATGAAACTGTCACAGACTCACAACTAGAGAAAGGAGGCAACCCACCTACAAAAGACAACCACAAAAGAACCACACATGACCACAAACTGCAAGACCCCAAAAGAAAAACTAACAGAATCACCACACACAACACAAACCCAACCTACACAAAGCCCACGAGAAAAAGCAAAGAAAGAGTGGTACAACCAGTGCAGAGGAGGTGCAAACAGAAGTCTGGTTTCATGAGATACCAATGCAGTATATTTTCAAAATATAGCATCCATGCTACATCATGGAAGACATTAACCCTTCAATAATAGTTTAAAACCAAATTTACAAATCATTCTATCCCTTCACAAATCGTCAACAATCTAAGATACATAGTACAAAGTTGAACAAACCCATTTTATTACTGAACTTAAATTCTGAACAGCAATAGCATTCAATCACAATTTTCGATCGAGAATAATTATGTTATCTCACACCTTGTCAATCCTATCCCTCTCCAATCTTCCTCAATTCAATGTTAACATTGACATCCAGTACAATCACAAGTACTACATCTAAATGGCATCTCTAACTTCCTGAACATGGTGCATGAATGGTTGACACGGATTTTTTAATTCTCTTTGAGATAGCATTTATCTTCCAGTGATGCAACTAAGAACAAGAACAAATTCCAATAAAAATTATACACAATACAATACTAGTGCAAATGCCAGAACAATATAAGTAGAGGACATAACATGATCCATTACTGCTTATCATGGCTGTAAATCACAATCCCATATTAACTACAGCATAAAGAAGATAGGTTACCATCCCATGCCTAGGTAGAACCTTCTATGACTATTAAAGCAATTTTCAAACAAAAGAGCAGTGTGCCATCTAAGCTGAAATGACGGAGGTACTGGAAGAGAATTCTTAATCAATAAAGAAGCACTGCAACTTTCCCAAATAACAAAATATGCACACACCTTTGGAGCTGGGACACATGTAAAATCTGGAATCGCACAGGTTACATTATTCATTAGCCTGCATGCAGCTGTCATTCCAGATAGTACCAAGTCACAAATGAAAGAGGAGCACTCCAGCTGAAAATTTTACAAGACATACCTTTTCCATGAAACATTGGGGACAACATACATTGCTAACATATAAAATGATACCCAACTTAGGAATGTAGATCGCAAATATAATGCATCTACCAAAAAATATCTTAAGTTCAAGCAGCTTAACAAAAGCATGCTTCAACAACCCCAGCCAGTGAATAAACACAACATATAATTTCAAATTTTTATACAGAGATGTGAAGTAATCAATGGAATAAGTGTGGCAAACACCATGCTAGGTTGTAATTGAAAACTTGAAGCATCGGTGGGAAGAATAGCCCACATGCTTTCCAATGATGAATTCTTTGCAGAAAGAAAGAAATTATATCAATGTCCACAAATGACCAAATTAGCTCAGGGGAACTAAAAAGTACAACAAGCTTCAATTGCAATGGGGAGGCATCTTCAAAAAATCTAGAATCTCATTTAGTAAACACCCCAAACAGGAATGCTGGCAGGTACTTACACCCCAGCATTCAGGTAGTTTTAGAACAGAAAGGTAATCTATGAGGCTTAGAATACTAAACAAGTCAACAAGAGTGATATACATTTCAGTCAAAGATACCGTCTGTATATGTATGTATTAAACAAGATAGTCAAACAACAAGGAAATGTGAATAGCATTCTCTCAAGATGGACAGAACATAGCGTATAAGGGAACAAAACTCTTTAAAAGAAAGTTTCTTCCTCTACTTCAAGAAAAGTGCATTCTGTTACCCATCTTACAACTAGGGGTGAATGTTGATCAATCATTCCCAGGATGAGATTTGTGGTTGCACAATAGATCATTGCTCAGAGGTCCTTCTGGCACATCAGATAGTTCATGGTCTTGCATATGCCTAGCCAGAGACAGAGCATCACCCTCTAGTGTCGTGATAACTCTAACCCTCATCTTTGCTTAGCATGCTTTCTGGAATGACAGTATGTTAACATGAGATATTACATATATGCTTTCATAATAACTCACATACTTAAACTGTTACTTGTTTTTGGTCTAACCTTGGGGTTAATCTTCTTCCTTGATAAGTGTGTCAATACAATGTTGATATGTACCTCCGTGAATACAATGTTGATATGTACCTTCGTGAACTAAGTCATGTCATTTTGTTCATTCCACAACATTTTTCCTAGCCATTTTCAATTCGCTAAGCCAATCCACCCAGCCCCTTCACTTTTCCCTTTGTGAATGATCTGTTATTAGCAACAACATATGGTCTCACTACTATTCCAATGTATGAATCAGTGAAACAGGAATCAGGGGCCACTCGCGATTAGTCGCGAGTCCCGATTCAGTCTTTGCCCAAACGATCTGAGTCAGATCGTTGATCAATGAATCGATGATTAATGCCAATCTGATCCAATCTGAGCCGCTTCCTATACAAACGGGTGATTAATCATGTTTCTTTTTTTCCGGCGGCAGAGTGAAAAGGTGAATTTTGTCATTATCGTTTGTCAGTTACGCACCAAATTTTTGCGAGTTCTGGAAGTATTATTATTTAGGCGCCATAGTATTTAACCAGCGGCATCAAATCCTTTTGCAATAGTTCCGGCAGCATAGAAATTACGCGAAAACAAATTTTGGGTTCCAATTCTGTTGCGATGGCCTGAGACTTCTGTTGTGGCGGCCTGAAACTTCTGGTGTGGCAGCAAGAAAGTTCTTGATCATGACAGGTTTGTATCATTCACCAATTGACCTAGAAGAGCAAGAGCAAGATCTGCATACTACACATACAGCAGAATGGGTCCAATTGGTTGAGGGTCCACTTTTAGCATTGATGACTTAGACAACCTTGAGAGTCAAGCAGCCCAAGATATGGAGCTCATTGCTTCTTACTTTTTTTACAATTTTACTGATTATTATGCAGCATTTTGTAAACTTTTAGAAGCAGATGCTTCTAGTTCACAGTAGTTAGGAGTAAGTAGAGTCAATACATTGGATAATGTTTAGAGTCTAGACTCATCACATATGAGATACTATTACTTAATCATTCATGTTAATTTGGAGATTATTTATATTATCATTATGCATTGTTTGGACATGGCTTTATTGAATATCCATGAAAAATGTTTTTTTAATTCAAAATACACGTATATCTTTACTTTTTGTATTCACCGATTTTTTCCCAATCAGATTAAAACTCTTTGCTCTTTTGCCTCACTGATTCATTGTTGATTCCGAGTCTGGTAACATTGGTATGAATGCCTCAAATCAAAGATAAAAGAGTCCTGTCCTATCAAAAAGGAAGATGCTAAAAAAGTAAATGCAAAGGAAATATCAAGGCAGATCCTCAGCACTGCGAAAGCCAAGTTTTATTCTCCTAAGTTGTCTAAGCCAAATCTAATGCAAAAAGGGGCTAAGCAAAAGTGCAAATAAAAGAAGCACCAAAGTCAAAGAAATAAAGAAAAATAAAAAGGGGATTACAATATGAAGGCACGAGGATGGATGACCAACGACAACACTTCCTAGGCACACATATGGAAGAAAAATCCAAAAAATCCAACTCTTGAAAGTTAAGGATAGACCTGACACTCCTAACTTGCTATTATTGTTATTTCACAAAGAAACCCTTTCTTCACTATGTACATAATTCACTCCATATACCCTAACTTGACATAGGTATACTCTGCTAAGCATATCAATTTAGAAATCTCAAATGTAAAATGATTCTGAGCGTTATACCAATGTTAGACTGGATAGGTAAAATTATTTATCAGATACTCATTAGAAAAAGTGTATTTGTAATGCATATCTTGTCTGTTATTACCATGTTAGATTAGCATTGCCTATGTTTTCATGTTGTGTTAATTATTATTGCATTAGAGGGGTTTATTTACACATATACTTTGATATTTGGTGATTATTGATGGCCATTATGCATGAGTTGAAGGAGCACTACACTTGAAGATCCTTGATCGCTTGGCACATGTGCCCTAGGGATCATTCCATTTCACCATTAGAAACTTAGACCATCTATGAGTCCATTCCAACTTGGTTTCAGCACATGCATGGATCATTAGACCTATTTATAAGGAAGTTGAGCTCAGTCATCACACATGTGGCTTTATTTATGGGGTTGATGGGCCTTTTGACCTAAGTCACCTGGTTCGAGTTCGTGTTCGAATTCGGCGACCTTAAAATTCGGCAAAAATTCAGCACTTAAAATTTTGACGATAAAAATCGGCATAAAATTCGGCATTAAGTTCGAATGACTAAAATATATGGAAATTAAAAAATATATGAAAATTTTCAATAAAATTCATTATGCTCATTAAACACATCAACAATGAACATGATAGTCATAGAATCATAGAAATAATGAACATGACAACATTGAATGAAGTTTGAACTTTGAACACGATAGTCATTGAATCATATAAATAAAAATATGGCATCAGAATTGAATCATGATTAAACATATATTTTGAAAACATTAGAGTCTACATCTTCATTGAAATTTAAAAACATGTTCATAAAGTGATAAAACATAATATAAAATGTCATCAATATTTATCCTAGCAACTATTTAGCAAAATAGCATCCCAAAAAGAAACTAGAAGTCTAGAGAGTAGACCAAGAACACAAGTTTTATTCTTGTTGTTCTCGTGGCCTACTTGTTACATCAAAAAGCTCTATATCATCAAGAGCACTAGGGGGAGTGAAACCACTAGAATCACGATCACCATTGGATTCATGACTCTCATTGTCGAAATCATCTTGATCTTGATGTGCATTTGAGATGGTTTCCATCGATGGAGTAGAAGAATTTGTCTCATCTTTAGCCACATTGCTTAAAGCCAATTGCAAGTTACTGCGAACATAAACAAGATCTCCTAATTTTCCCGATAACAACCTGTTTCTTCTCTTGGAATGAATATGACTAAAAGCACTCCAGTTCCTTTCACAAGCTGATGCACTTGATGTCTGGCTCAAGATACCAATTGCAAATTTTTGCAATTCTGGGGCTCCTGATGCATAAAACTCCCACCACACTGCTGGAGCTGCCAAAGCCTTATCTCTCTTTGCTGCTGTGGTTCCAAATAGGCCTTCTTGTAAACTGTATGCTCTAATCTGAGATCTAATCAAAGTCGCAATAGACTCATCTGGATGCATCATATCAATAGCCTCACAAAGTCCACTCATGACCTCCTCATCTTGATGTCTTTGTATCCCAAACAATGTAGGGTCCAAATAACATGCCGCCGCATGTAATGGGCTATGCATCATCTTCCATCTATGATCAACCACCTCCCATATGTGTTTATAATCAGCTTCTACATTATCAAAAGCACTTGCAATCTTTTCCTTGCAACGATCCATGGCCTCATAAATAAAACCCATAGAGGGCTTATCGCCATCAACCATGCGAAGCACCTCAACAATTGGATCACACATTTTTAGAACTTTTTGAGCATTTTCCCAAAAGCTATTGTTGCTTAGCAATACCTGTTCAACATGCTTTCCCTTTGACTCTTTTCAAAGGTGAGATCTCTCCCACTCAGCAGTGCAAAATACACTTCTTATGCTTGTTTTTTCCTCAACAACTCTTTTCAGAGTGATGTAAAAAGTGGCAAACCTTGTATCACAAGGCCTCAACAACTCTCTAGATGCATTTTTCCTGTACAAGCTCAAAGTGAGACGATGGTTAATGATGAAGTTTGCAGTACTTTTTGCTCTTCGGATTGTCTCATTTACCCATGGAAATTTGGCTAAATGATGCAACAATAAATCCAAACAATGAGCTGCGCATGGTGTCCAATAAATAGTTCTATAATTCTCCATAATCAACTTTCCTGCACCAACACAATTCGAGGCATTGTCGATAACAACTTGGACCACATTTTTCTCCCCAACTTCTTGAATTGCTTCATCCAAAATGCTGAAAATGTAATCTGATGTTTTCACCTCATTCATTGCATCAACAGCCTTCAAAAAATATACCCCTTGAGGGCAATAAACAAGAACATTTATCAATGGCCGATGGCATGAATCGGACCAACCATCACTCAAACGTGCAACCTGTAATCTCCCAAGAGTTTTTAATGTCAACCAGCATGTTTGACACTCTTTCCTTTGTTTTTTTTAGGAGAATGGTCCTTAAGGCTTCAGATCCAGGAGGAACATACCCCTTGCCAAAATCAGCAACCTTTTTAATTGCATTTTTAAAATATGGACTTCTTGCCACATTAAAAGGAATGGAACATGCATAAAACATTTCAGCAAGAGAATCATCAACTTTTAGTTTGTCTACAGGTTTCCAAAATGTATTTAATGTAGCTGTTCCACTTCCACCTAATGTTGTTGGGGTGGAACTTGAGCCACCAAATTTTGAGGTGTGAGAAGCAATTTCAGGTGAAGAAGACACATCAATCTCCCTTAGAATTCTTTGCCTTTTTACTTCCTTTTTCCCCTTTTCTGCTTTTGATTTATCATAATCTTGTTGTACTGCCACTTTCTATTCATCAGATATTGCTTTACATCCTTCCACTCCACCTCCACTACCATTACTAACGCCAAGAAGGTGATCCACTACCCGAGTTAAGGAACCACAAAACTTGTGCCCACATAGCAGACATGTAACATGTAATCCTTCCTTCTTGACATATTTCCACGCCTCTGCTGAAGATTTATGGGGTGCCATTTTTCTGCATAACCAGTGGCCAAATATGTATTTAATAGATTATTTAATTTTGTACAATTTACTCACGAGTCACAAGTCACAAGTTATGATAAAATTTTAATTTCGTACAGTTTATGATAAAATTTTAATTTCCTACAGTTTACTCTCAAGTCACAGCAATTACATATTATGGACAGTGGATGATGATCTTAGTCTCCATTTACAGTAAATGATTTACTAATAGCCTATCAAATGTAAACAGTAAATGATTTACTAATAGCCTATCAAATGTAAATAGTAAATCTATAAAACAATTTGGAAGTTGTTGAAAGTTGGAACCTGGACAGTGGACTGTGGAAGTTGTTGAAAACTTGAAAGTTGACAGTGGACACTTGACGGTGCTGGACAGAGTTGATCTTTGGTCAACAAGTCGTGGTGAGCACTAGCAGTAGGTTGTAGCCCTGAGCATTGAGCAATAAGATAATAGCAGACTCCAACAAACCGTGGCCAAGCTCCAAATCGTGGCCAAGCTCCAAATCGCGGCCAAGCTCCAGCAAATCGTGGATGAAGTTTGAACAACCCTCAAATCGTGGCCAAGCTCCAACAAATCGCGGCCAAGCTCCAGCAAATCGCGGATGAAGTTTGAACAACCCTCCAGCAAACTACAGTCTACAATGGGATGAAGTTTGAAGTTGAACAACCCTGCAGGCTGCCGTGACGCCGTCCTGACTGCTCTGTCCGCCGCAAAAGTTCTACACCCGTCTGACTGCTCTGTCCGCCGCGAAAGTTCTACACCCGTAGACAACTGCTCTGTTCGCCGCGAAAGAGAGGAGTTGCAAGACAGTAGACTGCAACTGCGAAAGAAAGAGAGGACGGTCAAGGGAGGTCTATCGTCGCCGGTCGGGAGGTCTGTCGCCGCCGGCCGAGAGGTCTGTCGAGAGTCGGGTCTGTTGAAAGGGAGGTGCGCTGCCAGCGAGAGATTAAAACATAACCAAAAAGCCCGCGATCTAGGTTAAAAACCTCGGGACGATTTCCAAGACGAATTTTTTGGCGTTTTTTTATAAAATTCGACGAATTCGAACGAATTTAATCGCTTTAAAGTTCGCCGCATACAAAAAATTCGAACACGCATTTAAGTTCGGCGATTTTAATCGAATAAAATCGTGGAGGTTAAAAAATCGGCGATTTTCGAACTTGAAGGCAGAAAATCGCCGAACACGGTGACTTAGCTTTTGACCACTTTTGGGACCTTTTCAACCCCTTGGACACTTGTGCATTACTTATTGATTAGGGTGTTCTTGTTGACCATTTTTTGAGGCATTTGGGCCACATGTGTGGTCATTTTGAGACTCTCCCATAGGTTTGCATATCAATTGATGGTTTCTTGCACATGGTTTTGAGGAGAGTCTTGGTTTTAGAGGCTAGTTTAGTGGATCACCCATATTTTTGAGGTTTTTGAGGGAGTTTATTGCTTGGAGATTGGAGCACCCTCTCTTCTTGGGCCTGCATTGTATTATTTATTGTAATTTGTTTTTCCAGATGATCATTTCAGGGGGTTATTGGATGACACTTAGGCCTAAAATTGCCATAATATTAAGGTGTCATTTAATTAAAAAGGGGATATTTCAGTGGATGGTATTGGATGATCCATGGTATTTCCCATGGTACTAGGTGCTCCCTGGTATAGACCATAGTATTGGGTGTCCGATGGTATTTCCCATGGTATGGGACTCAAAAAGAAGATAAAAGGGAAGGCACTCATCCATTATGGACATGTTGATTTGATATGGATTTCTTGTGACCGTCTGGGGGTTTGTCCAGAGTTTTCATTAGGATTTGGCAAAACCCTTACATCCATTGTGGTTTAGTTTCGGTGGTGAGATATCCACCCTAGCTAAACAAAGAGGACGATCCATTTAGGGTCTTTACTTGAGCTTCATCTTTTGGTTTGGCTAGTAGTAGACAGTCGTGGCATATTCCCGATGTTTGGTTTGCTTATTGGGTTATGTTGTATTGTAGCTGCTAGTGCACCCATTAGAGGCTTATGTTGTTGTGATCTCAGTTTCTATCCATAATAAAAATATTCATGTTCCCTTTCTCTAATGCTTGCAAAATATTTGGTGACATGTGTGTATTGACATACATGCAAAATGTTTGAAGAAAATTATAAACACCTTACATTCAAATTGTTTGACCAAAATCAGAATTGTGCCTAGAATTACATCAAGGATATTACAGTGGTATCAGAGCTAGTTTTATTGTCATCCTGTGATTATATGAGATTTGGGAAACAGATGAAATCTTTCCAAGGAGTGTATGCTCAAGAAGGTAAGTGACTTAGCTAGGGGACAAGAGCAGATAAATCAAAGACAGGAGGAAATTCTTGCTGAGCTTTGGAAAAAAAATATGCATGCTTCGATATCAGGAATATCTAGAAAATGTTGAGGAGGCATGCGCAGCCATACCTTTTCGAGAATATCACATTGCCAAGTACAAAAATTGGCCAAAGCATTGGGACGAGGATTATCTTAAAAGCATACGACAGAAATGGAAGAAAGATGAGCATGAAGAACATGAGATGAAGCAGGTATCTAGCCTTACTGAGGATTTGTGCATAGAGGAAGACAAACCAACAGTATATGAGGCAAATGGCTCTACCGACGATGCAGTTTCTGAAGTAGCCAAACATGAAGATGCCACAACTCATCCTACTTATGATGACTATGGGAATATGAAGGAGCCAACCTCCTTCCCTATGTATGATGTCGATAATGGCATGGATGATGACATAGGCTTGATTGTGCTAGGAGATGGCAAGATGAAAGTGGATGCACCTAAGCATGTTGAGAACCTAGTGTGGGATGAGTTACCTTTTGAGGATGATTTCATTTCTCGAGAGGAAGACAATGAACGAACTAAAGTGAGAGATGAGGGCTTCTATGAGCATGACACCCTGCATGAGTCCTGCCACTACACCATAACTTCTAGTGAGTTAGTTGGTCCTTTATGTGACATCCTACACAGTGTTTATGATATGACATTGCATTACTTGACGAGCCAACTATTGGTCATTGAGGAGTAGATTGTACAAGTATTGAGGACATTAAATGGTGCTCATAAATTTATTGAATATCTTATGTGGAAGACCTAGTTGGAGGAAAGACACAAGCGAGTTGTAGAAGGGGTGACTAGTACCCAATTGCGCATCACAAAGAAGCATTGGAGCAAATGAATTCTGATTAGTTGTCTGGTTGTTCATGGAAAGGGACCTTGCTCTTAAGTTCACAGAACATAAGGTAAGGAAGGTTGAGGAGCTTAATTACAAACTGAGCTTGGCATGATCCTCACCATTGACAACAACAGAGACAACCATCTTTGATAGCAGTGACACATGACCACATGAGTGGCACCCATGGTTTGAGGAGAGAGCCTCTAGTGATGATGAAGCATGAGGAACATTCAAAGTTGCGGATGCTTGAAGAGAGTTTGGACACAGAGAGTTGTGGACATGCACTTGTTTTACAATATGAGGATCATGAGACGCCTAGTTGGGAGAAAGGCATAGCCATGGAAGAGGTAGTTGAGCATATTCCAGCCAACATGGGAATATATGCATCCACTAATTGGGTGGACAAATATATGACAGATATGGAGAAACATTCGGATGCAGACTCATTTGACTTCAGTCGAGTGT
Source organism: Pseudotsuga menziesii (assembly GCA_001517045.1). Lineage (NCBI taxonomy): Eukaryota > Viridiplantae > Streptophyta > Pinopsida > Pinales > Pinaceae > Pseudotsuga > Pseudotsuga menziesii. Next base: position 408,460 of record LPNX010387936.1, read on the forward strand.
TGGCTACAGTGCCACATATAGGATACTCGATAGCATAAGATATTACAATTGCATGTAGCAATATACAAGAGGGTACACAAACACATGGTGGTATACAGTGGAACTTCAGGGTGTTTCCTCCAGGGAGACCTCTTGACAAAGTCATTAAACATACCATTTACTTGAGGTTACTAAAGATCGAAGAATTGACTGATTGCTTGGCCCAATAGGGCAGTCATATGGCTTATTTTGGGTGGAGGATATTTCACATCTTACAGGCTGGTTTGCGACCCTGTTATCATTTTCAGTTTCAGACCCGTTCCTTTGAAGGAGCGACAAGTTGTGGAGTCCTTGCTTAAAAACAAGCAATCTTGGGAAGGGAGGATTGTAATGTCCCTTTCCAAATGATCATTCCAAGGGGTTATTGGATGACAATTAGGCCTTAAATTGTTAGAATATTAAGGTGTCATTTAATTAAAAAGGGGATATTTCAGTGGATGGTATTGGATGACCCATGGTATTGCCCATGGTATTTAGGAGTTCCATGCTATTGACCATGGTATTGGGTGTCCTATGGTATCGAACTCAAAAAGAAGATAAAAGGGAAGGAACTGATCCATTATGAAGATGTTGATTTGATGTTGATTTCTTGTGACCGTCTTGGGATTTGTCCAGAGTTTTAGGTAGGGTTTGGCAAAACCCTTCCATCCATTGTCGTTTAGTTTCGATGGTGAGATATCCACCCTAGCTAGACAAAGAGGAGAATCCATTCAAGGTCTTTACTTGAGCTTCATCTTTTGGTTTCGCTAGTAGTAGAAGAGTCATGGCATATTCCTGGTGTTTGGTTCACTTATTGAGTTATGTTGTTGTATTGTACCTTCTAGTGCAACCATTAGAGGCTTATGTTGTTGTATTCCATCCATAATAAAAATTTGCATGTTCTCTCTCTCATTTTATATGTATTTGGAATGCTTGCAAAATATTAGGTGACATGTGTTTATTGGCATACATGCAAATGTTTGAAGAAAATTATGAACACCTTCCATTCAAGTTGTTTGACCAAAATCAAAAGTGTCCCTAGAATTACATCAAGGATATTGCATTTATTCATATTTCGCATATGTATAGATCGTGTGGCCCCCTCATTCAAAGCTTCATTAAGGGCTTGGCATTATTTTATTGTAAAATAGTGCTAAACCCTTAACAAATCTCACAATGAGGGGGTCCCACCAAAATAATAAAATAATGCAAAACAAATCTCTCAAAAAATAAAAGAATGCAAAACCCTTAACAAATCTCTCGAAAATAATAAAATAATGCCAAACCCTGAACATATCTCTCAATGAGGGGGTGGCACCAACTATATACATGGTCAAAATATGAGTAAATAAAACAATGTAGGCCCAAGAAGATACGGTTAATGGATGAACTACAGGGGGCAAAGTACTTTTCCAAAATTGATCTCCGCTCAGGGTACCATCAGATTCGGGTCAGGGAACAGGATGTCCCAAAGACCACTTTCGTTGCCACTACGGACATTATGAGTTTCTAGCGATGCCATTTGGGCTCACTAATGCACCAACTACTTTCCAATCATGCATGAACCATATCTTCAGGACACAGCTGCGTAAATATATTCTGGTATTCTTCAACGACATATTGATATACAGTCGGACTTGGGAAGAACATTTGAGACATCTTGATGAAGTACTTGGTATTCTACAGGAGCAGTCACTATATGCCAAAATGTCCAAGTGTGAGTTCGGCATGCAGGAGATGTTGTACTTAGGACATGTGATAGGGGCCAACGGGGTCCAGGTGCACTTAGAGAAGATTCGGGCAATTTTGGATTGGCCTACACCTAAAAATGTGATAGCACTGAGGGGCTTTTTGGGCCTTTACACCTACTACAGGAGGTATGTCAGCGGATTCTCACAGATGACCGCACCCCTCACAGATCTTACCAAGAAGGGAGCATTTAGTTGGTCGGAGGCAGCACAACAAACATTCGAGAATATGAAGGAGGTAATGATTTCATGCCCAGTATTAGCTTTACCAGACTTTTCTCAATCCTTTGTGTTAGAATGTGATGCTTCAGGAGAGGGAATTGGGGCAATTTTGATAAAGAACAACCACCCCATCGCATTTGAGAGCAGGAAGCTCAAAGACTATGAGCGCCACTATTCGATATATGACAAAGAGATGTTAGCTATCCTCCATGCGCTAACCAAGTTCAGGCAGTATTTAGTAGGTGTCAGGTTCAAGGTTAAGACAGATCACAACAGCCTGAAATACTTCCTAGAGCAAAAAGAGCTAAACGAGAGACAACAGAAATGGGTAAGTAAAATTCAGGTTTATGACTTCGAGATTGAGTACGTAAAGGGGAAGAGCAATGTAGTGGCCGATGCACTTTCTAGACGACCGGCTACTTTACCCCTTATGAGCATCTCATCAGATTGGAGGTCTCATCTTTTGGTTGAGTACTCCAAAGGATAAGTTTGCTTGCGAGCTACTGGATGGACAGATTCAGGATGATAGGTACAGGGTCATTAATGATATCATATACTACAAAAACAAAATCTTCTTGGTTCTAGAGTCTCCCCTCAAGAAGAAAATCTTACAGGCATCGCACAATTCACCATTAGCAAGGCATCAGGGGTTTCTCAAGACCTACAGACAGATTAGAGAAAGGTTCTCATGGAAGGGCCTCAAGAAAGATGTGATACAACATGTGAGGGAGTGCAGCTTGTGCCAACAAAACAGAATAGAGAACATCCACCCGGCTGGTTTACTACATCCCTTACCTATTCCCAAGCAGAAATGGAAGAGCATTTCTATGGACTTCATTACTGGGCTGCCCAAGGTCCAAGGCAGAGACTGCTTGTACGTAGTAGTGGACAGATTGACTAAGTTTGCTCACTTCTTCGCCATATCATCAGATTATTCAGCAACACAGGTAGCAGAACTATTTTTCAGAGAGGTATTTAGACTCCATGGGTTACCCAAGACCATTGTCAGTGACAGGGACAGCAAATTCACAGGAGCCTTTTGGCAAGAGCTTTTCCGGTTAGTGGGGACCGAGTTAGCCATGAGCACAAGTTATCATCCGCACTGTGACGGGCAGACAGAGATTGTTAATAAATGGATTGAGGGATACTTGAGAAATTACGTATCAGGTCAGTAGAGGACATGGATCAAATGGTTACACTTGGGTGAACATTGTTACAACACCACCTACCATATGACCATTAGGATGACCCCTTTCCGAGCCCTGTATGGGTATGATGCTTCCACTTTTGCAGACCGGATATTTGGCGATACTAGGGCCCCCAAGGCCAAGGAGTGGATTCAGGAGGGTCAAGATATCCTCAAGATACTCAGGGAGAACATACAGGCTGTTGAGAATCAACAGAAGATATATGCAGACAGGCACAGAGTTGAGCGCAATTTTGAGGTGGGGGACTTTGTTTATTTACGCCTCCAGCCTTACCGACAGTCATCTCTTAAAAAGAAAGGAGCAAAAAAACTCCAACCTCGTTTCTATGGTCCATACAAGATAATTTAGAAGGTCAGAGAGGTAGCATATGAGCTAGAACTACCCCCAGAGAGCAAGATTCACAACGTATTTCATGTCTCCAATCTCAAGAAGGTGGTTGGTCAACAGATTGTTACATCTTCCAAACTGCCTCCCCTTGATGACGAGGGGCAATTGGTTCTGATTCCGAAGCGCATCCTAGAGGTGCGAGAGCAGAAACTGAAGAACAGAATCATCAGAGATTACCTAATTCAGTGGAAAGATCTACCTATAGAGGAGGCTACTTGGGAGGCAGAACAGGTATTACAGTACCCAGCTTTACAGTTGCTTGAGGACAAGCAAATTCGAGCGGGGAGGACTATAATGTCCTCTTCTGCTTAGGCATTTGAGGACCAATCCGCTAACCTATGTGATTCCTATAGGTTGGAGCGGGTACTGACAGTCAAGGAATCAGCCGAAGATTGATGTCATATATAGAAGATCTAAGGCATCAATATTATATCACCATTGGGTTGAAGAGGGCCACTAGAGCCAAAGGCCACCTACATGCATGCAGCTTAGTTATTATTTTGGATCTTATACAGTTTGAGAGGAGGGCGCATTCACCTGTGGAGGACGATTTGGTGCGTCTCCTTATTCCTCCAGCAGAATCCTTGCATGCTGGGACCAGTCTCTTCACCATCAGCTGATCTGTATACTGGTATGTACATGCATTGATTTCTCCTATTTTATAGCGCCTTAGTGTTTTTCTAGGGCACATATTTGCATGCAACTGCATGCATGCAAAGTTCGGGGTTTGCTTTCCTATTTGATCAAGGAGTAAGTCTATTAGCCATCTACAGTATACACATAAACAGCAAAATATCAGTTTGGGATATTACATGCACATTCCTAATTTTGATTATCCCAAAGCTCAGGGCGAACCTGCGATGGCCAAGAGCATACACTGGAATGGAAAATTGTTGATTTAGAATTGGTATTGTAAGACAAGAAAAGTAAAAGCGATGAAACTAATTACTACAGCAAGGAATATCTTTTTCCCAACGAGCAAGCTCTTTGGGTAATCGATAGATCAATGTCGGGTTAGTATTACTTTTCACAACCAAAATGGAAAAATGATGCCTTAAAGGAAAAGAAATTACAATAAAACTACACTCCTTCCTACATCAAAGAGTATCTTTTCCCCATTTGAATGGATTCTCTTGGGTAATTCGGTAATGCAATTTTGGATTAGTTCTACAAACCAAGTAAATATTTTATTGATTGCATTATAAGCAAACTAAAATTAATCGAAAAACTTTATAAAAGTAAATAATCACAAAAAGGGCAGCTACAAGCTTCCCCCAAATGGGGGAAGGGGGTTGTGGGAGCCGTAATCCCACTTGCTCTTTATTAACTTTCATTACAATGCTTAAAAGAAATAAGAAATGTCCTTTGACCCTTGAAGAATGGGTCAAAAAGGCTTACAAATTTGCTTAGGGAAGAAAGGGAATGAAGGAGGGGGGTGGTAGATGGATCGTGGGTGCTCTGAATGACCCAAACCTTGATTTTTCGGCAGCACCTCCCTCTCTTTTTCCTCCGACCTGCTAAAAACCAGAAAGCCAATAAGATTAGAAGATGGTGGTATGCACAAAAAACAAATAAAAATTTTAAGTTTTGGTACTTACAAAAAATTTGGAAAAAATTTACAAGTGTAGATACCAAAAAGCAAGCCTAGATCTAGTTAAATAATGAAGCTTTGAGCGTATTTCTAGATCTATCTATTCTAACATGCTAAAACAAGTAGATTTGAATGAACAAAGCTTTAAAGAACTAGATCTACTTAATTAGCACATTCAAAACATAGTAACCGAAAAGAAAGGAGAATTGTGGTTTAAAGAGATGGACGAAACACTTCAAGCCTTGCTTGATCTTTCTATGATGACTTTGGAACCCTGCAACAATAGAATTAGTCTTGTAAAAGTGTCGAAGAGAGGAGAAGAAACAACTGAGTTCCGATCCTCCTTCGAATTACAATATCACCTCATAACACAAACATTCATCCAATGGCACAAGCTAGACCTCCAAAGTATTCAACCTTCTTAATCAAAATAGCATCAGCATTACAACAAGTAGAGGTTCCTTGCATCCGTCCAAAATGAGGAAGAATGCCTCGCTTAAATAGAAAAAGAGAGACCCAGGGGGGCCTCACCAACACTAAAGATCAACCTGGAGTGTAACTAAGTTGAACTGAGCTTGGACTGAGTTGAACAGAAGAGGTGATTGACACCTCTCTCACCAAACTCTACCAACCAGCTACCAACTGCTAACACACCACAAGATCTCACCAACCTTCCACACGTGCAAGCTTCCAACTCAAGCGATTGCACGACATCCATGTGATGCTCAAATTAAAGAAAGGTTTGTTCCAAACTTTGGGCTAAACCAAAGTGTTTTAATTGACGAGGATATAATGTGGGGTCCTCACCCCACAAGCCATCGCAAGGATCAAGCGTGTAGCGTGAATCCTCTCTTCCTTGAGTTGACGTCACCTTAATATAATTCGCAGCCTCCCCAAAGTATTAAACAACAAGAATAACGAAGCCTAGAATGGAGGGAGGGGACCACCCCCTTTCCATTCGCTAGCCTCCAACATCACTAGTGTGGAGGTGACGTCAACTCCTTCCTCCATGCTAATATCCATTGGCTTGCATTTGGAAATGATATTCCATGGTTTTAATTTTAAATGTTTCATGTGTAGAGGGGTCCACCCCACTCCCACTCACACCTTCACATTATGCTAGCGTGAGCCTTTAACCTTCACGTCACCCTCCAAACATGTCATTCACCACTTCAAAATTATAAAACAAATTTTAGGTTATAACTTTAAAAAGGATTGCATGCCTTATGGTGACATCATGCCATGTCATTCCAATTAATTTTTTATTCAATTTTTGACTTTTCAACTTTTTGACTTTGGTACATTTTCTCATAATTTAGCATTTAAATGCCATTTCGATGCTCTGTTAGCCAAATAACGCCTTTCGAGGTGTTTTAGCTGCCCGAAACATAGTGAAAGTGGCCACTAGAGTAAAGATGTTGCTCTGAGCTTGAAAATGAACCCAACCACGCCAAAAACGGACTCCGGATCACTTTTTTTACATTTTGAATTTTTCCATTTAAACCATTAAAAACTGGCTTAAAAAACGAGAAAATTTGTTTTTTTCTCAAAATCAGATGAAACTCTAGGGGGACCTAGTACATGTCCATACGACTCAAAAATAATGCCTAACATGCTTATATACATCGACACATGAACTTTAATAACCTCCTAAGGCCTAACCACCAAGACGAAAATTACAGCTTTGGAGGAGAGGTGAAAAACTCAAAAATGATACATCGCTTGTTTGGCATTGCATAATTGACAAGGAAAAAAACACCTTGGAATAATCGGATTGATAGTCCAGTCCTAGGAAGCCAAGTCACTTACAAAAAGTTTGTCATGTTAGAGCTTTTATTACAACGCCCCCAAGGAGTATGAACATGCATTTTATTAAAAAAGGGACCCAAAAAAGGCCTTGATGAACCGCGGAACCTTCTCAGTACTGATAATGAACAACTGGCTTGTTCATGACTTCGGTGGCTCACTAGAAATCCACTAATTGCAAAATTAGTGGATAACAGCACCTATGGAAGAATATGCCCTGAATGACTAAACTATTTTTCAAGAATGTGAAGAAGAGCGAGATTCATCTTTTCCCAGGAGAGAGTCATTGGGTTGTATCAGACACCATGTTATCTTCCTATGCATAGTGTTGAGGAGAGTGTTGGCAAGAAGGCTTCACATATCACTATTCCTGATCATGAGTCTCTTATGCATTTATTGTTGCCAAGAGAAGTGCGTGTTCCTATGGCTGAAGGGTTAATTTTCTTTAGGGATTATAATCATATTTCTACTTCCAATAAAATAACCTAGATGCATACAGAATAAAATTCTTAGATATGATTTTATAAACAGCAATACATAAGCCCAAATAACTAATAAACTATGCAGCAGAACAAGAAACCAATCACACAGAGTACACAATAATTTTTACCGTGGAAACCCAATTGGAAAATCCAGCAATAACGGATCTTTCTTGAAAAACGTGCCAATAGAAAACAAAGAATTTTTATAACAGAAATTTATGAGATTAAAGGAACTTATTGCCTAGGTTTCTGTGCCAAATCTCTTGGCCAAAATCTTGCTACAAACAGTCTGCAAAAAGCACAATGGGAACTGTGCCCTCTACTCAAACCTAAGTCACCGTGTTCGGCGATTTTTTGACTTCAAGTTCGAAAATCACCGAATTTTCGACCCTGCCGATTTTATTCGATGACATTGGCCGATCAGAAACGCGAATTCGAACTAAAAGGAGAATTTATCAAAAAAACGTTTGAAATCGGCGAATTTATCAAAAAATTGTTTAAAATCGTTTTGAAAATTGTTTTTAAGATCGTAACCCTAAATGGGCCTCTCCACGACTATTCGCGATATTTTTTCAACAGTTCAGCACTTGCGTGGTCGGGTTTACAAAGTTGTGCAGGTCGTTGGCATCGATCGAAGCATTGGCCATTGGTATACAGTCAAAAGGGCGAAATTGTTTCACGCTTCAGCATTGAAGCATTCAGCGTTCAGCGAACGGTGAAGGGAGGACGATTCACCACTCACGACATCTCTACTCACTGCAACTTGTCGCAGCTCGTTTGTACAAAGGCTCGTTTGCGACGGCTCATTTGTAGCGGCTAGCTTGCACGGTGTGAATCGTGAGCAAGCTACAGGGTGTGAATCGGCTAGACTCCCACTGCTGGGCGACGGTCACAAACTTTCGTTGCTCACTCTTCGTGCTCAGCTCACTGTTCAGAACTTCAATGGGACACCCGACCGGCAAAGTTGAAGGCTAGCCGACTGTTCACGGTGCAGCTTGGACAGTGGACACCCGACTTCAACTTGATCGGTTGTTGAATCAATCCTTCCAAACAGTCGGTATACCTTATAGTCCATATAAGTTTATAACAGCAGATCAATCCTCGACTAGGCAGTGGAAACCCGACTTCAAAGGATCAACTTCCAGGTTCCAATTTTATTTTTTTGATAGATTTACAACTTGCATTATATAATTCATGGAATTGGAGACTAAGATCCTTTGTTCAGTGTCTATAGGCTGTTAGACACTGCACAAAGGATCATTTACCTTATAAAATGATCAATTATCAGAATTATCATTTACCTTAAAAAACTAAAATTGTATCCTTTTAATTTATAACAGTTGTGAAATTAAACATATTTATAACAGTTAAATAATCCATTAAATTCTTATTTGGCCACTGGTTATGCAGAAACTTTGACCAAATGGCACCCCATAAATCTTCAGCAGAGGCTTGGAAATATGTCAAGAAGGAAGGATTATATGTTACATGTCTGCTATGTGGGCACAAGTTTTGTGGTTCCTTAACTCGGGTAGTGGATCACCTACTTGGTGTTAGTAATGGTAGTGGAGGTGGAGTGGAAGGATGTAAAGCAATATCAGATGAACAAAAAGTGGCAGTGCAACAAGATTATAACAAATCAAAAGCAGAAAAGGGAAAAAAATAAGTCAAAAGGCAAAGAATTCAGAGGGAGATTGATGTGTCTTCTTCACCTAAAATTGTTTCTCACACCTCAAAATTTGGTGGCTCAAGTTCCACCCCAACAGCATTAGGTGGAAGTGGAACAGCTTCATTAAATACATTTTGGAAACCTGTAGACAAACAAAAAGTTGATGATTCTCTTGCTGAAATGCTTTATGCATGTCCCATTCCTTTTCAAGAAGTCCATATTTTAAAAATGCAATTAAACAGATTGCTGATTTTGGCAAGGGGTATGTTCCTCTTGGATTCGAAGCCTTAAGGACCACTCTCTTAAAAAAAAATAAAGGAAAGAGTGACAAACAAGTTGGCTGACATTAAAAAATCTTGGGAGATTACAGGTTGCACGATTTTGAGTGATGGTTGGTCTGATTCATGCCATCGACCATTGATAAATGTTCTTGTTTATTGCCCTCAAGGGTTATATTTTTTGAAGGCTGTTGATGCAATGAATGAGGTGAAAACATCAGAAAACATTTTCAGCATTTTGGATGAAGCGATTCAAGAAGTTGGGGAGAAAAATGTGGTCCAAGTTGTCACCGACAATGCCTCAAATTGTGTTGGTGCAGGAAAGTTGATTATGGAGAAGTATAGAACTATTTATTGGACACCATGTGCAGCTCATTGCTTGGATTTATTGCTGCATGATTTAGTCAAATTTGCATGGGTAAATGAGACAATCCGAAGAGCAAAAACTACTGCAAACTTCATCATTAACCATCGTCTCACTTTGAGCTTGTACAGGAAAAATGCATCTAGAGAGTTGTTGAGGACTTGTGATACAAGGTTTGCCACTTTTTACATCACTATGAAAAGAGTTGTTGAGGGAAAAACAAGCATAAGAAGTGTATTTTGCACTGCTGAGTGGGAGAGATCTCACCTTTCAAAAGAGTCAAAGGGAAAGCATGTTGAACAGGTATTGCTAAGCAACAATAACTTTTGGGAAAATGCTCAAAAAGTTCTAAAAATGTGTGATCCAATTATTGAGGTGCCTCGCATGGTTGATGGCGATAAGCCTTCTATGGGTTTTATTTATGAGGCCATGGATCGTTGCAAGGAAAAGATTGCAAGTGCTTTTGATAATGTGGAAGCTGATTATAAAGAGATATGGGAGGTGGTTGATTAAAGATGGAAGATGATGCATAGCCCATTACATGCGGCAACATGTTATTTGGACCCTACATTGTTTGGGATACAAAGACATCAAGATGAGGAGGTCATGAGTGGACTTTATGAGGCTATTGACAGGATGCATCCAGATGAGTCTATTGCGACTTTGATTAGATCTCAGATTAGAGCATACAAGTTACAAGAAGGCCTATCTGGAACCACAGCAGCAAAGAGAGATAAGGTTTTGGCAGCTCCAGTAGTGTGGTGGGAGTTTTATGCATCAAGAACCCCAGAATTGCAAAAATTTGCAATTCGTATCTTGAGCCAGACATCAAGTGCATCAGCTTGTGAAAGGAATTGGAGTGCTTTTAGTCATATTCATTCCAAGAGAAGAAACAGGTTGTTATCGGGAAAATTAGGAGATCTTGTTTATGTTCACAGTAACTTGCAATTGGCTTTGAGCAATGTGGCTAAAGATGAGACAAATTCTTCTACTCCATGGATGGAAACTATTTCAAATGCACATCAAGATGAAGATGGTTTCGACAATGAGAGTCATGAATCCAATGGTGATCGTGATTCTAGTGGTTTCACTTCCCCGAGTGCTCTTGATGATATAGTGCTTTTTGATGTAACAAGTAGGCCACGAGAACAACAAGAATAATACTTGTGTTCTTGGTCTAGTCTCTAGACTTCTAGTTTCTTTTTGGGATGCTATTTTGCTAAATAGTTGCTAGGATATATATTGATGACATTTTATATTATTTTATCACTTTAAGTCTTTATGAACATGTTTTTAAATTTCAATGAAGATGTAGACTCTAATGTTTTCAAAATATAAGTTTAATCATTTATGATGCCATATTTTTATTTATATGATTCAATGACTATCATGTTCAAACTTCATACTTCAGTCAATGTTGTCGTGTTCATTATTTCTATGAATATCATGTTCATTGTTGATGTGTTTAATGTTCATAGTTTAATGCAATGTTGAAAAAGTCCGCATCGGCAAAAAGTCGACAAGGGTCCCGAATACAACTTCTCGGCAACATCGACGAAAAAATTGAGAAAAATCGGCAAACATTAAAAAATGCAAAATACATTCATTTTTTTTCAGAATTTTAAACATTTAAAGCAACAATAACATCAAATAAACAAATCCGCGAGATGTAGAACAGTTGGTGGCGGGGTATGGTTAAGACGCCCCCTAAGCTAGAAGGTCACCGGTTCTAATCCCGTCGGATACCTAAAATCCAACCATGTTAAGGGTTGGTGCGGTCCAGGCCGGGTGCGATCCCTGAGTGATTTTGACGGCTTAGATGCCCCTGGTTCGTGGCCACTCAGCCAATGGAAACCCTGCTAGTCAGGGGGGTTCCACCACTTTGCCAACCAAAAAAAAAACATCAGATAAACACATTGGAACATAAATATGAAGAAAGCATTGATATATATTATCATCATGTAGTCATGCCAAATGTAAAATGATACATCAAAGTCGATATTGTATCATGAAACATCATAGTTATCCAATCAAGGACTCAAAAGTGGATAACCAATACAACATGACATCACATATATAAATGTATCCGAGGAAAACTAGCATCTAGCTATCTAATATCAATGCTCTCTTCCCGACTTTTCCATTCATACTTCATATTTTTCCCTACTCCAATAATTAGGTTTATATAAGGTTTTCATATATGCTTTTTATTTGTCCCTCCATCTTATGACTTAAACCTAATGTTTGAAAGGTATATTTTATTGATTTGGTTGTCAACCACTAAACGTATTTCTTGTTTTGTATTGGTGATAAATCATAGATGTATTTTTCACTCCTCCCAAATTGAATTTCCGACATGAACCTCACATTTAGCCCTAACTCATCTACCACTTGAAACGTTGCTCTCTTTTTCCTACAATGTGCTATGATGATCACTCAAAATATGTTTGCTCAAAAAATTCCCTAATAGTAAAAAAAGTAATTCAATTACCATTGTGATCTTTGATAAACGAATACATATTTTGTATAGATTATCCTTGCATGGTTTGATCTTCAAATACAACAAAGTTTAGAAATATTTATACAGTGAGGAAAGGTGTTAGTATACAACAAAATCGCTAAAATGGTAAATTTTGGAAAAATAGCCATTTTAGTAAAAATGGAGACTTTTTGGAAAAAGTCGGGAGAAGACAGGACTTGCCATTTTAGCCATTGCAACTTTTTGGAAAAAGTCGCGACTTTTTCCAAAGTTAAAAAGTCGCGATTTTTTCCAACCGATTTTCGTCTTAGGGAAAAAATCGAAACTTTTTAAAAAGTCAGCGATTTTTCGGAGAGTTTTTCAACACTGGTTTAATGAGCCTAATGAATTTTATTGAAAATTTTCATATATTTTTTAATTACCATATATTTTAGTCATTCAAACTTAATGCCGATTTTTATCACCAAAATTTTAAGTGCCGGTTTTTTGCCGAATTTCAAGGTCGCCGAATTCGAACACGAACTCGAACCAGGTGACTTAGGCTCAAACGTGTGGCCCAGATCTACTAGCTGTACGGCATGCTGCTGTACGACTGCCTTGGGCTCTGTGTGCCCTCTCTACTGCTGAAAAACTTGCTGACATCAACCCCCTCTACTGCTGAAAAACTGGCCTGGCAGCTATTATTCTCTGCTGACATAAAACCCGCTATATCGTGTGACAACAGGTTCGTTCCTACTCTATTGAAGCTTTGGTTTCAGTGAGGGAAACATTTATGCCTTTGTACTTTTATCTATTGATTTTTGTATAATATAAGAATTATTTTAGAGAGAGAGAGAGAGCAAACTACAATTCATGAGAACTCATCTTAAACATGTTTATGGAATCTGGAAAGGATGTGGACCTCTTTAATTCACATTAATGTACTATGATAGCATGCACAAGCATGTCACATACATTGTCATATCTGGCTTTTATATCATGCAAATCAATTCCAAGCAACATACATCTCAGATTTACTTTAAGATGGCTTACAGAATATAAGTGTTGTTTCGTGTACAACAAAAATAGTTATGAACTCAAAGTTCAAGAGACCAAAAGTACTGTACCGAAAAAAGGAGGAAAACATATAACGATAATACAAAGACTTGGTCTCAGATTCTAACACCACGAGGAAATGAGCTGCAAAATGGATGAAAACAGATGAAGAGAGGCCACCCTACCCTCAAATCTAACATTCCTTTCAAATTGATACGAAGCACATAAACAAATAAAGGGTAGAGATTGCTATGACGATCTTACATCCTAATCAAGATCAATCTGATAATCACATTCCGACAAATCACAATTGAAGGCCACAAATGTCTTCATCTTAAATTTTCATGCTGCAAAAATGCATGTCTGTTTTTGTATAATGTTCCAATTACCTCTATTAGCTAGGCAACTACAGTTTTCAAGCTAATGAAGGTGTTCCTATTCCAAACATTAACCTGATTGCATTATATGCAAACCCCCATATAATGATTCAATTCTTTATGAAAAAGATAGAATTCAATTCACAAAGTACATAATAATTAATGCAAACACTTCTTTAGAAATAACAATACTTTACCCTGGATTGATGATGCAATTTGATAAGGGGGAGGATTAAGTAACAAATCTCTAAGATACCTGTACAGCACCCAAAGAATATTTAATAATTAAAGTATCACAACAATTTTTATGTAAACTAAATGCTTCATATCAAACAAAAATATAAATCATCTCCCCCAAAAAATAGAAATAATCCTATGATATAAACCATTACAATAACACAACAATTGCTTAACATTAAAGGTACACGCCTATCAACAATGATCCTTGTTTACTTGTATTCAAATAACGTCATGAACTATGGAAAAGTTCCCTGTTTGATTTGAAAAGAGACATGCATAACACTACAATTCAATTAACCACCTAAGAGTTATAAGTTATAACTTGGATTGGATCCAACTAATCTAAGACAATGATAACAGATATTATCAATTTTTTGGATAAGGAAATTTCAAGGCATATGGAGTCTCACTCCTCTTTTCAGAATCAAGCTCTACAGAGGTTAGTCCTTCATAACACTTTATCAATCAAGGATCAGCTAAATCATAGAAGGATTACAAGTGGGTTTAAGTAATCTGTGACTAGCCAAAAATAATTAAGCACAAATCTAGAATTGCAAGATTGTTAAATGTTTTAGCATCAGATTACAAATTTACAACTAAATAGGGTATTTTGTTTGTTATTCCTCACCATTGGGAAAGGATTGTGTTTGGGAACAAGCCAATCATAATGCTAACCAAAATTTCCTTCTTGTGAAAACATTGTTATCATGCAAATTTTCGTGAGGCAAATATATATTTCAGTTTGGGAGAAGTATATATATTCATATCAGATTTGGCAATCCAAATTCCCATCTGAATGCTTTTTACAGAGGCACATAGATAATTTAACTTTACGGTTAAAAAATATATGCTAGCTCTCATTGCTCATGTAGGAAATCCACACGTCCAATTGTGGCACCTAGATGTGTCAATCATTAAGTACATGCTGTTCGATTGTTAATGTAACATATGATGCAAGTTCAAAGACCATTTTACAATGTACCAAATAATGATTACAAGTTGAACATTACTAATCGAAAAGCATCTTTATACAACAAAGTAACCATTGAGAATCACAAAAGATTCCTGAGAAAGTAATTCTTGCAACAAAAGCAACACCTAAATCCATAATAAACCACCTAGAATACTAAGAAGGAAATTTTGAAATCATTGATGAATATGAGTAGCTAGAGCATGGTCATCATCTCTAAGTAGTGCTTCTGGTTAGCTACTCTAGATTCTTCTTCAACACATTCTTCCCATAGGATATCAAATTTTAGGCTTTCCTTCCTTGCATAGATTGTTCGGATGAAGGAGTCGAATGGTCTAGTAAGACCATTGAGAACGGTCATTACTAGTTCAATTTCATCAATCTTGTTTTCAATTGCTTCTAGTTGTACTTTGAATTGAGAGACCCTTGTGAAGTATTCATGGATAGATTCACCCTTGTTAATCATTGTATTTTTGAGTTGGGTTCTCGAGTTCATCTTTCGGTTGATGTTTCTTCCTTCATACATTCCTGATAGGGCATCGAAAATCTCCTTAGGTGTATCCTTAGAGGATACTTGAGGAATCAAGTGATCCTTGATTGAATCAGCTATGATCCTCTTGACTCTAATCATGTATTTCTTGGACTTTTCCTTTGCTTCATTTTCTTCGGGCTCCGACACAACTCCCTTGATAAACTTTGCAAGATGAGTCCTATTTTGTATTTCCAAGCACGAAAGTTTTCTATGCCTTTGAACTTGTCATCAAGCTTAGTGCTTGGAGACATCTTGTCCCGGAGATCAAAAAATAACAAAAAATTGAAAATTTCTCAAAAACGAAAACTGTACTCACCAAAAGATGCGCTTGACCGGGGAGAGTATGATGGTGCAGTCAGTGTCTGAAGAATCCAAATTCTAACCCTTGAAACTGTATTTGCAAGATCCTAGACTGTAGTTTCTAATTCTGTTTCTGGTTTTCTGGTTTCAAGCCAAACTAGGGCTTGACATTTTGAAGGATTTTCCCACTGAAAAACTTCGATCTTGGTGCCAAAAGATGCGCCTAGGAGGGCCGCACTTCCCTATGTCACTTGCACTCAAAAATTCCACTTTATTAGAAAACCCTAATTTTCTTGTCTGGAGAAGGAGAGAGAGATTTACAGCATGAAAGCTACTCTTTTCAGGCTAGCTCTCATACCATGTTAAGTTTTCTATGTTACCATAGCTTAAGTTTTAACTTGATTAGCATTTAATACATTTTCATAATAACAACATAAAGAGGATCACTAAAAGAAACACGATCACAAGGTACACAACAATTTATCCTTGGAAAACCCTAAAGGGAAAAACCCATCAATACTTCTTCAATATAGATTACCAATATACAATGACCAAAGAACAAGGTCTCATAGATAGAGAGACCAAACCCCAAGCATAAGAGCCAAAACACCAAAGACACTAGTCCTCCTCCTTCTCTATCCCTCATTTCTCTATCTTGCACAACACAACTCTGTGTGAGTGTGTACAAATGAGGGAGGGCACCTCCCTATTTATACTAATCTTCCCAACTGACATTTTCCCTAACTGGGTCGACCTGCCTAACTAACAGGGCAGACCTACCTAGAAAATCCCACAATAATAATTATATTATTATTTCCAAGGTGTTATTGACCCAACTTACAACGGAGGGTTTACCTAATAACGTTTACATGTCCTTTTACATCAGTGACATCTCCCGAAGAAGGAATAATAATAATATGAAGTACAAGTAGAATATTCTTCGAAGTTACATCATTTTAACAAGTGCCAACCCCTTTTCATGATGGATGCACACCTTTATAGCCAACCCTTTCTCATGCTGGATGTAAATCTCATCTCTGTAGTGCCAACCCTTTTTCATGCTAGATGCACATCTTTATAGTACCAACCCTTTTTCATGCTAGATGCACATCTTTATAGTACCAACCCTTTTTCATGCTAGATGTAAATTTCATCTCTGCAGTTCCAACCCTTTTTCATGTTGGATGCACATCTCTACAGTGCCAACCCTTTTTCATGCTGGATGTAGATCTTATCTCTGCAGCGCCAGCACTTTTTCATGTTGGATGCACATCTCTACAATGCCAATGTGTTTTCATGCTGGATGTAGATCTCACATCTCTTTGCAAGGCCAACCCTTTTTCATTTTGGATGCAAGGATCATATGTCTTCCACAGTGCCACCCCTTTTTCATGCATCTAGGACTCATCTCTCCCTCTTACGATGGATAGTGATCTGGACAACTCCAAGTTTGTCCCTGAAGTACTCAAACTTCACTCTCAACAGAGGCTTGGTCAATATATCGGCTATTTGCTCTTCCATCGCAATATATGGAAGCTTCACTGCTCCTCTTTGCACCATATCCCTGATATAGTGGTACCCGATCTCAATGTGCTTCAACCTATCATTGAACACAAGGTTCTCGGACAAATTTAGATAACTCTGGTTGTCGCAAAACACACAGGTCGCATCTAACTCGAGATCAAACAATCCTGCAAGTAGCTTCCTAAGACACACTGCCTCACAACTAGTTGAACAAGTTGCAATCTGCTTTGCCACGCCTATAGTCAATGCCACACTCGCCTGCTTCTTGGTTAACCAAGAAATCATTCCAAACTCCAAACTGAAGCAACAACACGAAGTGCTCTTCCTATTTGTGACACTACAATCCCAATCTAATCCAACATAGCCCTATAGGCGAATCCTTTGATCTGTCGCATATCTAATCCCATAGTCAATCATACCCTTCAGGTACCTCAACACATGCTTTGCCACAATCATGTGAACATGTCTCAAATCTACCATATACTAACGCAATGTGTTCACCGAAAAGCATATATTCGGTCTCGTGTTCGTTAATTACATCAACGAACCAATCATCTACCTGGACACTGTGATATCAACTGTCTCTGAAGAAGTATCACATAGCAACTTCAAGTTCGATGCCATTGGTGTGCCCATGGCCTTGCAATCCATCATCCTGAATCTCTTCAAGATCCCCACAGCATATTTTACTTAACTAAGGAAAATCTCATATGGATTCTGCAACACCTCTAGACCTAAGAAATAGTGCATCATACCTAGGTCTTTCATCTCGAACTCTGCGAAAAACGTCTTCTTTGTTTCTGCAATGAACTTCTCGTCGTCTCTCAGGAAAAGATCGCCTACATACAATAATAGTATCATGGGTTTCCCATCCTCGACCTTGAAGTAAAGGTTGGAAACCGCTTTACTCTTGGTAAATCCCAAGATCGTCAAAAATCCATCCATCCTGTCGTACCATGTCTTGGGTGCCTGTTTCAAACTGTACAAGGCCTTCTTCAATTTGCACACATCTGTCTCTCTATCATGTGTCTCAAATCCTAGTGGTTGCTCCACATACACTTCTTCTTCAACTATACCATACAAGAAGGTTGTCTTCACGTCCATCTGGTGTACATTCAGCTTAGTCACAACAGTTATCTCAAGTATAGCTTTAATCAAAGTGTATCTGGCTACAGGGGCAAATGTATCTTCATAATCTATGCCTTCTTTCTGGGAGAAGCCATGAGCCACAAATCTTTCCTTTTATTTCTCAATGTTGTCGTCCATTGCATGCTTTATCTTGTAGAACCACTTGGAAGACACTACTGACTTCCCTTCAAGTCTTAGAACCACATCCCAAACATCATTCTTCACGATCAAATGGTGGTACTCTTTGATCATGGCATCCTTCCACTCTTTCTTCTCGGCTGCATCTTCATAGCTAGAAGATTCCGCATCAATGATATCACATAATAATGCTACATAGTTGGAGTATGGTCGAGGTATCTTACTTTCTTTGGAAGTCCCATCTAGAGCACCATACTTCTCTACATCTTGAATGATCTCTCGTCCCTATGTTGGTCTTCTCTTGTGACTGTTCACCTCTCATGTTGGATCTACAGGTCTCCGTGGATCAATCATATCATGATCTTCATGTTCTTATAGAATCACCTCTTCCATAATTGTATCTCTGACTCTGGGAGCTTCAAGTTCTTCATGTACTTCCTCAAAGTGAACCTGCCTTGATCTACTGAAAGTTGTATCTTCATCGAACGTATATCTCTGTTAGTCTCGATCTTCTTGAAGCTTCTTGAATGTCATAGTTGAACAACCATCACTTGCTATTCGAAATAAGTCTCATCATTCTTCTCTTGTAGGTAATTGTACACACTCTTTCCTACAAGACAAACTCAGTTGCATTATTAGAAATATTTCATAATTTTGAAAACATATTAATATTGACAAATTCTTATGCATAATGACATAGGTCACACAGTCATGTAACTATCTTAGCCAATGCTTCAGCACAACATTCAACCATGTCCCATATGGTAACTTTCTAAATGCCTTCCATCTCTGCCAAAACATAATGTTAAGAGCGTGCACTGCTCTCAATCATGTCATCATCAAAGAGGTTTCATTCTAGATAAGCAATAAAGCCTCATGGAATGTTGTGCGACACCATAGGGTACTTACCCATCACATGCATATTAGTAGTATACTAGTATATTGTTCATGAATGCATTCACTCTAACATGCATAATGCATTTCCTGATTCTACGAACATAAATATGTACACAACTGAAAAATATCATTTAAACAATTAGATATACAAGAAATGACATTTCACATATTTATCTTTGTTTGTTTGGTTGGCTCCCTCTTGATCTTTGCTTCCTTGCAAGTTGTAGGGCTTGACCTTCTCCTTCATCAATTTCTGAACTTCATGAACTTGTAGAGACTTCAACTTTGGTCTTCATATCCTCTGGATGCGCTAGATCCTTTTGGATCTATCTTTATAGCTTGAATATGCCAAGTGAACATCGTCATGTTCGGACAAATTCATTATCTGAATCTTTGTAACTAGATATGTGTTTAGAAACACCGCTATCAACGAGCCATGTGTCACTTTCATGAGTGACTTACAATACATAGTCTTCATCACTGGAAAAATCTTCCCTAGATTTCTTCTTAACTGGTTCATCGTCTTCTACGGCATGAGCATGATACCTCTTCTTCTTTCCTTTCTTGTCATGGCCTCTATCTTTGTGGCAATCTCTTATAAGGTGTCCCTTTTCATCACAAGAGAAACATTTGAAACTTGAGTAGTCCTTTTGGAATCTTCTAGACTTCTTGTGATAGAGTTCTTCTTTCTTGATCTTCCTTTTCTTTGCATGAGTTGTTAAGGCTTGATTGTCATCTTCACTCATCTTCTCTTGTCTAGCTACCAATCTGGCTTCTTGTTGAGTACATTCCTCCCATAGGCTACTGAATTTGGTGAACCTCCTCCTAAAGCAAATTCCTTGAATGAATGATTCCCATGATCTTGGGAGACCATTCAATGTAGTCATCGCCACTTTTGCTTCTTCGACATTGTCTCCAATAGATTCTAGGTGTGCTTTGATTTGGGAGACCGTTGTGAAGTAGGATTGAATACTTTGTGAGTTTTGCATCTTCACGTCATTGAGTTGAGTTCTAAAGGTCATCTTCCTATTGATGTTCTTTCCTTCAAACAAGCTGGTCAATGCATCAAAAATCTCCTTGGGAGTCTTCAAGGAGGAAACATGTGGGATCAAGTAATCCTTGATGGAGTCAGCAACGATCCTCGTGGCCTTGACCATATTCTTTGTGTGTTTAGCTTTGTCTCCATCACCCTCTAGCTCTGCAACTCCTTCCTTGACATAGGCTTCCAAATCATGTTCTTCTAGTATAAGAAGCAGTCTATACTTCCATGCCCGAAAGTTCTCAGCTCCTTCAAGCATGTCCTCAAGATTGGTAGTGTTTGTCATCTTGATAAAATGAGAACCTCGAATGGAAATAGAGAGAATAGTGCCTCCCAATAAGAATTCTCCAACCAAGTGCTTGCTTCAAGGTCTTCTAGAAAACTGCTTCGCATTGGACCTAGGGTTTGTCAGGGAAACCCTAATTCTTCAACTTTGGAATCTTGCAAATCTGATTTGAAAGAGAGATGTGCCTCTTGAAGGCGAGTTGAGCAATAGCTCCTTTTCTCAGATCACTGGACAGAACTGCAAAATATCTCATGCCTTAGTTTCCTCGACAGTAGTGATAAGGCCAAAAATGAAAATTCTTGGAACTGGAATCTTCTTCCACAAGAGGATGTGCCCTCCTAGGGCGAGTTAATTGAACCTCCTTTTTCAACCGATCTATGAAGGGAAGTGCCTAGAATATGAAACCCTAGTTTCCAACTTTCGTTAGAAACGGTTGCACAATGACTTCTTTCAAGATGGCTCTGAAAACATGTTAGAATTTTACTATTTCCAATATAATTATGTCGGATCTTGGATAAAATAGCATCATATCACAATAATCATATGCAATAGGATCACTTAAAGAAAGGAAAACACAACATAACAAAAGTACACAAAGATTCTCTTTGAAACCACAATGGGAGAAAACCTAGCAACTTCTTTAGTATAGATTCAATCAACTAGAACAATGCCAAACCAAGATAACGTAACCCCAAAAGATAGAAGCAGCTTCTTCTTCTTCCCATCGAACTTCTTCTCTTTCTTGCCCACTTGCTTGAGCAAACTTGTATGTCCAAATGAGAGGAGTCTCTCCTCTATTTATACTCATCATGTGCGTGACCTTTTATCCTAACTGTGCTGAATTCTCTTCCTATGAGGGCCAACTTGTCTAGGGAGACTCAACATAACATTTATATAATAATTATTTTGGGTACTATTGACCAGACTTACAACGGAAGGTTTACTTTGTTTCTTTCAAGACTTTTACATGAATATGGTCAATGACATCCACCGAAGGAGATATAACAATAATATTAAAATACAATAAGAGTATCTACTGAAGTTAAACAAACTTCAACACGGATGGCCATTTCAATCAATGCCAAAAGAATGCATGTACCAAGTATCTTCCTTCTACATCTCAAAAATATATGCTCGTCTTTACTTTCTAATTTACTAGAAATTATTACTCATAGTAACGTATCAATACACAATATAGGTTTTCAACCTGCTGAGACATAAATATGGTGAATTACAAGTAAGATCCAAAACAGTTAATGATACTAAAGCAAAAACTCACATTGCACAAAGACCGACAGTGTCTGGAGGAAGCAGCACTTTCAACAAGCTTGGAATTCCCTCAGTAGGCATGACACCTATAATCATTACCAAAAATATTTAAATAGCACTACAACAAGATTGATAAAGGCTTCATTGAACACACCAAACGGGGATGATGTGCCAATTATTGACAATAATAACAACAGATGAACCATGCAATGGAAAACATGTAATTACATTGTTTCTCTATTACTAGATCTATTCAGCAAGTTTAGCTGTTAAGGGGTGTTACCTATATGAGAAGCAGTTCCAAGGTAGAGGGGCCGGGGCTTCTTTTCGGAAGGTATAGTTACATTTCGAAAACTTTGTTCTGGATCGAGCCCATAAAATTCCCTTACCTTTTAACACGAACAAAATGCTTAGCAACTATGAGAAAACCCAACATATTTCTATAATATTCATTTGAATAAAATATATTGCAACAAATAGTCCTTTTCGTATCTTATAAAAAGACACAGCAAAACAAACCAAACTTCAAGAAATAAGCACCTATGTGAAAAAGAAAAATTGCTATAAATTTACAAAATATACCCTGCATTTTCCATTTTGATTTATTTATTAGATTATAACAGAGAATCAGAAGTTGTAAAACCTAATAAATTATTCACATACAAGTAACTCATTGGATTGACTTCCCTTTTCCTAGATTGTAAATGACACAAAACTCGTGAAAATAAAAATACATATCTCAGAAAAAAAATGATTTCGGACAATCAAAGAAATATGCTCAATTTCCTCCTTTAACAAAAAATTGTCAAACTTTTTCTGACGTCTACAATCTCAATCAGTAGAATGGGTACTTAGAGCTTTTAAATATTAAACTTGAAATGCACTTGTATCATGTATGAAAATGACAACCTGCGAAGACAATTAGATGTTAAGCTTGAATATCAAAATCTGCAAAACGCTTGTAATCCAGTGCACATAGCAGCAAACCAATCAATGAACATGAAACAAATAAAATGAAATAATCTGATCTTAGTGATGTACATAGGAAAAATAGTTTATAGGAACAACTTTTTAAATAAACACATACAATGGCTGGAAAACAAAACATATGAAATACAATGCAGAACATGTGCTTACATAAAAAAGTAAAATGATATACTCGCCGAAAAGATCGCACCACCTTACATCCTATATCTATTTATTCTAGAAGTAATCTCAAATCATGTCAACTTTCTCTCATTACGCTATATGAGTCTGTGGTGGGAAGATTTCAAACAGCCCATCTACTAACTTTATCTGGAGAATTGTTGGGGTTAAACAGGGCTGCCCCCACACTCATCAAATTTATTGGGATTAACATTGATGTGATCAGGGAGTTCAATACAGAGAACACAAATGTGGAGAATGGAAGCACTCTCCACCGTGCTTTGATTGCAATGCTTCTTTCCATTAACGTTGTACTCTTTCTAGCTTCTCTCAAGAACATGCATAGATAGCTAGATGTCTTGGCCCTCTTCTACAAACAATATCCACTTGTGGTCATTCTCAGCAAGACTGAGGTTATAGACTATAGTCTTTAATACTTCCAAGGAGACCCCATCCATGCTTCTGTTCAACTTCAAAGGGGATTCAATTGAGATTACTATGACCTTCACTTACTACTAGGTTCAGCTTACCAAATCCACTCCCAGCCCGAAGTTGGCCACTCAGTCACAACTTTGTAAAGGGTATGCCTCCCTTTCAGTGCTTGAGCACCAATTTCTCCAAATACATTTCCAAGATATCCCTTTGAAGATGCAACTTTTTGACACGGTCATTCAACACACTAAGCTGTTTACAGCTTGGACACCTAGGGTTTTGTTTTCGAGCTTATTGATTGGGCACATGTGGAGACAACTAGGGATAAAGTAGCAACCTAAAGGGTTAGGCAGTGAAACCCTAATAAAGGCAAATGGAGAAGTCCAAGGCCCGACTAAACAATGGAGAGCTCTTTTACAAGATGGTCTACTCAAACAAGTTGAGAAAATGTTAGCAAAGAAACCCTAACTTGGTCTAAAACACTTCAAGAGCAACGTTAAACTAGGGTTAAGAGAGAAACTTACCAGCATTAATCAATAATGAACAAGAAAGTGTGCCTTAGGTTACCCTTGAGCATGAGTTATTACAATTGGTCTTAGCATCAACTTATCATGTTTAAAATCAAACCCTAGAAGATATTACATTCATCCTTCAAACAAAAATAGGCATCCCAAGAGAGGTGTGCATAGCTTAAGTACTCCAATATATCAAGAGAAAAAGAAAAGATATCATATTTGAACTGCTGTCCATGTTTTACAAATGAAATGAGGTTGTCTTATTATATATATGATACAACCCTCAACCTTTTACAAATTCAAGCCTACAAAGTCAACTAAAAAGTATAAAATGTTAGGTTTGTACACCCACAAGAAAGGGACTAAACCACATGATGACATAAAATAACAATAAAAATGTGCAATTTGGCTCCACTAAGTTCTATGCCATGACTGAGCCTCATGACCCCAGATTGGCCAATTCTATGCCATGACTGAACCTCATGACCCCAGATTCAAAGACAGATTTAGCCATTTTTCATGACCCAAAGAAGAGGTTATTACAGTGCCCATAATATGTAGCAGCAGCAATTGTTTCAGTGATCCTTAGATTGGTTTCAGATCCAATGCAGGTATATGACCCAGATGATACTATGGATTTGTGCATATGGACTTTGATGTTGCTCTGTTGTATATTTTAGCAGTAAGACTCAATTGATAGTAGTTGTATGTTGGCAATACTTTATTGATCTTACTAAATTCTAAAGCATATATGATCTAGTTGTTATGTCCAAGAGATTCTTGTGTATACTCGTTGGTCATGCTCTATTTATAGTATGGATTTAGTCATTTCCCCTAGGGACACAGCTTGCTAGTCATGGCACCATCTTCACTGTCTCCATTCATCGGTTGCCTTCCTTTCTTATCGGGTAACCCCGACTTATAACTTGACTAGAGACAGCTAGGATTCCCCCCACCTTCATCTCTATGGTGGAATAGGTCTCCATGTTTAAGTTGTGTCTCAGTGTTTGTTTGTGTGACTCTTATCACAGGGATGGTCTACCTCTAGGTCTTGAACACAAGTAGTCTTAACAAAAGTGTTTTTAGACAATAAGGCATCAGAACATAAATGTTCATTCTAAATGGATGCCCAGCCAACAAAACAAAAGTGTCTTTAGACACTATTGCAAATAAAATATAAATATTATAAAATAGTCAGTGGCCAAAGGATGAGCACTCATCCATTGTATGATGTAAGGCTCATTCGCCCCTGTTGGTAATAACTCCCAATTCGTTAATCTATTCATGGCTAAGCATTCATTTATACATTCATGTGACGGTTTATTTCACCTTCCGTCCAGCCTTTTC
>LPNX010387936.1:436318-478818 GCA_001517045.1 Pseudotsuga menziesii
ACAGGGTAACAAATTTCAATATATACTCAGCTCCAAAACTCAGTGATATCAATCACCAGTGGAATTAGGGCACAACTTAGAGTTTTTGTGCACTTCCAAAAGTCACAGTCAATACATAAAAATATTATGCAGCTCTTCAATGAAAAAAAAACTCAGCAATTCCATGATATATCATTCATAGCAGCAATTCATAAAGGAGAAAATTCTTCATGCAACAGTCACAGTCGCAAATGTATGAGAGCACAGCTCCAGTTTTAGGCGCAGCAAGAGTATTATTTCCAAGGCAGCAAGAATATTAATTCTCCAATGCAGCAAGAGTACATATATCAGTCACTCTCTATTTTGCAGTCAACAATAAAAGTTTTACCTCCGTTCATAAATAACTTTCAATATTTTTCACATGCAGTCTTTACCACAGCATTCGACCAACTATATCAGTACTAGACACACCCTCATCACGTTTGATCTGGTTGTACCGTCCAACCTNGCATCCGACCAACTATATCAGTACTAGACACACCCTCATCACGTTTGATCTGGTTGTACCGTCCAACCTTCTTGGCAAGGTCATATGCATCACACGCTGTCTTCAAAGTGGCGTAGCCTGTAGCAGCACGCTTCACAGTTCACTTAATGGCGTGAATATTTCGAGCTATACGTTCTCTTGAAGGTACCACAGTCTTCAACCAAGTCTTCACGCAGCTCCCATAATCAACCAGCGCAGCATATAAGTTTAGACAGTAGTTAGGGTTCTCGATAAATCCAACGCTGAAGAAAGGGACCAACGCACAGCTTTCAAGCTCAGCACACCATTCAGTTTACAATGCATAGTCTTCAACGCAGTCTCTTCCATACAGCCTCCTCCAGGCACGTCGCAGCACGAAAAAAAGATGCAGGCTCCACTCANAATTTACAATGCATAGTCTTCAACGCAGTCTCTTCCATACAGCCTCCTCCAGGCACGTCGCAGCACGAAAAAAAGATGCAGGCTCCACTCAGGCAGCACTAGGCANGTCTTCAACGCACTCTCTTCCATACAGCCTCCTCCAGGCACGTCGCAGCACGAAAAAAAGATGCAGGCTCCACTCAGGCAGCACTAGGCAGCTTCACCATTCAACGCAGATATATATCTCATATTCTTCAATGCTTCAGCTCCTATCCATCAACTCCAATGCACAATACACATTATATCACAATAAATTATTGGAATATATTCACGATACCAGCATAAATTATATCAGACACCAGCATAAATTATATCAGTCAACGCTGATGGGTCACAGCTCCCACTGTGGTCGCCACGCTCCAGATCAACGCATTCTCCAGCGCAAATTCGTTGCAGCATATAAATGGATACCAACAGTCTCCACGTAAATTATACCAGCAGTCTTCCAAAATCGTTGCAGATTCGTTGCAGCATATAAATTATATCAGTAAATTGATACCAGCAGTAAATTTACCAGCAATAAATTGTATCAGACACGCAAATGTATCACAGTCTCCACGCAGCAGATGTATCACGCCTCCACGCAGTAAATTGTATCACGGTCTCCACGCAGCAGATGTATCACGCCTCCCCAGCAGTCTCCACGCTAGTCTTCACACCAAGATACACCAATTCTTTACGGAGGAAGCATTCTCTACGCAGGATGGTTTCTCCAACGCAGTCAATAGGCAGCAGAGCATCTCCAGATTGAAGGCACGCAGCATACACTGAAGGGCATCTCCAGATTGAAGGCACGCAGCAAACACTATGCACCACGCAGCATAANGTCGATGGGCAGCAGAGCATCTCCAGATTGAAGGCACGCAGCATACACTGAAGGGCATCTCCAGATTGAAGGCACGCAGCAAACACTATGCACCACGCAGCATAAACTTACTCTCAACACNGATTAAAGGCACGCAGCAAACACTATGCACCACGCAGCATAAACTTACTCTCAACACCACGCACCATAACTTAATCTTAACACCACGCACCAGGCATCACGCATTCTCCAAATCAACACGCTGAAGCATAAACCACCGTAACAAAAACTTACAGCGTGGAAGAATTAGGGTTTGCAGCAGAGAATCACCTTAACATAAACGCACATAATGAATGCGCCCAGGGGCAGACTGGCAGGCAGTCTGGCAGCCAGGAGGGCGCAGAAAATGCAGCAGGAGTTATGGCAGACAACCTGCTCTGATACCACTTGTTGGTAATAACTCNGTAGTCTGGCAGCCAGGAGGGCGCAGAAAATGCAGCAGGAGTTATGGCAGACAACCTGCTCTGATACCACTTGTTGGTAATAACTCCCAATTCGTTAATCTATTCATGGCTAAGCATTCATTTATACATTCATGTGACGGTTTATTTCACCTTCCGTCCAGCCTTTTCGGCTTCCAACTATTCCTATTTATTTATTTACAATATTATAATCCCTAACGGATTATATTCTAACAGCCCCCACAAGAGCAACAGGGTGAGGCAAACCCACCAGGGCTATGGATGCTTACTGGCAAAGAGGCCAAGCCTTTATCATTTTCTGGAGCCCAAAAGGCTTTCCAAGGCACCTGCCTTTGTAGGCTAGCTATTATCTTGTGTTAAAGTGAAATAAATTTTCTAAAAAATTGATGGTTAGGGAATGAGCACTCATTCATTGTATAATGTACGGCTCATTTTCCCCCACAGGACAACAAGGTGACACTGACCCACAAGGGTCATGTCTTCGTCATTTTATGGAAGCCCATAAGGCTTTCTAGGGCACCTGCCTCTAGAGGTTAACTAGTGTATATTGTTGTGCAAATAAGTTGCTTAAAGGTTGCTTGTCTAGAATCTAGTGGAGCCTTCTCATTATTCCACCCATTTGTGAGACACTGCCATTCCCTATTGTTCACCTAGTCCAACTTATGTGTTGTGTGGATTCCTTTTCCCTTCAGCATAGATGATTACGTGTCAAGTATCAAGTCATTCCCTTGGCCTTACCTAGTTTCTTTCACCTTCACCCTTAACTAGCAAAATCGCTAAATCTATAAATGTGTATACACTTGAGGTTCTTGTTTAAAGCAGTTGATCATTTTGATTTAAAATATATATATATACTGTGCTACTGCTTATAATCGCCAACAAAAGCTACTTGTACTTGAGTCTCACTGTTAGCATAGATAATTGAGCATGCATATCTAATTGTACTTTGCAGTATCAGAGTTCAACATTTGGGTCATCATTTGATCATTCTTGACCTAGTCAACCTAGTTTGAGCAAGCCAGGAGCAGGGTCGAAGATGAGTTTTAGGCCGATGGTTATGCATGATGATTATTTGTGGTCTATCAATGTCCATTAGACATATTCATCCTTCAGATAGTGGTTTACTAGGATGGCTTGTATTATTTTCGTGATTATCAGCATTTATAGGCTTTATTATTATTGCTCTGACATGGATAGGGCCCCTAACGCACCTTTTTTATGGACATATGGTGTATGAGTACTCATTGCTAGTTGATTTGGATATTCTGAGTTCCTTGGTGCAACATGTTTTATGTTTTGGGAACTTGCAGGTGAGATATGGGTCTTTTTAGCATTTTGCAACAATTTGGCTCTGGGAAATAAAATAAAAATGCATTGCAGTTGATGGTGAGTTCTCCTAGGGAGCCAAAGGGAAACATGGGGTTCAACCAATCGATTGTACCATATAGCTATGGTGCCAAACCCATTCGTGCAGTCAGTTGACTTCAAATTTTGGTCCCCGGTGAGAGATTGGCAATTTTATGTTCCCGAGACAGCATTTTGATGATAAATAAATGGCTAATGAGTAAATCCATTTGGACAAATGAGGCAAGGAAATGGCATGGAATTAGTCTGAGGCACGGTGTTTGGGTCACCTTCATCATCTGACATCAGCTTCACTCTACATGGAGTTCACACGTCCTTGATTTCTTCACTTTGAGGGCGTTTTGATGTATTTTCAAGGGAGCGTCCTAGTGATTTTGATCACTTGATGATATTATTGATGATTACACCTTATTAAGGTGCCATGGGGCCATGCTAGTGAAGGATTTGTATAACCTCCTAGCCCCGCCATGTGCTAGACCAGGTTTTTATACATATTTTTGTGGTGCACCCCCTCCTTGGGCATTTTTAGTGATGTGCCCCCCTCTATTATTGAGTTGATCCATGTATGACGTATCCGGCTAATCTTAGCCATAGATTAGAGTGATCTTATCTTATGATCTTGAACTTTGATCTTTTTGGATTAGGTTTTATGTACTTGACAGATCTATATATTGGGATGCTCTCTCATGGTAAAAGGGACTTTTGGCTCTAAGAATATTGAATACAAGAAAAATTTCCAAAAATATCTGCAAGCTTTGTGAAATTGTGAATGTATTTATTTGGATGTGATTGGTATGCCTCTTGTCTAGACATTTCAGTGGATCTTGCTTGCAAACTTCATCTTTCTGTGGAGGCCATGTTGATCTTTTGCAAGGTAGCGACTTGGTTGGAGGAGATTGCTAAGGCATCTTGCATCATCTTCCAGGCAAATCATTTCATCTTTAGGGAGTGATCAATTGTTACTTTGTGCATTTGGATTTTTCACTGTAGATGACGTACGTAGCTTTTTTTTCATCCGTGAAAAAATCTGACTTCGGTAGTTTGATTTTCTAGATGGAGAAGAGGGGCGCACTCCTTTCATTGGGCAAATTTCTCTCGTTTCTTGTTGGATCTCGCTCGAAACTGTAACTAGGTGGAAGGATCATCGACATTGAAAATTTTATAATCCCAACCCGGTTTCAGCTCCAGTTCTCTGCATATGGTTTAATGCCCAAACCCCATCATGCATGTTCATAAAAATTTAAAATTTTAACTGCAAACTTGAAACACGTGAGATATTTTTCAACTCAGAAATTTTTATGATAGCCCTACTTTTCTTACTCAGAAAAATATTTCAGTCAACACACATGAAAATTTAAGACTCAGATTTTTTACCAAAATCGCCCAGGAAAAAACCCAAAGGGAAAACCTATATGAGGCAAATTTCATTTTCAGAAAAATTTACAAAATAAATACAGCAGTACTTATCTCCCTTATTTCTTCTCAAAAATCGTGCCAAACAGTCTCTGAATGACAAATAGGAAAATATCATACTTCTTCTCAAAATATGTGCATTGAAAAACCGTTGTACGGCCTCACACGTGTGACCTAGGGAAGCGTGCAAACTGTCCTCAATTTATGTGCAAACTTTCCTCAAACAATGCCCTCAGCAACAACGCCAAAATGTTACCACTTGAACTACCACCCCTTTGCAAAGCAAGGCTACGCAAACCCAATGCTAGTGACAGTAAGCTACTAACGGGTTAAGCCCAGTATCACCACAATCTAGCTTGTCAACACTTCGGGTATCTCCAAAACCCATGGGGAGACCCTAATCAATAAAAGACACCTGGAACCACCAACAAACCACAAATACCATCCACCGAGACCTTAATGGCCATGGTCAATCCTTTATTGGAGTCAATCAACATTAAACAAGACACAATAATTATACAATAATGAAGTTTCTTCTTTTTTCACAATTTCCAAAAAATTATCACAAATCCCAAGACAATTCATGTTTTCGAAGGAAGGTCCTCGAAAAGGTGTGCTTCCTAAGGAAAGAAGATCTCTGCACTATGGCACACTTGTAGGATGAACTAAAAATTTTGAACAACAAATAATTATTAATTTTAGGCAATTTCATGTATCCCAATGCACTTACTCAAATGGAGACACCCTCTAGGGTTTATGAAGAAAACCCTAGGAAAAAATTGTAGGGTGGACCAAAATCACCAAAACACATTTTTATTTTTTTATTTTATTAGATTTTTAGGGTTTTTCGACAAGATACTATTTTTATGTAATTTTTGCAAAATGAAACATGTAAAAAAGTCGATAAAAGTAGATAAGAGAGTTTGTGAGGATAGGGCAATAGACCTTCTCTCAAACCCTAGGGCTATGAGAGATCGAGGCTAACATCCCTCCTCTTAAGATGGCATTCAATACTTGCAACTAGTGCTAAACTAGATACTTCGAGGTTAGGTAGCAAAACCCTAATCAAGGCAAATAGGGAATTCCAAGGATTGATTAAACAATGGAGAGCTTTACAACATGGTCTCCTCAAACAAGTGGACAAAACAATAGCAAAGAAACCCTAACTCAGCCTAAAGCACTTCAAGAGCAACATTAAACAAAGGTTAGGAGAGAAACTTACGAACATTAATAAAAAATGAGCAAGAATGTGCACCTTAGGTCACCCTTGAGCATGAGTTGTTACAACTGGTCTTAGTGTCAACTTATCATGTGCAAACCCTAGAAGACATTCCATTCTACCTTAGAGCAAAAATAGACCTCCCAAGAGAGGTGTGCATAGCTCAAGCACTCAAATATTCTAAGAGAAAAAGAAAAGATATCATATTTGAACCCTTGTCCATGTTTTACAAATGAGGTGAGGTTGTTTTATTTATATGGTATAACCCTCAACCTTTTGCAAATTCAATCCTACAAACTTAACTAAAAATTATTAAATCCTAGGTTTGTACACCCACAAGTTGGGGACTAAGCCACATAATGACATAAAATAACAATAAAAAAGTGCAATTAGGCTCCACGAAGCAAATGAGATCTGATCTCAGCTATTGAAGATAGGTTTTTGTTCATCTCAAGATTATAAAAGTTAGCTTAAGTGAAAGGAGACACGCACAAAGACTGAAATAGCAAGGTCTCATTATGTTGGTCGAAGAAGCACTTTCATCCAAGTGTGCAGGGCCATGGTTCGAGGAAACGAGCAATGGGCAGCAAAGGAGTAGCATCCAAGTGTGATAGGTTAGGCTACCTTGTTGTTATCCGTATTATTCCTCAAATGCGCTACTATTCCAAGATGAGAGCCTAGATTTTATCTGAATAAGGTCATCCCAGTAATGGTTTTACCTTAGGGGTTTTTGAGGGGTATTTACCAAGAAATTATGTATGCACATGATTGGTTTCCTTATTTTCTTTCGTTGTATTGATTCATTAATAACTTCAGTCGATGTCAATTTCTCAATTGAAAGTTAATCTAGGTGTTGGGTTTAGAGAAATTAACATGGTATCAAAGCTAGATCTTTGAAAGGAGGGAACAAGTTGCACAGATAGTAATTTTTTACAACAACATAAAGTTTTATTTAAGGGAATGTACAATCGTGGTATGGATTGCAGTTGTCGTACTATAGTCGACCATCGAACAATTGTACAATCGCATTGTGACCTGGGAGGCAGTTGGGTGACGTCGAAGGGTCCAATTTTGGTGGTGCCAACCGACAGCTACAGCCATGGGCTATTGTGCTAGAAGAAGGGACGCAGTAGAGGTGGAGTTGATGGCTAAGAAAGGTAGTTCGGCCATGGAGCCGCAAACCGCAACCAACAATCGCGTGGACAACAAGTGATTACAGGACGTAGTGCTGGAGGAGCAGGTCGGTGGTAGGATGCACGTGAAGGAGGTGCCAGGGTGCACGAGAGTGCAGAGGTAGCAACTGCCAGCAATAGCCACGCAAATGAGGTTGCATCTGAGTCATGGAGCAACTAACACAGATAGGAGACTACATATGAGTTTGTAGAAAGGGCCAACAACCAACAATCGTCGCAGGTTCAATAGTTGTAGCCGCCAACAAGAAAGGAGCTAAGAATGCAAGAGCTGGAGTAGGGCGACAATTGATCCGCAAGTGGAAAGAAGGCGAGAGAGGTCCCAAGCGATATATGGGAGAGACGACATGATGGAGAGGTGATGGTCGCAATAGCCACTGCAAGACAACCACCACAGCAGCCACGAGTTGTTGTGCATAGCCATAAGTAAAGGAAACCATCATGAGAACAGGCTGCAAGTCAATGGGAAGCCACCAAAATAGTTGACCTACATGCCAGAGCAGCAGGGCAATTGTCGGCAGCTGAGAGAAGTCGGACAACAAATAGAAAGCGCAAGCATCCCCATACAAAGCCCAAGCAGTAGCAAAAGACAATAGGAAAACACATGCAGTAAACAGCAAGTTTGGGCATAATTCCAAGCAAGGGTCTAAACAACCAGAAGAACCAGTTTTGTTCTCAACGAATTAAGCACCAGGAAGAATTTTTTTACAAATCTACTGATGGCAACAACCAATCTCAAATTTGAAGACAGGTTGGATGGGCCATCTAAATTCTCGGCATGGAAAGCAAGAGTAGTCTTGTTGTTGAAGAAGCATGATCTTTCGGGATCATATAGAAGGCAGTTACAAAACCAACAAATCTGACTCACTTGGCAACACATGAGAAAAGGGAGATCAAGGGCTAAATAGTGATCCTAGATGTGTTGAACAATCCCCTGATTCCTCGTGTAGCAGAGAAGACAACAACATATGAAATGTACAAAGCTTTAGTGGGCTTGTCCTAAAGGCACAACATGAACAAGAAGATGATATTTGAAGATTTTTCAAAACCCCAACACGGTTCAAGTTTCAGTACCAAACGCCAAGGTTAGCATAAACATAAAAATTTAATAATTTTGTACTGAGAACATAAAACACATGAGATTTTTTCTTTCTTTTGAATTCTGAAAATTAAAGGCAGCCCTAAACTATTACTCAGAAATTTAATTTTCAGCCACACACATGAAATTTAACACTCAGATTTTTGGTCAATTTGACTTGGAAAAAAACCCGAAGGGAAAACCTGTTTTTCAGAGAGATGTTTATTCTTCATACAGAAATACAAATTAAATACAACAATACTTATCCCCTCCTTGAAATTCGTGTCAACTCCTCATCGACAAACTGTTGTACTGATGCCACGATTTATGTGTTGTACGACCCCACACATGTGGCTGTACAGACCTGGAAATCTGTGCCAAACCTAATGTTGTACTGACACAATAAGTGTTGTACGAAACTCGAAACCTGTCCTATACGAATGCCTCAAAATTCGTGCCTGCTCACCTCAAATTTTGTGTTGTATGACTGCCTTGAAATCTGTGTTGTACGCCTCACATGTGCGACTATACGGACTGCATTTAATGTTGTACGAATGGCTACAATAAATGTTGTACGGTTTTCCTTGGGAATCATGTCAATCTGCTAGTACAATCTTCTCGATTTTTGTGCCCTTTCTCCTCTTTCTAAAATTGAAAAATTAACAAGGGTTTCTTCTCTCTGAATTTTCTCTTGCTCCTCTCCCAAAATTCTCTCTTGAAAGTGAACAACGGACCCAATTTTCCTTTCCCTCTCCCTTTTTGTTTGAGTAACTTCCTCCTTGAAATCAAAGGCTAGAATTAAAAACCAACTCCATGAGATCAATGGCTTATCTCTTTTTCTCATTAAAAATTCACTTTTTAAATAATAATAAGACTTTTAATACTCACCCTCATTAATGCTAATAAAGTCACTTTAAAATTATAAACTCAAACATTTAATTAAAATGTCACTTTATCATAATGTCATTCACACCTTTTAATATGGCTAGGGACCACATTTAAAGTGTCCTTGTCCAACCCAAGGCATGAGTGAACAAACACTTCCTAGGTAAAAAATAAACACTCCCTCTTACCAAGGAAGGCGTTTTTCACCACACCCATCTTGTCTCTAAAATGAATGTGCTTTCCTCTTCCCAAAGACTTCGAGAGAATATCTGCTACCCGCTCATCTATAGAAATGTACTATAACTCAACAGCTCCTCTCTAAACATAGTCTCTGATGAAGTGGTATATGATCTCAATCTGTTTTGACCTGTCATGAAACACTGGATTCTCAGAGAGCATGATGCAACTCTGATTGTCACAATGAATGATAGTAGGTCTCAACTCCTAACCAAATAAATCAACCATGAACTTGAGAAGCCACAAAGCCTTGCAACTAGCCTGACTAGTTTCCATGTATTCATCCTCTGCAGAACTCAAAGCAACAGACTTTTGCTTCCGGCTAAACCACGACACAACAGCCGAACCCAACCTGAAACAACAACCGGAAGTGCTCTTCCGGTCTGAAGCACCGCCTTCCCAATCTGAATTTGTGAAGCCAACCAAATCCACTCCACTTGACCTCCTGTAGTCTAGACCGTAATCTATAGTCCCAGCAAGGTATCTCAAAATATGTTTTGCAGCTATCCAATGCACTCCCTTGGGCTCCACCATGAACTGACGGAAAGTGTTCACTGCAAAACTCATATTTGGTTTGGTGTTGACCAAATACATCAACGAACCAATGAGTTGACGAAACAAAGTAGGATCCACCAACTTTCCCTCAGAAGCATGAAGCTTCTTCCAGTTGGTGATCGTGGATGTAGACATAGGTCTGCAGTCCTCCATCTGAAATCTCTTCAAATGGAGGGAATCATGTCAATCTGCTAGTACAATCTTCTCGATTTTTGTGCCCTTTCTCCTCTTTCTAAAATTGAAAAATTAACAAGGGTTTCTTCTCTCTTGATTTTTTCTTGCTCCTCTCTCAAAATTCTCTCTT
The DNA here is from genome assembly GCA_001517045.1 of Pseudotsuga menziesii. Classification (NCBI taxonomy): domain Eukaryota; kingdom Viridiplantae; phylum Streptophyta; class Pinopsida; order Pinales; family Pinaceae; genus Pseudotsuga; species Pseudotsuga menziesii. The sequence goes on from LPNX010387936.1 coordinate 446,798, forward strand.
GAAAGTGAACAATAGACCCAATTTGCCTTTCCCTCTCCCTTTTTGTTTGAGTAACTTCCTCCTTGAAATCAAAGGCTAAAATTAAAAACCAACTCCATGAGATCAATGGCTTATCTCATTTTCTCATTAAAAATTCACCTTTTAAATAATAATGAGACTTTTAATACTCACCCTCATTGATGCTAATAACGTCACTTTAAAATTATAAACTCAAACATTTAATTAAAGGGTCACTTTATCATAATGTCATTCACACCTTTTAATATGGCTAGGGACCACATTTAAAGTGTCCTTGTCCACCCCAAGGCATGAGTGAACAAACACTTCCCTAGGTAAAAAATAAACACTCCCTCTTACCAAGGAAGGTGTTTTTCACCACACCCATCTTGTCTCTGAAATGAATGTGCTTTCCTCTTCTCAAAGACTTCGTGAGAATATCTGCTACCTGCTCATCTATAGAAATGTACTGCAACTCAACAGCTCCTCTCTGAACATAGTCTCTGATGAAGTGGTATATGATCTCAATGTGTTTTGATCTGTCATGAAACATTGGATTCTCGGAGAGCATGATGCAACTCTGATTGTCACAGTGAATGATAGTAGGTCTCAACTCTTGACCAAATAAATCAACCACGAACTTGAGAATCCACAAAGCCTTGCAACTAGCCTGACTGGCTGCCATGTATTCATCCTCTGCAGAACTCAAAGCAACAGACTTTTGCTTCCGACTGAACCGCGACACAACAGCCAAACCCAACCTCAAACCACAACCGGAAGTGTTCTTTCGGTCTGAAGCACTGCCTTCCCAATCTGAATTCATGAAGCCAACCAAATCCACTCCACCTGACCTCCTGCAGTCTAGACCGTAATCTACAGTCCCAGCAAGGTATCTCAAAATATGTTTTGCAGCTATCCAATGCACTCTCTTGGGCTCCACCATGAACTGACAGAAAGTGTTCACTGCAAAACTCATATTTGGTTTGGTGTTGACCAAATACATCAACGAACCAATGAGCTGACGAAACAAAGTAGGATCCACCAACTTTCCCTCAGAAGCATGAAGCTACTTCCAGTTGGTGATCATGGGTGTAGACATAGGTCTGCAGTCTTCCATCTGAAATCTCTTCAGAACATTTGCAACATATTTCCCTTGCCCCAGGAAAACATGTCCATCCTCCTGCCATACCTCCATGCCTAGATAGTAGTGCATCAACCCAAGCTCGGTCATCTCAAACTCTAAAGCAAGATCCTTCTTGCATGCATCAATCAGGTGCTCTCCTCTAGTAATGAACAAATCATCAACATACAGCAGAAGAATGAGCGGAACACCACCAACCACAATGTAGTAAAGGTTGGGATCCTCCTCACTCTTCTGAAACCCAATCGAAAGCAAATAGGAATCAATCCTCGAATACCAAGCCCGAGGGGCTTGCTTCAGACCATACAAGGCCTTTTTCAGCCTGCATACACGAGAATCTCTCTCATAAATCTCAAATCCTTGTGGTTGCTCCAAATATACCTCCTCCTGTAGAAGACCGTTGAGAAAAGCGGTCTTCACATCCATCCGATGGATCCTCCAACCCATCTCTGCCACGACGGAGATCACTGCTCTGATCGAAGAAAATCTGGCAACCGGCGCAAAGGTCTTATCATAATCAACTCCCTCTATCTGTGAGAACCCACGCACTACAAATCGATCTTTGTACTTCTCAATGTTGCCATCCACAGCATGCTTGATCTTGTAGAGCCACTTGGAAGTCACAACTAACTTCCCCTCTGGTCTCGAAACAACTTCCCACACCCCATTCTTCATAATGGAATTGTACTCTTCCATCATGGCATTTCTCCAAACCAGGTGTACGAAAGCCTCCTCATAAGTAGTAGGCTCGGAATCATGCAAGCTAGTCACCTGTGCCATGTAGCTGGAAAATCTCTCAGGTGCCTTTCTCTCTCTGACCTCCCTCCTGTGTGGTCCGACAAACTCCTCTGCTTCGTTCACAAGCTCCCTAACCCAACTTGGCTTTCTCTTCTTGGAAGAAGCGTCCTATCGTAGACCCTCCTCTACATCCTCATCAAACGAATGTCTCCCTGAAGAAGTACCAATGGTCTGAGATCCTGTCCCTGGTGAACCTGAACCTGTACCAAGACTATCTGAATCGCCTAAAGGTTAACCTGTGAACCTATGATCTGTGAACCTATCCTTGTAGACTGAGTCCCCAAACCTGATGGACCTGTAACCTATGACCCAGTTACTCCTGAAACTTGTGACCCTAATCCCTAACTCGTTGAACTCTGTGATGTTGTCACCTGTGGAGTACTATGCTGCTCCTCTATTCTCGAATCTCAATATCTTCTGAAGGCTCACTCCTCCTCAAATCTCACCTCCCTCCTCACCACAAATTTCCTTTGTGTAGGAAGGTAAATCCAGAAAGCCTTCAAAGTCTCGTCATATCCAACAAAAATACCCCTCCAGTAGCCTCCAACTTTGTCCTCTTCTCAAAAGGGACAGGTGAGTATGTAAGGCATCCAAAGATACTATCTCAGGCACCTTCCTAGTGAACATCTCCTCAAGAGTTTTGCACCCCAAGGCACGGTGCAGACTACTGTTCAGTACATAAACAGCATCAATACAGGCCTCTGCCCATAGAAAGAAAGGAAGACTCTGATCATGCAACATGGCTCTAGCTGCACCCACTATCAAACGGTTCTTCCTTTCAGCCACTCCATTTTGCTGTGAAGTGTACGAAACTGTCAACTACCTCCTAATCCCCTCCTGTCTACAGAACTCATCAAATGCATGGGAAGTATCCTCACCCCCATTATCTAATCGAAGTACCTTGATCTTCTTTCCTGTCTGGTTCTCCACAAGAGCTTTGAACTCTTGGAACCGAAGCAAGACTTCCTCTGATTTCTTACTTTCAAGGAAATAGATCAAGGTCTTCCTGGAAAAGTCATCAATGAATGTAATGTAATACTCATAACCTGTCAATGAGGCAAAAGACATGGGACCACTTAAATCTGAATGTATCAACTCAAGCACTCCCTTTGATCTGTTGTCACTGCTTGGAAAAGCAGTCTTGGTGTACTTCAAAGCACACCCTCTGCATACACCACTCGGCTCTGTGCTGAAATCTGGCAAACCTGTAGTCATATCTCTCAGCATCCTCAAAGCTGGATGATGTAGGTGGGCCATCCTCCTGTGCCATAACTCACACAACTCACTCTTGCTCTGAGTGTGTGACAGTGCATGATGTGGTTGGAAGAGAAGCATGTATGGTTTCCCACATTTGACTCCAATCGCATATGAAGCAGATGGACCCTCTGTTTTGGGAAAGATGTGAACTTTCCCATCTAAGATATATACCTCAAGGCCTTTGTCCTCAATCGTGGAAATTGATACAAGGTTCTTCTTCAACCCAGGGACATACAAGACATCCCTCAGAAACATAGGATGCATGGACTCCCTGTCAAAGCGGACTATCCCATGCCCAACTACTCTCACCACTGTATCATCGCCCAATACAACCTCCAACTCCAAATCTGTCTCTAACATCTTGGTGAACATATCTCGATCACCTGTCATGTGACCCGAAGCTCCACTATCAATGTACCAAGTAGAGGAAGTAGTGGAAGCACTCAACGAATGCCCAACAATCATGGAATGCTCCATGTGACCCTCAATGTCCCTGCTGGTGATAGAAGATGCTCTCTCTACACAAACACTAGCAAAGAGAGAAAAATCTCTCAAATCTAGCAGCCCTACTCATCAATCTTTGTTGAAGTTGTTGTCTGATGTTTCTTCTTCTTCTTGTTTGAGCATTGTCCAGCATAGTGTCCAAACTTCTGGCAAGCAAAGCATTTCACCTTGCTCATGTCTTTCTTCTCTCCATCCTGCTGCTTGGTTCCACCCTTGGAACCCTTCTTGGTCTTCTTCTTCTTTCCCTTTGCTGCTAATGCCACATTCTCCTCATCTTCTTTGTTGTGAGATGTACTACCATGTATATATCCTCTACGTGTCTCCTCCTGTATGAAATCATCCCAAAGACGATCCCAAGAAGGCATGTGCTCACGAGCAACCACTGACTCCACAAACACAACCCATGGCTTTGCCACGCCATTCAAGGTTGTACGCACTAACTCAACACTCTATATCACCTCCCCTATAGATCCAAGCTCATCACGAACCTGTTTAATCCTGGTGCGGTAAGTGGTCATATTCTCACCCTTGTTCATGTGAATGCTCTTTAACTTCTCCCTTAATACCATCTTCAGGTTTTCATTGGAACTTTGGTATAAGTTAGTCAAAGCAGTCCACATCTGATGGGCATGATCTTTACCTGAAATGTGTGGAATCACGTGATCTTTGATTGCATCAAGAAGGATTCTTTTGGCCTTTATATCCCTCTTGTCAAATGCAGCCTTAACCACTGCATCAACGAGAACAGTCACGGACTTTGTAGTAGTGTTGTTCACTATATCCCATAGTTCACTTCCTGTAAAATCAGCACTATTCTAGCCTTCCAAGCACTAAAATTTCCAGCCCCATCCAACCTGTCTTATATTCTAAGACCGGTAGCCATGACTGAAAGAAAATCCAAGAACCTGTTTCTGCTCAAGCCTCTTTCCCTTATTCCTCCCAATCTGTAATTTTTGTTTGTGTAAATTTTCAGCCTTCACTTCGCTTTGATACCATGAAAAATTTTCAAAACCCCAACCGGGTTCAAGTTTCAGTTTTTCATTGTTTAATGCCCAAACCCCAAGGTTAGCATAAACATAAAAATTTGTACTAAAAACATAAAACACATGAGTTGTTTTCTTTCTTTTGAATTCTAAAAATTAAAGGCAGCCCTAAACTCTTACTCATAAATTTAATTTTCAGCCACACACATGAAATTTAACACTCAATTTTTTTTGTCAATTTGACCCAAGAAAAACCCCGAAAGGAAAACCTGTTTTTCAGAGAGAGATTTTTATTCTTCAGGCAAAAAATACAAATTAAATACAATAGTACTTATCTCCTTATAATTCGTGTCAACTTCTCATTGACAGACTGTTGTACGGATGCCTCGATTTCTATGTTGTACGGCCCCACACGTGTGGTTGTACGGACGTCCAAACCTGTTGTTGTACTGACACAATAAATGTTGTACAGAACCCGAAATCTGTGTTGTACGAATGCCTCGAAATTTGTGCTTGCTCACCTTGAATTTCATGTTGTATGGCTTCCTTGAAATCTGTGTTGTACGGCTCACCCGTGCGACTGTATAGACTGCATTTAATGTTGTACGGATGGCTGTAATAAATATTGTACGGTCTTCCTAGGGAATCGTGCCAATCTGCTGGTACAATCTTCTCGATTTTTGTGTCCTTTCTCCTCTTTCTAAAATTGAAAAATTAACAAGGGTTTCTTCTCTCTTAATTTTCTCTTGCTCCTCCTCTCTCAAAATTCTCTCTTGAAAGTGAACAATAGACCCAATTTGTCTTTCCCTCTCCCTTTTTGTTTGAGTAACTTCCTCCTTGAAATCAAAGGCTAGAATTAACAACCAACTCCATGAGATCAATGGCTCATCTCATTTTCTCATTAAAAATTCACTTTTTAAATAGTAATGAGACTTTTAATACTCACCCTCATTAATGCTCATAAAGTCACTTTAAAATTATAAACTCAAACATTTAATTAAAATGCCACTTTATCATAAAGTCATTCACACCTTTTAATATGGCTAAGGACCACATTTAAAGTGTCTTTGTCAACCCCAAGGCATGAGTGAACAAACACTTCCCTAGGTAAAAAATCAAGAATCTTGAGAGCATGCTTAGAGATGTCCAAATGACTAAGATTGATAGTGCTACGAGTTACCTCGTGAGGATCACCCAAATTCGTGATCGACTTGCAGCTATTAGCTAGAGGGTTCTTGATGCAGAACTCGTGCATGTGGAATTGAATGGTTTCCCTAAGTCTTGGGATCCATTTGTCAAGGGTGTTGTAGCTCGATAAAATCTCTCATATTGGCAAAAGCTTTGGGAAGATTGAATCTTGGAAGAGACTCGATACAAGTCTAAAGCATGCAAGCAATAATATGAGGAGGAGGAGATCCTAGCTCTTGTCAACAAGGCATGAAAGAGCAAAGGACAAGGTTCTAAGGGTTACAGTGAGGAAGCATCCTCACAGCCAGGAAAGAAGAAAGACTTGAGTAAAATCAAGTGCTTTAACTGACACAAAGAATGCGCACTATGCGTCTTAGTGTCTGGGGAAGAAGAAGGGGCAAGAGGAGAAGAAAACACCAGAAACAGCAAAGACAGATGAATTAGTTTGCAACAAAGTTTGAGAAGGACTTCTCACTAGTCTCTTGCCTCGACTAACAACCACAAAAGGAGTGCATGGTACTTGGATAGTGGTGCATTGCATCACATGACCGAAGCACAGGAGCTTTTCAACAGTCTAACGAAGGACTCAAGGACCCATTTGGAGCTTGGTGACAATGCCAAGTATGCAACTAAGGGGTGAGAACTATTTCGTTCCAGGTTGATTCAAGAATTTTTTTGTAGTCCTAAGAGGTGCTTTGGGTGCCAAAGCTAAAGAAGAATTTGTTCTCATTATCAGTTTTGGAGGACATGAGTTTTGCCATCTCCATTAAGAAATGGCAAGTCCTCATGCGTCTAAAGGGAGGTAGCTCTGTTACTATAGTGAGTATTGGGTGTAGAGAGGACAAGTTATACAAGTTGAAAAGCAAGCCTATAGGTGGATCCAAAGGAATATTGGATCATGGATTGATGTCATTGACAAAGGACAAGGAGCAAGAGGCTGTGAAGGGTGGGAAGGGTTCATAAACTTTTAGTGTGGGGAGTTAACCTTCAGATGGGAAAAGCGGGAGTTAGCCCCTTCCAGCTTTTGCAGAAGACTCAATTGGTATGAACTGACATTGAGGGATGCTTAAGAGCATGTTGAGGCTCCTAGGAACACAATTCGAGAGAGAAGGCCTTTGAAGAATAGTATGACACTCATGACTATTGTCATTGATGATGAGCTTTCCAATTTTGAGGAAGCAACAGATCAATAGGTATGGTAGGATACTATGGTGAAGGATGATATATGCAAGATATTCTACCACGATTGGATGGACAGCCAGTTCCAAGTGGCTCTTCTAGAAGAACCTTCCTCGCTAAGAGATAGTGTTGACGTTTGTGGCATCAAACAGGTACTTCCACATGGTTTTGTGTCTAACAGGTGGAATTCGTCATTAATATCTCTCAGACTTAGCAAATTAACTTTCATTAAGTAATTATTAAAGTGAATGCCTTCTTAAATTAATTAAGTAAAACACCTAAATTTTAGGCACTAGTGACTTACGTTAATGAAGTGAATCTTAGCCATTGATCTCAAGTAAATGATATTTGATCTCAACCGTTGATGTAGGGTTTTGCACGTTCATCTCAAGATTATAAAAAGCATCCTAAGTGAGAGGAGGAGACAAACACACAAAGTGATATAGTGAAATCTCATTGTATTGGTTGGAGAAGGACTTTCATCCAAATGTGCAAAGGCAAAGTTTGAGAAAAGGATTAAGGGGCAACAAAGGAGTAGCTGCCATGAATGATAGGCTAGGCGATCTTGTTGTTTTTGTATTATTCCTCAAATGGGATATTATACAAGGATGGGAGCCCAAATTTTATCTTTATAAGATCATCTCAGTATTGGTTTTCCCTATGGGGTTTTTCTAGGGATATTTACCTAGAAATTATGTGGATGTGTGTTTGGTTACCTGATTTGCTTTTGCTGCATTAATTCATTAATAATTCCAATCAATGTAAATCTCTTGGTTGAACGTTTATCAAAGTGTTGGTTTTAGAGAAATTAACAATTACCACCTTCCTCGCTCAAATAGGATTTGGCAAATTTGCCACCTATAAGAAATTAAGTCAAAGGATCACCTTGTTATCACATATATAGTAGCCAGGCTACCATATTCTATTTTTCAGATTCAGTACATTTTTCAGTTGGTTCCCCTACATATGAGATGTTGAGATGAGCATTTACAATGGATCATATATTGATTGGTGAACTATAGTACTATCACATGCCATGACTGAGTCTTAAGACAGTCGCATTTGAGGACTGATGTAGCCATTTTAGCCATTTTGCAAAGCAATTGTTGATGCCCAGAGTTGTATCAGTGTTTTCTCATTAGACTGACGTTGGTTCAGATGGATTATTTGCATGCTTATGGCTCAGTTTATATATCTTGTATTATGGTTATCAGTGCTCTTAGACTCATTTTTGTGACATGTATTAGCATTTAGTGTCATGATCTGGCGATCATATAAATATGTGGACTTGGATGTATTGATGTCCTTCCTCAGACCTGGAAGTTCTTGATCTATACTCATTGGTTTTACCCTCCTTAGGGAGAATAGACGTAGTCACTCCCACCATACTTTGGCTTGCTAGTGTTGGTTTCATCATTCATTGTCTCCACCCATCCATTACCTCCCAGTTATATTTTAACCCGACTAATTACTTGACTTGTGGCATGGAGGACCTTTCCCCGCTAGAGCCTTTATTGGACAAGCTTCCCTGTTCATTTGTGTCTCGGCTCTGAGTTGCCTAGGATGTGTTTGCTTGCCTGAAACAAGTAGGCGCTACCATCAATACAATGTATTTAGAAATGAAATGAATATCTTATGAAAAAGCCCATTCATGAAAAGTAGTGTTTTTAAACATACATGAATGCAAGGCTGAGCCTAATGAAATTGGCTTTGAAAAAATATCGCAATGAAATATCTTAAAACATTCATGAGAAGTAGTGTTTTTCAACATACATGAATGCATAAAGCCTAAATAATAAAAGTCTGTATAAAAAATACATGGACCAGGGCTATAGAAAATCAAAGGCCCAAAAAGCAATGGTTTCTAAAAGTTATATCAAATGATTGCTGACCTTATTTGTATTGAGTTGGATTGTGAGCATTTGTCAAGGAGAGTAAGCACCTCTAAAGTAACTCACCCATTTGTGAGGCACTGCCATCCCCCTTGTTGTTGTTTGTCCGGCATATGGCTATAGTGAGTATCCCCTTTCCACATCCAAAGTGTCACAATGTCGAGTTGGCAGTCATCCTTTGTCTTAGCCTTGTGAATTTTAGCCTTCACCCTTCACTAGCAAATTGATTACAACTATGAAGTGAGTATAGTCTTGAAAGTCTAGTCTGAGTTATAATTAATAAAAGCCTATATATATATATTTGGTTGATGTACCGCTAGTGAAGTGATTGCTACTTGTTATGATTGTTACGTAAATGATTTGTAGAGCATGTCTTAACTTTTTAACCCTTGCAGCACATGGATGTCAATCTGAGTTATATTATTGGGTATCTGGTCATTTACAGGTTATTATTTTGTCTACTGGATATTGTAGATGATCAGGCAGAGACCTAGATAGGGTATGAGTATATACCTTAGATGGATTTGGACTCTCTGAGTCTAGTGAGACAGCTTGTTTTCAGTTCCGGGCACTTACAGAGATGATCAGGCTCATTTTACCCTTCTAGTGTAGTTTTGCTTCATTGGATGACATGTCTGAGCAGGGAGATGATTTTGATAGATCTCCTAGGGCATTGTATGGGGCATGGGGGGTCCAACCACTTGTTTGTACCATATTACCCCCCTCCCAGAGAGCCTAGTGGGCTCAGTTGGATAACGCAAGCACCACAGGAGGCAGTTTTTGGCATTTCACGTTTCCTGAGGAAGATAAAAAATAATTAGAATGGCTACTGAAGAATTCGATTTGGGCTACTGAGGCAAGGAATTGGCATGGGATGAGTTCTGATGAGGAGGGTGATGTCCTCCACTTCTTCTCCAGCAGTTGCAGCACTTGGATGGGCCCACATCTATTTTTTCGGGCATATTATATTATTTTCTAAAGCTTTTGGAGGCTCATGATTTCCTCAAGGAGGCACAATTTCACTATTTAAAATTTATATTATTTTTATTGTGCCATGGGGACACCTTAGGGGAGTTAGTTAACACTCCCTGGACCCACCATGTGCTTCATTTATTTTTTGTTGAGTGGGATCACCTCTCCTAGGGTGATTTAGTCCACTTTTGTATTATATTATTGGATTGATCCATGTATTGCATGTTGAGCTCATCTCAACCATTGATTAGAACATTTGTATCTTTTAATCTTAGCCACTCATTTGAAAAGTGGTTAAGATTTTGGTTCTCTCATTCCTATTTAAAGGAGAGAGCTTCTCATTTGTAAGGGGTCTTTGGCTCTTGGATCTAGATAATAGAAAAACTTTTCTTGTGGATATTTTTTTTGGATCTCCTTTGCATCTGGTGTTCTTCGATGGTGATTGGAAAGTCTTTTGCTTCCTAGCATTCGGGAAATTTTTGTGAGACCTATATATTTTTTCGGGAATCATTGTCTTGTCTACAGGAGGGCGAACTCAACTTGGGCGTTTTTGCAGGGGCTCCTCAACTCGCTTGGATTGGATTCGTTTGTAGCAAGGGGGGTTTTCATTAGTGTCATTGCGATCTATGATTTCTTCTTACTATTTTTTCTGTAGCATCAGCTTTTTTCTCATGATACAGCAAATCTGATATGGTTGACGTTTGTTCTGCAAGAGAGAGGGTGCAATTGGATTCTTGGACAAAACGTTGGACATAGAACTCACTCAAAGCTTCTCAAATTGATCGGGACAGCAGGGATCATCATTATCAAGGCACCCACAAGGTTTTCCAGGTAAGATCCACAGGTTAGTACTCTTCTTCTAGATCTCAATCCATTGGCATCTATTTTCTTCAATTTTCAGCTTAAAAACCCTAAATAATAAAAAACCAAAAATACCAAAAAATAGACTACTTGATCTCGAGCCAAAACCCTGTTGGGTTTTGTAGATCGGGTCATCCCCTCACCAAATCTTCCTCAACGCTGAGCTAGAAGTGGTTGGTTTGCCCTAGATCTGAAAAACTGGTGTCTCAAACCCTAGCGCTATCCATCATGCTGTTGGTTTTTTCCATGATCTGACTTTTCCGGCAAAATACCAAAGTTCCCCCAAGTTTCCGAGACAGGGGGACACAGGGGCGGGGAAACGCACATTCGGGATGCGTGGAGACCACCACCAAATTTAGGGATATTTGGGGGGGACGTGGGGACGTCTCTAGAATTATAAAAATAAAATAAAATATCAAAAATAATAATTCATTTGATGTATATTAATGATTGTGCAGTGTAAATACTAAATATATTGATTTATTTTCAAAGTAGTACCAAGTAGGAATTGTAAAAAGTAAAAATAATGGGAAAACGTTAAGAAAAAATTCTAATGGCCATGGTGCATGGAGAAACGTTTTGCCATGAGTCCCCAAGTCCCCGGGACGCAGGAAACGTGGAAACGCGTCCCCGACCCTGCGGGACGCGTCCCCGTGGAACACCGCAAAATACCTTCTTGGGTTTGTAGATCGAGGTATTTCGCAGGTGGGTCTCGTCCAATGCTGGGCAGATAACGACTCCATTGCCCTAGATCTGACAGGCACTAATCTCCAACCCTAGCGCTACCCCCTCTTTGGCCTCTTTTCCTTACGTTCTGACTTCTTCCTGGTGACTCGGGTACTTTGACACTGTCATATCTTCTTTCGAGTCTATCCTTCAATACTAGATAGCCCCGATCCTGTTCTTCCCCTCCTTGCATTGGTTACGTTTCCCAAGGCAGTGAATATCTTTGCGTCCTGTTAGTACCTTAACCCCAAATCTAGTATTTACCTCATAGGTCACCTGTGTCCCAACTTGGATCAAATCTGATACTTCCTAAAGCCGTAATCCAAAGCCTTGGTTCACCTAGTGACGTCATCCATAGATCTAGGGTTTCCACTTACCTTATACCTTACGTACCTCAAGTTTACCTAATCTGATCTGGTGTCTAGGTCTGATCTCTCCTGTCGAGAGTAGATCTGGGTCTCCCCCATTGTTGTCTTGTGCTAAGACACATAAAATGAAGGCTACCTCGATTGGCATGACAACCATCCATTTGGGAGTCAAGGCAGTCTTAGTTCCACCTCCTTAGTTGTGTGTCCCTCTATCGTCCACTCTAGATCCATCTCACATAGGAAACTACAAGGTTGATGATAACATTTTGGCGTCGTTGCTATTATTTCCCAGGTGGGTCTCCTCCAACGCTAGGCAGATAGTGACTCAATTTCCCTAGATCTAACAGGCACTAATCTCCAACCCTAGCGCTATCCCCTCTTTCGCCTCTTTTCCTTTCGTTTTGACTTCTTCCTGGTGACTCGGGTACTTTGGCACTGTCATATCTTCTTTCGAGTCTATCCTTCGGTAAGTGGAAACCCTAGATCTATGGATGATGTCACTAGGTGAACCAAGGCTTTGGATTAGGGCTTTAGGAAGTATCGAATTCGATCCAAGTTGGGAGACAGGTGACCTATGAGGTAAATACTGAATCTGGGGTTAAGGTACTAGCAGGAAGTGAAGATATCCACTGCCTTGGGAAACGTAACCAATGCAGGGAGGGAAGGAAGAGGACCGAGGCTATCTAGTACCGAAGGATAGACTCGAAAGAAGATATGACAGTGTCAAAGTACCCGAATCACTAGGAAGAAGTCAGAACGCAAGGAAAAGAGGCCAAAAAGGGGGTAGCGATAGGGTTGGAGATCAGTGCCTGTCAAATCTAGGGCAATGGAGTCACTATCTACCCAGCATTGGAGGAGACCCACCTGGGAAATACCCCAATCTACAAACCCAAGAAGGTATTTTGCCGAAAAAGTCAGATCATGTAAAAAACCAGCAGCATGATGGATAGCGCTAGGGTTTGAGATACCAGTTTTTCAAATCTAGGGCAAACCAGCATCCTGCTGGTTTTTCCCATGATCTGAATTTTCCAGCAAAATACCTTCTTGGGTTTGTAGATCGGGGTATTTCCCAGGTGGGTCTCCTCCAATACTAGGCAGATAGTAACTCCATTGCCCTACATCTGACAAGCACTGATCGCCAACCCTAGCGCTACCCCCTCTTTGGCCTCTTTTCCTTGCGTTTTGACTTCTTCCTGGTGACTCGGGTACTTTGACACTGTCATATCTTCTTTCGAGTCTAGCCTTCGAACTAGATAGCCTGGATCCTCTTCCTACCCTCCCTGCATTGGTTACGTTTCCCAAGGCAGTGGATATCTTCACTTCCTGCTAATACCTTAACCCCAGATCTAGTATTTACCTCATAGGTCACCTGTGTCCCAACTTGGATCGAATCTGATACTTCCTAAAGCCCTCATCCAAATCCTTGGTTCACCTAGTGACGTCATCCATAGATCTAAGGTTTCCACTTACCTTACACCTTACGTACCTCAAGTTTACTTGATCTGATCTGGTGTCTAGGTCTTATCTCTCCTGTCGAGAGTAGATATGGGTCTCCCCCATTGTTGTCTTGGGCTAAGACACATAAAGTGAAGGTTGCCTCGATTGGCGTGACAACCATCCATTTAGGAGTCAAGGCAGTCTTGGTTCCACCTCCTTAGTTGCTTGTCCCTCTACCGTCCACTCTGGATCCATCTCACATAGGCAACTACAAGGTTGGTGATAACACACCTCATTTGCAATTGTCCCACTTGTTTTAAAGTCAAGGTGAAGTTTTACAAACATAACCAATACTCAAATGGCTCATAGATGCCTAGCTCTTTCTTAGAGGTAGGTTCGCAATTATAGATAGCAGTCACTACATGGTCCTTCTCATCCAAACCCTTCCAGGAGGATCACTTATTTCTTCCTCGCTATCCAAATAACTCAAGGAAAAAAGCAATTGACCAAGGTTCAAGCATCCTCGAATATCAAATCAATGAGGCTATAGATATATTACCATCCACACCCACTCCCACTACAATGGGTAGACCCACTTTTGGGACACTCCTTAAGAGTTCTCGTCCCAGACCTAAATCTAGACATCAACTCATACATAGAGCAATTTTAGGATGTCCTAAAGCCAAAGATAGACTCTCTCTACATAAAGTATTACATTCCAAGCTCCATTGAGCAATCAATTATCTATTCAAAAAAAATTTCCCTAGCCTTTATTACTAGGAAAGATGGGCATCATCAATGTAGGGCTCCACCTACAATCTCACCCAAGATTGAATAATTGAACCCCTTCAACCCTTGGTACTCTCTCAATGACTGCCTCAAACATTGCATTTGCCCCTTCGTGATGACCGAGGATCTCAATGACTAGACATATTTTCCCACCTCTCATTTCTAGTTCCAACACCACTTGACTTGTCTTCATCAGATTTCGATTATTTATTCACTTTATTGTTCTAGCTCTTTCTTTCTTTTGGGTAGTCTTTTAACTTTTTTCTTAGATATTTTCCTAATGTTGTCAACATATCAATAGAAATTGCTTATGGAATCTTTGTATTAATCTGGTTGTTCTCTTTTAGTGTCAATGACCTATGTCTAGCCATTCACAATATCTTCTCACTACAATATAGTCAAAATCAATATCTTCTCACTGCATAATATAGTCAAAATCAATTTGCGGATTGATCATCATAGTTCACCAAAAAAACAAAATTTTCAAAGATGCAATAGGAAAACATGAATGGCCACACCCAATAAATATTACCTTGGACAAGAGTTGTGCAACAGGATCACCATCAAACCATTCACAATGCTTCCCATAACATTCTCCCCACAACAATCCTCCTTCACCAAATGCACCCCATCTTGTAGTCCCTACAAAGAGCAAGAAAATGATAATTAGAAGCATGTTATCATATAAACAATAGAGATATTAGTAAATGCATCTGCATTATAGATAAGCTAAGAGAAGGTAACTTATATACTTGTCATACATTCCGCATGTCGTAGATAATATCAATCAAAGCAATAATGAGACCCAAAAGCAACAATTTAACAATGGTATGGGTTCAAAAACCATTGAGCTCTCTTGTATCTCAAAATGTTTATGGGATGACCATCCCAAATCACAAGATATGTGTTAGATGTCTATTGTGTAAGCCCAAATCCGATGTGGTTTTTCTATGGGTGATAATCAATTGGTTTTGAAATGAGATGTGAGATGAGTTACTAGTGGATTGGCCCATATTGTGCCTTGAACCATGAACAAGGGTGTCATGGAATGGTACTCGTCATTTCATATTTCTTGCGACCTTTTGTTGCTAGGCACAGTTCAAATTGGTCCAATAGATGTGTCACGGTCACAATTTTGTTGTAGAAGCAAAACCTTGGAAGTCTATTCAATTCACACTCTCGACACTAGTGCTAAAGAATGCACTCTTTGGGTTTGGATCACCTAATTATTTCCAAACACAAAATGGATCTTGGGGAAATCTTCAACATGGTCAAGTTTGAAAGTAACACATACGGTGTTGTCAACAACATCATTTTTGGGGAAGAGAAGTAGGCATGGTCTAGATGCAACTATTCCTCACAATTACTTCACCATAATTGGAAGAAGAAAAACATTACTTATGGCAAGTAGTACACCCAGTGCAATTTCAAGTTGGGCAATAGAAGGTTGCAAACAAGGTTAGTTCAGTTTTTACAGGCCTTGTGATGATCATGTTTTCTCTAGGAAACTCTGACCTATTGATGTGTTCAATGGATGTCATAGAATTTGACCATCTACATAAACATAGTTCCATTGCTTTAGGGCATTTTACTAGTTCCTCTCCATCCTTTATGTCTAATCCTAATGTCTCACAACCTTACTCTCCAAATTTTAGGGAAATAGCTCATCAATTATAGAACCCTTCCCTAGAGCCTCAAGGGGTCTAAGTTTTGCTCCTCTTATGAGATCTCGACTCAGGGAGGATAGTCATTTTCATGAGCAAATGGGTAGGACTAATTGCTCAAAAATACAGAGCAAAATTGAAGGAGACAAGAAAGCAGTTGGAAAAGGATCTGCACAATACCACTCTATATAAGGAAAATGTTGGTCCAGAGTCAATAGTTTGCAAGGAGTAAGCATATACTGATAGGTAATCTAGACATTGTGCCTTGTTGCAATGGAATTATGAAGGTGATGTGGGTTCTAAAGTTTTCTTTAACTACTTGAAGTGCATTGCTTTTGCTAAAAAGGTCCTTGGTCTACAAAGGGATGATGGTTCCTTGAAAGAGGACTCCTCAAACATAAAAGGATATGTTTAAATTGCAATTCCTTAATATGTTTTCTCCATATCTTCTATCTAAAAGTCATTGAAGCTACACAAACGCACTATGAGGTAACTATTAGGAAGGTAAATATTGTTGAGAGACAAGGATAGGTTGGATAGGGACCTTCTAATGAGGAACTCTTTGTTGTCCTTCTATGAAGCACAATAGGTTCCTTGATATTGATGCTCATTGCTCTATTGTGTGAATATTCCAAGGCAATGTGGTACATTGTAGATCATGATGTTTGGTGTATGGCCGATGAAACCTTCTCCTTAGGCACCTTGACAAAATCCCTCAATGAAGGTTTTAGCAAGTTGGTTCCAAAGAATGGGGCTATAAATACCATTAGGGGTGGCAGCCTATTACATTACTAGGTGTCTCTTATAACATATTGGCCAAGGTGCATATTCTCCAAATTTGAGGGTGGCTTTGAGAATTATCAAACAAGAACATTTTGGATTTGTTCATCATCAACCATAGAAGAGGCCAATGAACTCTTCTTAGTACTAGAAAACCTAGCATTAAAAGAGCACAACAACATGCACACCACCGTCATTATTAGAAATGAAGGGAATATAATCTCAAGGATGCACACCACCGTCATTATTAGAAATGAAGGGAATATAATCTCAAGGATGTTCCCTCCATACACTCCCTTGGCAATAAACATTTTCAAACCTAGGGCCTATAGAGTACTCATGATCTCCAAAAACAAAACTAACTATTCTCTATACTAGTCATATGGCCTCCCTACAAAATCCCTTGTCATTTTCCATGGGGTCTATGAAGAAATCATGTGTGTGTCAACACAGTTCCTAGATTCCTACAATTTTTTTATGATATAATTTGTACAGATCATGTATTTACCTGTATCATGTTTGTATGGTTCTAACCCATTCTACCTACACACCTTCCTCCATCACTTTCTTCTTCCATCAACTCCTACAATCACAATGCCTATACCCACATCCAACTCACTTCATGTTGCTCACTCATGCAGCTTAATCAACTCACAAGTGCGGGTCAGATCCTACTCGGTGTGATCTTAACCAAGCATAAATGCTAAATAAAGCAAACAAGCTTGCTTAATAGGACATCTGTAGAATGATCCATGAAAACTTGTTTTTATAAATGCAACTGCATGGATCAAGTCCCATCTAGAGAGACTGGAGACAAAATAGTGGGAAGCCCTTCTACAACTATCTATCGAAGGACCTTTATGACCTTGTAAAGCATGCCTCCAAATTTGTTCCACACCTGAACAAAAGGTGGGGAGTGAGGATCCTGAAGCTTGTTGGTTGACGAGGTGCCAGTCTATTTGAAAACCTCAATCTTCCTTCAAGCACAAACTATTGAGGTGGCTTATGCCCCCATTAAGGTTTGGATGTCAAGACCAAGCTTCAATATGTCGATGTTAAAATGTTACATGAAAGCTCAGTGGTAGAGATGAAATAGTTAATCATGTCTTCTAGAGATGCTCATATGGCCAAGATTTTTTGGGCATGGTTTCACACTGAATTTCACTATTTTTCACTACCCCACTTTCTGGGAAAGATTCTCCCTCTGTGGACACTTGGATGTAGGGCCAGACAAATTTTTATGGAACAATTTTGTTGGCCGCTATTTGCTTTCTGTGGAAATCTAGGTGTAGGGATACTTTTCAAGAGGAACAACTCCCTTGTAACTTACTGGATTTAAGGCATTTAAGAGGGAATTGGCATTGCCTGTAAAAACCAAATTCAGTTTTTTTCCATAAAGATGGCGAATCCCTACATTTGGAAGCACAAGCTCATAGCTTGGTGTTTATAGCCTTCTTAGCACTGTAATTTGCTTGTAATCCTGTAGTTAAATTGATGCAACTCTTTGATTCATGATGTACTCTTTGTTCCATGAAGTAGTATAAGATGCTTTTCTCCCAAAAACAATAAAAACAAGATATAGCAGACAAAAGGTCTAGCCACTCTTTCCTCTTTTCTTTTTCAGTTATTTCTTTTTAAAGTCTGAATTTGCCTCAGGTTTCACAAGCTGACACTTGTGCAAAAATCCAACAGTGGGGCTAGTCTAATTTAATCAAAAGACAGGTGGTTAACTGGGATCTATCAGGTACAACAAGCTCGCCATAATCCTTCACCTAGGCTGATTAGCTGGTAAGTACTTCAAGATCTTGTACAAAGGGGCCTCAGAAAGCATGTTGAAAAAACACAAGAAATATGCTTTGATGAAGAAAACTAATTAGTTGTAACAAAACCGATCTGACCCCATACACAAATTTGAATATGGTGCAATCAATTGGTCAACTAGCACTTGAAAACTGAAATGCCGATGCAATACTACTATAACAAAACATTACAGAAAATAGCGTTGCAAACTATGAACTATCCCGATTCCCAACAAACCTGACAGATTTTTTCTCAAGGATGAATGCAAAAAAAGAGAGTGACAAGGTCGTGCCCGCAATTTTGCAACTATTGCTTCTTCTGTTAATCCATCTTCAGCCGAGTATGTTTGCATCGCCTCCAAAACCGAAATAAAGCAGTAGCCACATGCCGATCGAGATATACCTGCAATCAAAAATGAACAATCAGTCCAATTTAATTCAACAGCTTAGTTCACATAAAAGAATTTGACCAGTAAGTAGGCACATGCATAATCAGACCCAAAAGCAGACTCAGCTTGTTAATAAACTGGTGAATCCAACACCACAGGATGGAAGTATTAAAGGTAGACCCAGTCATAACATCCGAGAACCCACTACCACCAAAGGTAGATTGGTACGTCTAATCCATCTCAACTTTTAATATCTATTAGTGATATAGTCCCCACTAGTAATAACAAAAAATTAATCTGGGATCAAATTGTAATCAAGTGATCATAAGCAAAAACTGGAGTACTTATATGCTATCAATCAGATACCAGAAAACCCTTCTTTCTAACCTTCTATATAAGACCATATTGCAGGGGAACATGTGGATATTGTCAAGACAAGTCTCCTTCATTGAGCATACCTCTATCCACGATGTTTCTCAAATGATACAATTCATAAACTGTCTAAATTTTCTTGAAATTGACATGATGCCTGAAACATAGAAAACTTTAAATAAATATGCCACACACTGCTCTTTCATTTAGCACAAAGAAAGAATGGGACTAAATTTTGTCTCCATCAGTTTCCATCCATGCCCCAAACCATGCATGCATGTCTTGTTAAAACACTTGTAGTTTTTGAATTTTTGGACTATTATCCATTTTTGAAAGAATTGTAGAGAGCTCCTTGCAACAACAACAAGAAAATTGGAAACAATAATGGAATCCGTGAATATATTAATAAAATACAACTTCAATGAAGGAAAATATCTAAAAAGTTGGGGCAGGAGTTCATAGAAAGGGAAGCAAAATACTAAATGTATAACAACATTGAAGCAATAAAGGAGAACTACCCAATTCCCTAGGACAGTTAAAAGACATTGTGACATAAAGATCAAGAACTAATATCATAAATCAAATGAACCAAGGTATTGTATATCTGTAGGGTTAACCAAAGCAAGAAGATTGGGAAGGCAAACAGGAAGAAAATACAGCACTAATGAGCTGAGAATGGGCTGAAATCACTTAGGATCTGAAAAAAGAACATAGAAAATGACAAGTGAATGAAATAATAAAGCAGAATGTTAAGAGTCAAGACTATAAGTTGGGAAGATAGAAATAAGGTAACACAGTGTTGAATCGAAAGGTCTTCAATCATATTGAGAGAGATTTTTACACTCCTTAGACAAACTCATTAGTAATCATGCTATTCAATGCACCCCACTTTCTCTCGCTGCAAAGAATTTTGTTGATACTGTGAAGTTTAAGGTTAAACTACTCACGTCATCATGATCACCATGTTTGCACCTACAAGATGTCATACAGAGCACATGAAAGACTTGCTCAAATTTAATCCTTCCTAAATCTATAATTATGAAAAGTCTTAGATAACTTCAGGGTTAATGGCATATTACAAGAGAGATGAAGTATTAGAGTTAACTGTAGAGCCATGGTGCTGTATACATTGTGTGAGACGCAGTCTGTCAATTAACCAAAGAGCCATACAGCATAACATTTTTTTTAATTTTCAAAAAAAGCTTCTTATATTAACATAAGAAATGGTACAAGAACAATAAATAAGGGGGCATTAGTTTACCAAAAGGACAAAAGAACAACTTTAGGTCAGACAACACCTCCAACATCTCACATACATTTAAGGAGAGTGCTTTTAGCTTTGAACCAGACATTTATCTCATCAAAAGCACTCTCTAAAAGAAGAGATAAAGAAGACACTACCACTAAAAAGAGCTTCACAACATTGATTCCACAAAATATACAAAGTGACAACTCGAATAAAACACTCAACACTCCTAAAGTGCAAAGGACAAATGGACTCAACATCACATAGCAAAGCAGCTTTCCAAAATAACATTTGGTAGAGGATTTGATGCCAAATACCCCATACAACAACCAAACACTCTCAACCATGCTTGCCGCTGTACAAGTTGATGGTGGATGGTGTTATCCACTTATTTGTGCCATAGTTGGATTCGCTGAGGAGCCCCCATTTGACAAACATGATAAATGTTTGTGTTCCACTGTATCAAATAATCCGCCATTTGTGCCTAGCCAGTTTTGGCTAGTCAGTTTTTGTTTTAAGTAATTATGACTATGGCCCCACGGGGTTTGTAATAAAATGTGCTAGTAGGGTGTTTTCAGTGGTTTGGTCTACTAAGACGTAGAATTTCAACTAAGGTATTTCAGGGAGTTTTTTCCCTTGACAATTATGCTTTGCCTATAGCCGAGTATAATCACCGAGGTTTTCTCCCACTTCCTCCAAAGCTGGAATGCCCAATTTTGGATTCTGGGCCTTGGGGGGTTATTAGAGCCCAATTGAGTATGTATAAACCTACTAGACATTATTAGAATAGACTATGGTCATGTCCTAAGTCACTAAGACCCCTAGAAAAAAATTTACCGGACACGTCGGATTTTGGGTTTTTAATTTTTTAATTTTTTAATTTTTCCTAAGTTTTTAATTAAATTTTTCCATAGTTTAAATAGAAAAATTTCAATTTGTAATATGTTAGTCATCCGTGATCCGAATTCAGTGATTGAAAGCTCTAACCTTAAGCCAAAAATCATTCATGATCAACTGGCCAGCTATCCCCTAGTTTCAGAAGATCATTCAGCCTCATAATTAATAATTTCTCAAAAAAGTCATTTACGGAGAAATTATTAATTAAAATATTAAAAATGAATATTTTGGAGATAATCAAAAACTCTCCAAAATAAACCAAATTGAATAAAATAAAAAGGCTAAATGACATGGCACAGATCATTTATGATCATTCCAATCAATATCGGTCAGTTTCAGATCAAGTATCGGAGTGTAGCTGTTGAACTATCAATCAGAAATTTGCCCTCTTTGGTCAAATTCGTTTTTGGTTGAAGTGTGGATTATCTATTGATTGGGTGATCATTACGAGGAAGAATGAGCCACCTCACCCCCCCCCCTCATTACTCCAGCACTCAGTTACAACTCAATTGCAGCTCAGTTCAACTCCAAATCATCATGCCGAGCTCATTCAATTACTCCGGCGTTACTCTTAGTCCAGATTTAGGGATTTGAGCCCTATTTTCTTTCCTTTTTGTATAAGTAGAGGCTTTTCTGAGCTCTACAACATGGAATTTTGTAAAAGAGTTACTCTGAGAAAATTGTATCAAGCATTTGCTTTGAATTGTTAATAAAGATTCGACTTTGGAGGTCTATGAGCTCTTGCATGTGGTAGCTTTCTAAATGGTTGAGGTGATATTGTCTCTAACCCCTATTTCTTTAATACTTGCATGAGATCAATTGTTTTGTTAGCTCAAGAAGGCCATTGTTGGCACAGTAGAATAGCAATTTGTTGTTTCAATTTTGTTGTTTATGCGAAGTAGATTAGTATCTTGATGGACATGAGTAATCAGTATATACGTAATGTTGATCTTGATTAAATTTCTTAGCATACTAGCATGTTATTTTGATCTCACTTTTGTATTGAGTTGTGGTGTGTTATCAGGCTTCACAGGTTGAAGAAAAGTGTGAGCTCAACTGCTTCTATCCCAGGCTTCAAGCAACCAAATTTTTGTTTAACACTTTGTGATTGCAGGACCTACAGGGATCGTCTTCTTTTAATACAAAAAGAAAGATGGGAGTCTATCTCTATCTCTTGTGTTCCATCCACAAGAAATCTTTTCTTTGGTTACCGGTTACTTTAGGAAGCCCTAGTCTCCATTTTTCCATCTTTTGGCTTCCCTCCTCTTGCCTTGTTTGGCTTGCTTTTCCTTTTCTTTTTTCGCTGCCCTTTTTTCCCCTTTCTTCACTTAGTTTGCAGCCCTCTCCTTGTTAGTTTGCAGCCCTCTTTTACCCTTTTGGACAGCCCTCTTTTACCCTTCTTCTCTTCCTTATCATAGCCTTTTCTCCTCTTTCTTTCCTCCATTTTCACCGTAGAATTTTACCCCCTTTTTAAGAGTTAGTTTGTAGTTTTGTTTCTTTTATTTTTTTTTATTAACATATAACATTTCAAGTGTTTAAAGCTCTTACTTTCAGGAAAAGCAAGAAAAGCCCAAAGGCTAAAGGCAAGCAAAGAAGCAAGCAAAGAGCAAAAAGACAAAAATACTTCTCTCCTCTCTTTCCCTTTCTCACCCCGCTCTTTCGGAAGAGGCAAAAAGTGAAATAAAAGAAAGCACTGTAAAAGAGTTAATAAAAAGCAAGTGGAATAAAGGCTCCCACACCCCTCTTCCCCCATTTAGGGGAAACTTGTATCGTCTCTTTTATTTTCATGTTTGCATAATAATTTGCTAGAGTAGAATAGGAAATAGTAGTTTCATTATTTAGAAGTTTGCTTTCGTAAAAGTTAGAAAGTAAAGTTTCCTGTTTCATTACTTAGTTAGTTTAAGTTTTGTTTACTTTCATTTGATATAATATCGCAAAAATTAAAAAGAACCAAAATCTCTTGAATCTCACCGTAAGGTGGATCAAGAGTGCTCTCTATCGGAGAGTTTGTTTAATTTTTCTTTTATTTTCATGTACTTTGTTTTTTGTAATTAATTAATTAATTTCTAAGTCTCTTGAACTTGCCGAAAATCCAAGTCAAGAGCACTCTCTATCGGAGAGCATATTAATTGTTGCATCATCCTTGCACTTAGGCATATAGAAAAGATAAGACTCTTGAACTTTTGTCATAAGACAAAGTCAAGAGCGCTCTCTGTCGGAGGTTTAATTAATTATTTTAATAAAATTTTGCAACTCACATTCCCCCTCTAATTAATTTACTTCATTGATATCCCTCACCTAGTATGCTCTGCCGACTTTCATAGTTGGGCTCGTACTCAGAATGGTGAACGAACTTGCTAAGATCGCAATAACAACACAATAAAATTTTACCTCACAACCAACGCACCGGCGTTGTAGAAGGCATTCAAGTCTATTCTCAGTAAGGGCGTCGGAACTCCCCATTGTCTTAGGGTCACAGCTAGCTAGTCAATCCTCCAGGACACCAGCCCAAGATACTGGACGAGCCGACATGTCTAGAACGAAATGAATTTGAACACTTTCCCGGTTGGTCTCTGATACCTTCTTTCAAGCCATAATAAACAAGACCATTAAAATATTTAAAACATACCAAGAGCACTTACATAACATATCCACTAGCTTTATTTCAAGACTTGTATCTTTGTTATTCTTCAAGCATTGCAGAGCTTTGATTCCATAAGGCACTGGTCTATCTTTTCATGCGTTATTATTAATCTGGACCATTTGTCCTTTGTTTTATAAAATCTTTATCTGTGAATGCACTTTTATTTTTACAAGTTCTTGATATATTGTTCATCTTTTAATCCAGTGCAGCAACGTGGATTGCCTTTGTCTCGTGTTCAAATTTTCATAATTATAATCATCTTTCATCATAATAACTCCTAAACAACACCCATTCGCGTCATTCGAACATTAAATTTAACTTAAACACATTGAGCCATAGAAACTCTTTGTTAAGGACTACGCCCCTTGGCTTCGTTAGGAGTTAGCCTAAACGGAGGAGCTAGGAGTAGGTGACAGTACCTGGCTCTGTGCTTGCCCACAAGGTCACACCTCTCCCATTTTCTTAAGTGAGGAGACAACTTTCGGAAGATTTCTGCTGCTGGTGTGCAATCAACAGACAACATATGGTTTTGACATCTCTATAATGTGGGCACGACTCATTTGTAAAGCCATAGCCATCCTGAGAGGGAAAACCCTCCTGGATCAATAGCCATGCAAATACACTCAACCTAAAGCAGAGATTGAAGAACATGTTACCACCTAATGCGCACCTCAGGTGATGTGGCAGAAATCTTCAAGCGATGTGTCCTTGGGGGCAAGTCACGAGTCAAGCTTGTCGTCACTTAACACTTGACTCCTCCGTCTAGGCCAACTCCTAGCGAAGCCAAGGGGGGTAGTTCTTAATGAAAAATAAAGCTAAGGCCTGTTGCCCACCTATTTCGACTAGGTGGCAACTCCATGTACATGAAGATGTACATAATTGTACAAGTTGTACCTTGGAAAGATCTGAGGATTTTTCCACTTCTGCAGGGCTATTGCCCCTTTGTAAAACGAAATGTTCGCTCCCCTGCGTGGGAAAATCAATGTAATTATATGTACTAGTATGGGTCATATGATATGGATGCCTCACCATGGAACTGGTTGTTAGGGAAGTCCCCTCATCGAGTGTTTTTCCCTTTCCAATTGATCTTGTTGTGTAAACGAGTTTAATCGGTTTGGTTTTCACTCAAAATCCTCCAAAGTGGTGACGGGCGTTCTACCAGTCAAGTCCATGAGGTGGCTAAGGCTTCAAAAATGATTCATGACCATGCTAGACATTTGTCTTGAGTCTTGCGGAGTTTCGTTGTGTTGTTGTATTTTATTAATTTTTTCCAGTTAATTAATTTCACCCCTTGGTGGTTAATTAACTGAGTTTTGATGTAATAATGTAATTGCTCAAGCATGGCATTTTGTAATAGGGGCTATGAATGCAAAGTAAATTGCTATGAAACCCCCTAAGCCACTGCTTCGAGTCCCATGTCTTTCTGATTAGTGGTTGAAGAGATGGACCAATTTTGGTCAGGAGGGGTCTATCTCCCCTAGGGAAATTTTTAATTTTCCTAAGTCAAAATTCATATTATTTGATTTTGAAGTAAAAAATCAAATAATGCCATGGTAAATTGGTTTGGGGGTTGTTAAGCCTAAGAAACTTTATTTCATAATTTTTCCACCCACCCATGGCCAAGATTTAATTTTTCCAATTTTTATTTTTTAATTTTTCCTAAGTCAAATTGGGAAAATTTAAAAATTAAAGTAAAAAATTAAATCTATGGTAAAAATTATTTTTAGCCTAAGTTAAAGGTTAAATATCATTTTGGAGAAAAGGGCTTTGGTCAAAGCCAAAGTTAGAGCTTGCTAAAGTGGAAAACCCAAATATAGAGGTGGGCGCTCTTGTAGAAGACTCCTCCAAAGGAGGCGTCATATGTAAAGAAAAGTCTCCACCAAATATGAAGACGCCCTAATTTAGTGGAGGGCGCATGCATTAAGAAGAATCCCCACCAAATAAATGGGGGCGCATGTGTATTTAGAGGCTCCTCCAAAAAGGGCGCTACCACCAAATAAAATAAAGGCCACCATTTTAAGAGGAGGCGTCACCTATTATAGAGGGGCGCTACACTTTGGAAGGGCGCTAGCCATTTTTGGGGACGTCTACCATGTTTGGAGGAGCGCTATTTTGAAGAGGCGCCATACTTAGAGGAAGGGCGCTAGATTTGGTAGAGTCAAGGCCATATTTGGAGGGGCGTCTAGCCTATGGGCCCACGTTTTTATCAAAGGCATCCAGGCCATTGATTGAGAGGAGGATCTTGGTCAAATACCTAGATCTAAGGGTGGAGAATGGTTGAGAGAAATGTAAAGTCAAATACCTAGATCTAGTGGTGGAGATTAAACCCTAGATCTAGATCTAACTCAGCCATTGAACTTCAAGGGGTTGGGGGTCTTCCTCAACTATATAATGAGGGCCTCACTCCCTCATTTCTCATGCTCTTTCATGCTATTGTTATGCTGCCGGATTACTTCTCCACTCTTCTCTCATATTTTCTTCTTGCCATTGTAATGCTCTTGCCCTAGTTGGGCCGTAATACAAATAAATGCTTTGGAGGAACTTTGGTGGCTCTTGTCTACATTTGTGCTTCTTGTGAGGTAACCTGTTTTATTTTCTTATTTAGTTGCATTTGTGTTTGCTTGGATAGCTCTCCACAAAGTATTTTGTGGAGAGACTTGTAGGTAGAAGTGTTTTTACCTGTATTTGTGAGTAGATTAGTAAGACTCTACAAAGTATTTTGTAGGGTTTATTTGTTTACTCACCTCTTTGCTCATATTTTGCAGCTTTTATAAGTTTATTGCAGGGATCCAAAGCGAAGGAGTACCCCTTTCATTGGTTTAAAAAACAGTTTTTCATTTTCGCACTTTTGGAAAAAATGATTTTAAAACTCAGTTTTTATCACTGTATAGTGATAAAAACCTTGGTTTTAAGGCCCTAACCCTTAGTATATTAGTTTACCCTTTTATTTATGCTATTTTCACATCATTTAGGTGGCTGGAAACTCATTTTCCAGCCCTCTAAATACCATATTACTGTCACTTATTACATTCAGAAATTTTTTTTTTGTAAATTTGTAATTGTATAAATTTCAGCTTATATTTATTTACACTTTGAGCTTAATCGTGGTATCCCACGTCTGACCTCAAAGGACCGAGGTCAGAACGCGAAGCGCTCAGAGTCGTGAAAAATATTTGGGGCCCTTGTTTTAGGGCCCCAACCCATTATATATTAGTAATAGACTTTAGATCTGCTATTTACATCTAATTTCAGCCCTCAAAACATTCATTTTCAGCCATTTAAATTTCTGTTTTCCATCTTTAAAAAGTTCAGTTTTTTCTGAAAAATTTCTGGGTTTTACACTAAATTTTTCTAGCTTTCTGTTCAGTTTTTCTGCAGTAATTTCCAGCAAGTAAGTTGCTGATTTTTGCGGGTTTTGTGTACAGAAAGAAGGGGTTACGCTGCCCTAAATTGCCCAGAAAAACCCTGCTAAAGTTTGGTCCAAAAGAGGCCCTAAACTACACCTCTTTCTCTCTTCTTTTTTTTTTGATAGTTGTAAACCCCAAGGAGAAGTTCTCTTGGGGTATTCTAAAGTTTTGTAAAGCATTTGTAATCTGTAAATAGATTAGGAAGTAAAGTAGATCAATAGTTCTATTTCCATTTACCCACCTATCTTTGTTACAGACAACCATCTCTGTAACAGGGATTGTTGTGACGTTAGGCTTTACTTTTACAGTTTTCTTTCAAGTTCAGTAATCTGTAAATTTTCTGTTAAAGGAAGTAACCATACAACCCATATATCCTGCGTATCCTCTATCCACTTGTCATCTCCCTTTAGGGACTTCAAGTTGGATATGAAAAGCAGGAGAAGTGGGGCTTAGGTAATTAAAGCAACATTTTATTTTCCTGCTACAATCTTCTTCACATTTTAATTTTCAGTCCAAGATCGAATACCAGCACCTCCCATAAGGGACATCGCTTGGTGATCTTGTTGATAACTTAAAATCTACATTGCATCTTAATCACCCAAGACTTAAAATTAACCAACAAAGCTTCTCTATCTCCTGCTCCTCTACTCGGTTATCACCCTCCGGGGTACTCCGAGATACGACTAGGGGAAGGGGAAGTCCTAGTTTAATAGGCATCCATCTAGAGATTTTCAAGTTGATTAAAAACAGTGACTCGGAAGCTGCAAGGGGTAGTAGACCGAGGGGGTCTCTAGGCGCTTCGACGTCCTCCTTGTGAGCACCGGGCCATTGGGGTTTGACCTGTGAGCTAGGGGTGGGCTTTGCTCCCACCTGTTGAGCGCAACAACAATCCCTCTTCGGTTTGAGAAGAACTAGATCGGGGTAGTCATACCACCGGATCTAAAACTTAATCCAAGAAGAACAACATTAATAAAATTAACTAAAATAAACCAAGAAGCATTTCAAAATCGGTTCTACAACATATTTATTTCAAGCACTCTTTTACTACAATACAATACTACAATTTTTACTTCCAGCACTTTATTTCTCAGCACATTTATTTACTTTCGATTCTGTAAATGAGCATGTGGTGGATGTTAACTGCTTAAATCTTTTTCATACTTTAAATTTACTGCTGGTTTAGTAATATGTATTCATAACGATTTTCTGCTATTTCGCAAGTTTGTTTCATTTTCCCATACATTTATTTTATTTCATTATTGTCTATAATCATTTGGTTTATTCATAAATTTCATTGTTAAACACTTAAGCGATAAGTTCAATCATAGCTTAAGTCTCTAAATTGTTTCTTTTGTAATCTTGTAAAGGGCTAACTTATTTTGACTCCATTATATAGGCACTGGTCTTGTTTTATATAAGGTCTTAGCCTCATTCTGTAAACGATCCCTTTAATTGATCCTTAATTAATTAATAAACCTGGAACATAGTCTTTCCATAGGGACTACCCCCCTTGGCTCTGTTGGGATCTTGCCTAAACGGAGGAGTTGCGGACTGAGGTGACAGTGGTCCCCAGCTCTCACTTGCCCCCAAGGACACACATAGCAGGTTGTGACTTTCCTGCACCTTAAAGTGTGAATTAGGCGGCAACAAGGCCGATTAAGCTAAAGCAGAAAAGTAAATCTAGGAGTCTGAAAATACTAAAATAAGAGAACAACAACAGTGAATTTAATATAGCAGCATGCAAGATAATCAATTATGACACATAATTGATTTAAGCAAAAACGATTGTAAAGTAGACCAATGCCTTAGTGAAATAAGTATTTGTTGTTGAAACGGATATGCTTTGCACTGTCTCTCGACCAGTTTTAATTTGTTATGGATGAGTTGATAAGAGTGGGTTCGATTAGACATCATACCTATGCATTCAAATTGCAGAAAAGAAAATTATCTAAACATTTGGCCCACTTCTACCTTAATCTCTAAGTGAGTACAAAGCACCAATACCAGGTGTCCAATAGGGGTGTTACCACCCAAGTTGTACTTGGTGGATTTTTCAGGTGAGCCGACGAAGTGGAACAAGTATACCTGTTCATTCTTCAGAGTTCAGAAGTCCGCCAAGCTTTTTCTAGAAGTCTGTTCGATTTTTTTTTTTGTAACACATGTTCATAGTACATACCCCCTTGGGAAAATTGTAAAAATGTTCTAGCATGATAATTTTTTATAAAAGGCTCTGCTTCCCAGACCTAAGCATCAAACCAACTAGCCCAGAGTGTTTTTCCCTTGGTTATTATTGGTTGTTGAACAAACAACTAATAATTTCTGAGTTTTTCACTCACACCTCCAAAGCTGGGGTAGTCGTCTTGGTGGTTAGGCCTTAGGAGGTTATTAGAGCCTCTGTGTTAGTGCTTTTAAACATGTTAGGCATTCTTTTTTAGTCGTATGGACATGTACAAAGTCCCCCTAGAGTTTCGTTGGATTCCGAGAAAAATACTTTTTTCCGTTTTTTAAGCCATTTTTTTAATGGTTTAATTAAAGAACTTCAGAATGTAATAATTGGTGGGTCCGGAGTCTGTTTTTGGCGTGGGGATGCTCGTTTTCACACTCAGAGCAGCATCTTTACCTCGGTGGCCACTTTCACTATGTTTTGAGCAGCTTAAACATCCCAGAAGGCATTATTGGGCTAACAGAGCATCAAAGCGACATTTAATTGCTAAAAATGCATCATTTTGGCATTGGTCAAAATATTTAAAAAGTCCAAAAAGCATTTTAATGGCTAAATGGTGATGGGGCATGGTGGTCCCATGATGGTGACCTCACTACATGAGGAAGGCTTTCAAACTTTGGTTTGATTAAAGGACAACAAATTTTTAAAAAGGAAGTGACGTCAAGCTAAAGGAAATCGTGAACATGGTTTGAGGGGTTGCGCTAACCAAAGAGTGGACCCCCCCTTTTTTACATCCACATTTTTTTTTTAAACCTTGGTTCATATAGTGATTTACCATACATTGGTTCTTTATGAGGGGAAGCGAATAATCATATGGAGGATGACGTCAACCTTGTGTGGGTGATCACACTGGCTTGGTTGGAGGCTACGCTAGCCAAGGAGTGGACCCCATCTTTGGTTTCTTTCGTTGTAAACTTTGGTGATGATCAACTATGGGTCCATCATACAGCAATGCTTTGGATCAAGCGAATATCATATTGGAGCTCACGTCATATTGGAGACATACATTCGCGTGAGGTGGTTGAAGCATGCGAATTGAAATTCGTGAGTTGGCTTGGTAGGTGAAGGAGGTCGCCTACCTCATGGGAGGTGGCGCCTCTTCCACAGTTTCACTATAGTTAACTCTCCATCCATCTCATAAATCACTCAAGCTCAACTGAGCTTGGTCTTCAGCGTTGGTGGTGTTGTCCGCCGATTGCACACCAGCAGCAGAAATCTAATGAAAGTTGTCTCCTCACTTAGGAAAGTGGGAGAGGTGTGACCTTGGGGACAAGCACACAGCTAGGTACTGTCACCTATTCCTAGCTTCTCCGTTTAGGCTAACTCCTAATGAAGCCAAGGGGGGTAGTCCCTACAAAAGAGTTTCTATGGCTCTTAAGTTGTTAAAGTGTTCTTAAAGGTTGCGGATGCGGATGGGTGTTGTTTAGGAGTTATTATGATTTGAAGATGTTTACTTATTATGAGTATGACACATAATCAAAATAAATCCACGTTGCTAACAAGAGATTAAAAAGATAAGTAAAAATTCCAGAATTTAATTAAGCATTCAAAGATAGCAATTATAATGAACCACAGACAATTGATCAAAATAAGATAATTATGCAGATTTAAACAAAGACCAGTGCCTTATGGAGTCAATAATACTGAAATGCACAAAGAAAATAATAAGTCTAGGAATCAAACTAGTGAGTATTAGATTGTGCGAATGCTCCAGCAGGGTTACTCCAGCCACTACCGATTCCAGAACAGAAGTGGGAAAGCATCTCCATGGACTTTATTTCAGGATTGCCCAAGGTCCAAGGGCGAGATTGTTTATATGTAGTAGTTGACAGACTGACCAAGTTTGCACATTTCTTCTCAATATCATCAGATTACTCGGCAGCTCAAGTAGTTGAGTTATTCTTCAGGGAGGTCTTCAGGTTACACGGGTTACCTAAGACCATTGTCAGTGATCGGGATAGCAGATTCACGGGTGCCTTCTGGCAGGAACTGTTCAGATTGGTGGGGACCGAGCTGGCTACTAGTACAAGTTATCACCCCCAGAGTGACGGGCAAACAGAAATAGTCAACAAGTGGATCGAAGGATATTTAAGGAACTATGTAGCAGGGCAGCAGCGAACCTGGATCAAATGGCTACACCTAGGGGAGTATTGTTACAATACTACCTATCACATGTCTATTAAAATGACTCCTTTTAAGGCATTATATGGTTACAAGGCCTTGGACTATGCAGATTTGGCATTTGGAGATAGTAGGGCTCCTAAGGCTAAGGATTGGATACAGGACAGTCAGGACATTCTGAAAATATTGAAGGAGAATTTACAAACAGCCCAGAATCAACAGAAGTTGTATGCCGACAAACATAGGATTGAGCGGAGCTTTGAGGTAGGGGATTTAGTATACTTGAGGCTCCAGCCTTACAGACAGTCCTCACTTAAGAAGAAAGGAGCAGAGAAGTTAAAACCCCGCTTCTATGGACCATACAGAATAATTAAGAAAGTGGGAGA
>LPNX010387936.1:483818-491836 GCA_001517045.1 Pseudotsuga menziesii
AAATGATATGGATAGATAAGAAAGTAGCTCATCCAGCATAAGCTTGGCAGCACAATTTGACACAAACTGCAACTTTCATCAGGAAAATGATATGAAATTATTTGACCTACAAAAATAAAATGCCACTGAAGGTGATAACAGCAATCCAGATGAACAAGAAATTTCATTTGGAAAAAGGAAGCAATTTCTTTGAATCACCAGCAAACATGACAAAAATTATAATCAACAACAATAAAACCATTAGATTAAAGCACATAGATGCAGAAAATAAAGAGAGAAGCAAGAGCAGCATACCAACTACAGGCACTGGCTCAGGAAATTCCACATCGATGTCATCTCCTGCAAGTCCATATACATATGGGCTACCAGGATGTGCATGCCTAACACCGCATGAAAGCAGAAAAAATTAGATAGAATCCTAAAATCTGGAGGCAGAAATTCTAAAGTTGAATAGCTAATGTTTCAATTCAACTTGCGTAAGAATAGATGCTGTTCAGAAAGAGATAACTTCACTTTCTAAAACTGATCGTGTCTTGGATAATTCACGTCAGTTTAATCATTAATAGATAGAAAACAATGCAGGTTTTGATGTGGATGGGAATACAACAAACTTTTACATAAGCAAGTGCAAACTAGCTAAACCAAAGGAAATATATAGAGAGGACTTATGTTGAAGCACAACTCTGGCACGTCAACATCCTCATACTGGAAAGCAATACTCTGTCATCTGAGATTTATATACCATGGCCTGGGAATCCCAAAAACTGAACAGTTGTGCCAGACAGTTAATTTAGCATGATGCAGAACTCTATAGAGAAAATAATTCCCGTTGTTTTTCTTGCTTTATAAACCATTTTGCGAAACTGCATCATGTTCATCGAAATTAAATTGACTTCAGACAATAAGAATGCAAAAGAATTGCATAGAAAATTAACAAATTTATAAAAATAAAAAAAATAAAAATTCCCAACCCTTTAATGAAAAACACTGGCATCCATTAAGGATGTAAATTAAAAGTAAGCACGAGATATATGTTACCCCATATCCTACAGGGGTGACTAGGAGATTTTTTCCCTTGTGGTTATTATCATAAGTGCTTGATGACAGGTTGCTAGAGTTATGTTTCAGCTATGAGGATGCCCTAGTTGATGATTGCTTAATGGATCAGCTTTGCAGTCAACTCTTTGAGTCCGTTCATGGTGAACCCTCGGAGAGTGCATTGGACCGCTGCAAAGCACACACTTCGCTACATCAGAGGTACAGTGGAGTATGGATTGGTTTATGAGCGCAGGGGGAGTCTGCAGTTAGCAAGTTTCACAGATGCTTACTAGGCAAGATGTGTACAGGACAGGAAGAGTACTTCAGGTTATTGTTTCAGCATTGGGTCAAGGGTTGCCTCTTGGTTCAGCAGGAAGCAGAAGTCAGTTGCATTGAGCTCGGCAGAGGCTGAGTATATGGCAGCCAGCATCGCTGCTTGTGAGGGTATGTGGCTGAGGAAGTTACTTTCAGGGTTGTTCGAGTGTGAGCTAGAGGCTACAGTAGTTTACTGTGACAATCAGAGTGGCATCAGGCTATCTAAGAATCCAGTGTTCCATGACTGGAGCAAACACATAGACATCAGGTACCACTTCTTGAGAGATGTGTTCAGAGAGGAACCATTCAGTTGGAGTACATACAGACAGATGAGCAGGTGGGGGGTATTTTCACCAAGGAACTTTGCAGACAGAGTTTTGTGAAGTTTAGGGATAAGTTGGGGTTGTTACTGAATCCCTTCCTCGTTGAGAGGGAGTGTTAGATTAGCAGCAACAAGGAAGGTCTTCCTGCATGCAAGTGTCCTTGCATGCAGAAGACTCTAAAACAAGAAACCAGTTGTATTTAATTATTTTTCCTAAGTTTACTTTGGAAAATAATCAAAGTGATCTAATTAATTATTGACTTTAAGTGAAAGTGAAATTAGGGTTTTCACTTTACCTAAAGTTATATAAGAGAGGTCAATTGGTTGAGAGGACACACACACTTGTATTCCGACAGAGACAGGATACAAACAGGGAAAGAAAGTCAGGCAAAGGATTTAGCTGGGAAGACGAAGGAGCGAGAAGCATGATCACCGAGCTGACAAGCAGGACAAAGCCCGCACAGGTCAATAGGTAGGAGCTACAGAGGGAGGCCATACTATAACGTACGGATTCTGTACAGTTGTTGTACAGGCCGTACGAATTTCGTACGGCCGTACAAATCCGCACGTGAGAGGTTGTACAGTTGGGTCGTACACTCTTGCAAGAGGGTGTTGAGGTTTAGCTGGGGGTTTGCCCAGTGATTCTGTCGTGTAATTGATTCGCCAGGTTTGGGTGAATTTGCAGTGTTGTAAACGTTCCATATATCCTCATAATAAAATCTATATCTGACTGCTACACCGTTTTTCCCATCTTGGGTTTTTCCGGGGGTTTCCATACCCAAAACAATAGTGTCAATATTGTGATGTGATGTGATTTATTTCTCAGTTTTATATTCTGCTACATACTATAAAAGATATGCATGTGTGGTTACCATTAGAGATTTTGAATGCACTATTAAGCCCTAGTTGAATATTAAAGGAAAATTTATACGTATGTATATCGTTGTGTGTACCTTTCTTTCAAAGTCGCCCTAAGTTCAGTTATGTACCCGCAAGAGAGGACTTATCAACATCTTGGACCTTGGTCTCTTAGTTTACACATATGAACTGCATGTTGTTGTATATTGTAATGATGACATGGCCTCCTCCAAAGACACTAAAAATTGGAGAAGGGCAATTCATCCCATCTATGGTATCTATAAAGGGAACTTCAGAATTCAACCCAATGCTTTTCCCCAAAAAATTGCAGACTGCAAAGTTTTGCTCCACTGTCACAGTTGTTCCAGAAAGCAAAGGTCATCTCATGTTGATTTTGCATCCATGTTTTGTTGCGGTTATATTTTATATTTATGGTTGTTAGTAATAATTATAGACAGGTCAGATTGTAAGAGGTATTTAGACTCCATAAAGATAGTATTTTATATCTGATTATCATAGCTGAAATTTTTTCTGTGATGGTAGTTGGTGTTCATGGTATTTTGGATAAATTATTCAATGTAAAGCTAAGTTACCAGAAACCTCTAGTATCCTTGGTGAAACGTCGTTCCCCATTTTAGATCCTAAAACAGAGGGGATACGACCCTGTAAATGACATTTATACGTATCAGATTGGTACGGATTCATTTCAGCCTAGAGGTGATACGTTTCAGTGAAATTGTGAAACGTATCAGAGAGAGAGGGCACGTTTCTAGCTGTCTTTTATTCATGAAATTGTTTTTTTAGTTGTTTTCCTAGCTTATGTTGAAACCCTAAAAGGCCCACGTCCTCTCCATGGAAGCTATAAAGAATATTAAATTCTTAAACTTTTACTTAAATTTTTAACATTACCATTAATTGTTTCAGGATGTTTGAGAGTGGTTCCAACCTCATCAAACTTCATATGCAAAAAGTAGAATTTTTCATCCCATTCAAAATTCAACAAACTTAACAGTTTTCAGGATTTCAGGATTGCAACGTTTCCATGGGATTCTATCATATATGAGGGTATGGGATTGCCATTTAAACAAGCACATCAACCTCTCCATGTACCTTGATGTTGGTGGTGCTGATCGTTGAACTCCTCTATCTTGGATAGACTTGACCGCACTTCCATATCCAGAGTATGTGAGCATTGGTGTTGGACAGATGCCTTCAGGCCCAGAGGAATCAAGCCAGGCTCAAGATCCCTATTTTCAGTCTACGTTTTTTGAGGACATAAATGATGACTCTAACTCTGAGCATGAGGATTCAAATGATAGTAGTTAAAGTTTTCATCGTATCATGTTA
The DNA here is from genome assembly GCA_001517045.1 of Pseudotsuga menziesii. Lineage (NCBI taxonomy): Eukaryota > Viridiplantae > Streptophyta > Pinopsida > Pinales > Pinaceae > Pseudotsuga > Pseudotsuga menziesii. Next base: position 487,699 of record LPNX010387936.1, read on the forward strand.
CATGTATGATTAATGATATCAAATAGTAGTGTTACGTGATGATGATGATGTGCACTGATAATATTATGATGACTATGATGACAATGATAAAATTTATGATGATGATGACAATGATTGATATATATATATGTATATGTTGTTTCCCCGTCGTATCGTATATGGATTTTTTGAAAACTTAATGTATTTGTTTCCCCCCAATATATGTATCTGCTTTGGTGCAGCTTAGATGTAAAGCTTATGTACATATCCGGGCTGATAAAACCCATAACTGCAATTTTTCTACCAAAAACAAGTGTTGTCTTTTAGCAGTAAGGTGGTATTTAGTTCTGTCAAACTTTCCAGTTAATGAAAATTCATCATTATATATATATTCTAAGGAAAAAAGTCTTTTATTCATATAGAATAGCATTGTCTGTCCATGGAGGACTTACATTATAGCTCATGAGCTTTCCACAAAATTACATCATGTCTTTCTTGCCTAATTGTGAGAAACAACTCAACACATTATCTTCTGAAATTTTCACTTTACAGAAACACTTGCCCTGTTCCCTTCTTTCTGTTGAGCAGCTGTTAAAGTTATGTTCATAAACCAGTGCTTCAGTGAGAGCTTATTCCCACTTCTTCCTCTGGCATTGTTCCTGTAGCCAAGAATAATGCACTCTTTGAGAGTGCATATGCGTCCTCCTTCAGCTCCCTGTACACATGGTTGAAAGATATGTAACCAAATCTTTCAATTTGTTTCCTGATTGTCTCTAGTAAATGATGCAAGTGAGGAGCTTTGATTTGTATCTCGTTTTTTGCCCAATCAATGACCATTTTGGAGTCCCCAAAGATTTGCAAATTAAAAATGTTGTGTGCCAGCGTTGCGTTGAGGACAGCCCATAACGTTGAAAGTTTCGCTTTGTTGTTTGTGCAATGTCCCGGACCATACTTAATTTGAATCTGCACCTCCACAGATAAATGCAGAATTGCTCCTGATCCTCCCAAGGGTGAATTACCTTGGCTTGCTCCATCGAAAAAAGCCCATGGGATTTTTTTATCTATATTGGGTTCTTTTATTACTCGTTTGTCTTCTGCTTTTCCATTGTTTTATGCTCCTTTGTCCACCACACAATTATAGCGGTTGTTACCTCTCATGGAATTCTGCGATCTTGAAAAATGGTTGAATTTCTTGCCCACCATATGCCATAAATAAACAGAGAAGGGAAGGAATCAAAGCAGCGTACCGAGGGATTACTCCACCAGCTTCTGCAGCTTAGTTCCAAAGTGGAATCCATCGTTTGAGTCGTGCTACCTAGTTCCTTACAAGCTGCTTTCCATACCTCCCCTGCATATGGGCATGAAACAAAGACGTGAGTTGCGGTTTCGTTGCATGATTGACAAAACACACACCAGCTAGGTCCTTCCAATCCTCGTTTCATTAAGTTTTCCCATGTTATCATTTTATTTTTAATTGCTAGCCAGAGAATTATTTTTGCCTTTGCAGGGCCTGTTGTTTTCCAGATAGTAAGCCACCACCATTCCTTCTCTCCTGAGAAGGATTCCATAACTTGTACCTCATACCCCAACTTCGTTATATAATCACATGTCGAAGTATTTTTTGTCCATACCAATTTGTCTGGTTCATTAACTTCCAAGGAAATGAAATTGGACTTCAATGTGCACAATAATCCATTCCATTATGTTGCAGCTTCCTTTGCCAGCCCCAATTCCTGTGCAAATTTCCACTCATCTACTACGCATTGTGAGGATCTGGTCATAGCATCTGCTAATGTTTTAATATTCTGTCTCCTTTGCACAGATACTGTGTTTGCAGACAAATAGTAATCTCCACCTGAGCCGACCCAAGGGTCCTCTCTTAATCAGACACTCCTTCCATCTCCAATCTCCCATGCCGTCCAATTGCTTATTAGAGGGAAGGAAAGCACCATTGCCTTCCATCCAACGAAACCTCCCTTGTGACTTTTTTTCGACATTCTGAACCATTCAATTATTGATGAATTTGGGCAGTATTTGGAAGTCATTACTTTTCCCCATCAAAGAGTCGGTATTCATCGTCAGACACCAAAGGGATTTTTCTGTCAGGGCTTGACACAAAAGAAAGGGGTTCTTTATCCCCCAACCTCCCAATTTCTTTAGGTTGGCCACTGTAGTCCATTTCACCAAAGAAATGCCTTCCTTTTTTTCACTAGCTGTCCATAAAAAGGAGAAGCACATTTTTTGTATCTTCGTCAAGATTCCTTTCGAGATATATGCAATAGTTGCCCAATATACTGGTATCCTATGCAATACTGCCTTTAGAAGTACCAATCGACCGCCTCTTGATAGGATTCTGTTAGCCCAGCATGAGATGCGAGGTTCTATCTTTTTATATAGCCATGTCCAATCCTTAAAGGAGTAGGCATTAGGCTTGAGAAAGAAACCCAAATATTTGAAGCCTTCGCTCACACAGCTGAGAGTATAAGCATATCCTGCCCTGAACTTTTGTTGTAACTCTTGTTGAAAAACCGAGTTTAACTGCTTGCTGGTTTAATGAACAATTTTGTGTGTTTCACTTCAGCCGGTTTTGCATAGGCTTGAAGCTACTTATAAAAAAATTTCTGAACAATTTAAACACGCAGAAAAACACTAACAGGCTGAAAACAAATGCATGCACACCATAAAAATTTACTCAGAGATTTTTGGCTAATCAGCCCTGGAAAAACCCCCACGGGGAAAACCAGTCAGAGAGGAGAGATTTAATTATTTCTTCAGCAAATTTACAAGGCAGAAATTGAATGATGCAAATACAACTTATCTCCACCAGCAGTCTGGAAAAATGTTCAGCTGTTCATTTTTCCCAATTTCTGTGCATAAACCAGCAGTACAAAAACAGTACCCTTCCTCGAAAATCGTGCTGAAGCTAACTGGAACGTACAGCAGTCCGTACAGTCCGTACCGTGACCGTACAGCAGTCCTATCAGCCTCGAAAACCGTGCTGTTCGTACAGCATTAAATGCTGCAGTTCTTCCTCGATTTTCGTGCCCTTAAATGCTGGGCCGTACCTCCTCGAAAACTGTGCAGGGAAATAAATGCAGCCGTACAGGCCGTACCACGATTTTTATCAGCAATAAATGCAACCGTACCTTCTCATTAAATGCAGACCGTACTCCTCGATTTCTGTGCTGTACCTCCAGCAATTAAATGCAGGCCGTACTTCCTCGATTTCTGTGCCGTACCTTCAGCATTAATTGCAGGCCGTACCTCCTCGATTTCTGTGCATTAATGGCTGTCCTTCACCTGGAAAATCGTGCCCCTTCTCAGCTATTCGACCTCTCTCTCAGCTCTCTTCTCCTTCAACCTGAAAATGAACAAGTGAAGTCTCTTTGCCTCCCTCAACCCTTTTTGTTTGCCCTAAGTGAGTTTCTTAATCCAACGATGGAGAAAGAATCAAATCAATGGCCAAGATGAAATGAGAGTGAAATTCACATTTATTTATTTCTCATAAATAAATTCACTCACTCACTTAAATTTAAAAGTGACTATATAGTCATAAAATCACATTTAAGTGACTTTAATGTGAGGGTCACATTTTTCCCTCTTAAAGTGACTTTAGGCAAAATTAAAGTCACTTAGGGAACATCTGCCTAGGTACAAAAATCAACACTCCCTCTTACCGAGGAAGGTGTTCCGTACCACTCCCAACTTATCTCTGAAGAAGACGAACTTGCCCCTCCCCAAAGACTTCGTCAAGATATCAGCTACCTGCTCATCTGTGGAAATGTACTGAAGCTCAACTGCTCCTCTCTGAACATAATCTCGGATGAAGTGGTATTTGATCTCTATATGCTTCGACCTGTCATGGAATACTGGATTCTCAGAGAGCTGAATGCAACTCTGATTGTCGCAGTAAATCACCGTGGGTCTAAGCTCCTGATCAAATAAATCTACCAACAGCTTGCGAAGCCACAGTGCTTCACAAGTAGCCTGACTGGCTGCCATATACTCTGCCTCAGCTGAACTCAATGCAACGGATCTATGTTTCCGGCTGAACCACGATACTGCTGCCGAGCCCAAACTGAAACAACAACCGGAAGTGCTCTTCCGATCCCGCACGCAACCTTCCCAATCTGAATCAGTAAATCCAACCAATCCGACA
>LPNX010387936.1:495693-555383 GCA_001517045.1 Pseudotsuga menziesii
CTCTTCTGGGTCGTTGTCTAAGGCTAGATTCAATTTATCCATATTGATAACCATACCTGTAGCCTTATTGTAGAGATCTAGGATCTGTGCTTTGGACTGCATGTTTTCTAGAGTCCCTTCGCTCATCATCAGTACAGCATCTACGAAAAGGATGTATGTTAATTCCATAGAATCCGAGACTGAGAACCCCTTTAGCAGTCCTTTAATTCCATAGAATCCGAGACTGAGAACCCTTTTGGTAGTCCTTCTCCCTTTGATTGATGTATCAATTTGCTCAGAACTTCTGCTACCAGTAAGAATAATAAGGGAGATAAAAACTCAAGCTTCTGTTATATATGTTCTGTCAAGTTTTTTAGTTGATAAAAACTCCTCGTTATATATATATGAATATGTTAAACTAGCAACAACAAGGATGGTCTTCCTGCATCCATGTGTCCGTGCATGCAGAAGATTTAAATTAGGAAGCCAATTGTATTTAATTATTTTTCCCAAGTTTACTTTGGAAAATAATTAAAGTGATCTAATTATTTATTGACTTCAAGTGAAATTGAAATTAGGGTTTTCAGTTTACCTAAAGTTATAAAAGAAAAGTCAATTGGTGGAGAAGACACACACACACTTGTATTCCCACAGAAACAAGATACAGACAGGGAGAGAAAGTCAAATGAAGGATTTAGCTAAGAAGACGGAGGAGCTAACAGACAAGGTGACCGAGCTTCCAGGCAGGAAGATGACCGCACAGGCCGCATAAGAAGCAATTGTAGAGGAGGTCTTACTACCGTATGAAATCCCGTACAGCAGTCGTACAACTGTACGGATCTGTACCGCACGTGTGGGAGGTCATACTACTGGCCGTACAACAGACCAAAGGTGCACTACTGGGTTTTAGCTGGGGTTGTTCAATGATACTGTTGGGTACTGCTTCGCTAGGTTTGGGTGATTTGCAGTGATTGTAAAAGTTCCATATTTTCTCTATAATAAAATCCATATCTGACTACTGCACCGGTTTTACCATCTTGGGTTTTCCCAAGGGTTTCCACACCCAAAATAATAGTGTTTATATTGTGATGTGATGTTGTGATTTATTTCTCAATACTTTATATTCTGCTGCATACTTGTAAAAAGTATTCATGTGTGGTTATCAGTAAAAACTTTGAATACACTGTTTAGCCCTAGTTTGAATATTAAAGGGAAAATTACATGGTATCAGAGCTCTGGTGAGCTAAAGCTGAGAGATTTGCAGCTGCAGTGATAGATCAAGGGTAGATCTATTGAAGACACAAACCTAGATTGGAGATCTAGCGATCTAGCGTTTGACAGGTACACTTCAGTATGGACATGCAGTTGAGAGTTGAGGATAGACTCCAGGGGGCTTAGAACTTTCCTACACGGAAAGAAAGGATCACAAAAATCCTGGATGTCAATGATGAAGAGGAGCACATTGACTCCACAAAAGGTAAGCCCATAGATCCGACAGAGTTAGTAGCTTGGAAGAAGATTGATTCCAAAGCCATGTTGATTATCATGGATGGAGTGAAGGACCATATAGTCCCTCACCTTTCCGGGAAGAAGTCCACAACAGAGATGTGGACGGCTTTGGAGAGTCTGTACCAAAGCAAGAACAAGAACAGGAAGATGGTGTTGCAAGAGAGGATGCGCAGTACCAAGATGGCTAAGGGAGAAGGCGCTGTGTCGTATCTCACAAAACTCACATATCAAAGATGAGCTTGGAGCTATTGGCTCTAAGACTAAGGACGAGGAGCTAGTTCGGATAGCCCTCAATGGCTTCTCTAAGCCATGGAACACCTTTGTCAAAGGTGTAGTAGCTAGGGAGAAGCTCCCTGATTGGCAGAGATTGTTGGATGACTTTGTGCAGGAGGAGACTTGCATGGGTCAAGCATCAGGCTCATCCAGCAGTGCCCCACAGATTGTGGATGAGGAGGCTCTAGCCCTTACAGAGAAGAGTAAGGGCAAGGAAAAGAAGAAGAAGGATGGTAAGAAGAACCTTGACGTATCAAAGGTCAAGTGTTTTATCTGCCAGAAGCAGGGACACTTTGCCTCCCAGTGCCCAAACAAGAAGAAGAAGAGTAACACTCAGATGGATGGATCTACAGAGGTGGAGGACTTCAACAAGAAATTCGATCAGGAGTTCTGCTTGATAGCTTGCATGGCAAGCACCACAGGGAGCAGTATATGGTACATCGACAGTGGAGCATCTAGTCACATGACTAGACAGAAGAGATTCTTCAGAGACTTGCAGGAGGGTGGAACAGGGATCCACGTTGAGCTGGGTGATGATGCGCGGTATTAGGCGCAGGGAGTTGGCACTATTTCATTTCAGAGGGAGTCTGGCAAACCCCTCAGTTTTGCTGATGTGTTATATGTTCCAAGATTGACCAAGAACCTTATATCATTGTCCACTCTAGAGGACAAGGGATATCAGGCGAAGTTCCAAGACCATAAAGTGTATATCAGGCCCAAGGGGTTAGATAGGAGGTTGGATCGGGTGATTGGCATCAGAAGCAGGAAGTGTATATACTACACTTTGAGCTTGTAAGGGCTCTAGTCAGCAGCGGCAGCAGTTAGTGTGAGTTGTGGCATAGGAGGATGGCACACCTACACCATGGAGCACTGAGGCACTTGAGACAGGCTGTCATTGGAGTTCCTCGAGTACAAGAGGAGAAGCATAACCACTGCAAGGGTTGTGCTTTGGGGAAGACCATCAGGAAGCCTTTCCCACAGAGTGAGAACAAGTCTAAGGAGCCCTTGGACTTGGTGCATTCGGGGATGTATGCGGACCTATGAATGTCCATTCTTTCAATGGTTACAGTTATTGTGTAACCTTCATTGATGACTATTCCAAGAAAACCTGGATCTATTTCCTGAAGGCCAAGCCAAAGGTCTTTGAGAGGTTCTAAGAGTTCAAGACTCTCGTGGAAAACCAAACAGAAAAGAAGCTTCGAGTGTTGAGGACAGACAACGAGGGTGAGTACACCTCCAATGAGTTCATGGAGTATTGTTCGGCAGAGGGGATCAAGAAGGAGCACACTGTGCCCCATACCCGATAGCAGAATAGAGTCGTAGAGCGGAAGAACAAGACTATGGTAGGAGAAGCCAAGGCCATGTTATTTGATCAGGGATTACCACTATTACTTTGGGCCGAGGCATACAAGACTGCATTTTACATTCAAAACAGGTGTCCCCACACAACTTTGGGGAGGAAGACACCCGAGGAGGTCTTCACGAGCACTAGGCCAGATGTGAGTCACATTCACATATTTGGCAGTGTCTGCTATTGTCATGTTCATGTTGACACTAGGAAGAAGATGGACCCTTCTGGAGTGAAGGGGTTACTTGTTGGTTATAGCGAGAATTTGAAGGCATACAGAGTTTACATTCCTGCTTACAAGGGGATCATTGTGAGCAAGGATGTCCAATTCAATGAGGACAGGGCCCTACGAAGATCTATGGACTTACCAGCAGAGCAACAGCCAGCACAAGATACAAGGATCAAGTTGGAGGAGCCAGATGTACAGGTACAAGTACAGACAGCAGGCACAGGTTCTGATAGTCAGAGGGAGTCAAGTGGACAGGATCCTCCTATCTTTGATGGGGTGGATGAGCAGCAACAAGAGATGGGCATCCAGCAACCACAGCAAGTAGACACTAGGCCAAGGCCTAAGTGGTTCAAGTCCACGATACAAGATTCCAGGCAGGTGGATCTTCCACAGAGATCTTTTAGACGGAGCATACCACCAGAGAGACTTAGTTATATGGCACTGATGACAAAGTTGATTAACTTTGAACCTTTCAGTTTCGAGGAGGTTGCACAATATGACGTGTGACAGGAGGCCATGGTTGAGGAGTATGACTCAATCATGAAGAACCAGGTATGGGAGGTTGTGCTGAGACCTGAAGGCAAGAAGGTGGTAGAATCTAGGTGGATCTACACGGTGAAGCATGTAGCAGAGGAAAACATGGAGAAGTACAAGGCGCGCTTCGTGGCTAAGGGGTTCTCACATAAGGATAGTATTGACTATGAGGAGACCTTCACCCCTGTAGTCAAGTATTCTTCCATACGGACCATTACTCTTTAGCAGCAGAGACGGGTTGGTGAGTCCATCTGATGGAGGTCAAGACTGTCTTCCTCAACGGAGTGATAGAGGAGGAGGTGTATATTGAGCATCCAGAGGGGTTTGATGTGGAGAACAGGGAGACGCATGTATGCAGGCTACATAGAGATCTTTATGGGCTCAAGCAGGCACCTCAAGCATGGTACTCGAGAATAGACAGCTCTCTACGGGAGATGGGATTTCAGCAGAGTGAGGTTGACCACAACCTGTACTTCTTAACAGGTGAGGTGCCTCTCATACTAGTCGTATATGTGGATGATCTCTTTCTTACAAGAGATGAGAGGCTAATTGGAGACTGCAAGTCCAACCTTGCAGTGGAGTTTGAGATGAAAGACCTTGGGTTGATGCATTACTTTCTGGGCTTGGAGGTTTAGCAGAGAGATTGATGCTTCTTCATTTGACAAGGGGAGTATGCAGTAGAGATCTTGAAGAGATTCAGGATGGAAGACTGCAAGCCTATGGCCATACCTCTAGTTTCCAACTAGATGAAGATTGATGCATCAGGGTCAGACAGATTTGATCCTACCTTGTATCGTCAACTTATCGGATCGCTTATATATCTGGTCAACACTAGACCAGACATCAGCTTTGTAGTCAACTCTTTGAGTAAGTTTATGGTGGACCCTCGAAGAGTGCATTGGACGGCTGCTAAACACATACTTCGCTACATCAGAGGTACAATGGAGTATGGATTGGTTTATGAGCGTAGGGGGAGTGTACAGTTAGTAGGATTCACGGATGTTGACTGGGCAGGATGTGTAGAGGACAAGAAGAGTACTTCAGGTTGTTGTTTCAGCATTGGGTCAGGGGTTGTCTCTTGGTTCAACAGGAAATAGAAGTCAGTTGCATTGAGGTCGATAGAGGACAAGTACATGGCAGCCAACATGGTTGCTTGTGAGGGTATGTGGCTGAGGAAGTTACTTTTAGGGTTGTTCGAGTGTGAGTTAGAGGCTACAGTAGTTCACTGTGACAATCAGAGTGGCATCGAGCTATTTGAAAATCCATTGTTCCATGACCGTAGCAAACACAGACATCAAGTACCACTTCTTGAGAAATTGTGTTCAGAGAGGAACCATCCGGTTGGAGTACATATAGACAGATGAGCAAGTGGCGGACATTTTCACCACGGCACTTTGCAGACAGTTTTGTGAAGTTCAGGGATAAAATAGGGTTGCTACCGAATCCCTTCCTCATTGAGAGGGAGTGTTAAACTAGCAACAACAAGGAAGGTCTTCCTGCATGCATGTGTCCTTGCATGCAGAAGACTTAAATTAGGAAGCCAATTGTATTTAATTATTTTTCCTAAGTTTACTTCGAAAAATAATTTAAGTGGTCTAATTATTTATTGACTAAGTGAAAGTGAAATTAGGGTTTTTGTTTTACCTAAAGTTATAAAAGAAAGGTCAATTGGTGGAGAGGACACACACACACTTGTATTCTGATAGAGACAGGATACAAACAGGGAGAGAAAGTCAGAGGGAGGATTTAGCTGAAAAGACATAGGAGCTAACAGACAAGGTGACCAAGCTTCCAGGCAGGAAGAAGACCGCACAGGCCGCACAGGAAGCAGCTACAGAGGAGCCCGTACTACCATACGAAATTTCGTACAGCTGTCGTATAGACCGTGCAGATTTTGCACAGATGTTCGGACCCGTACCACACGTGTGGGAGGTCGTACTACTAGTCGTACAGCCGAGCAGAGGTGTGTTGGGTTTTAGCTGGGGTTATCCAATGATTATGTCGGGTACTGCTTCGCCAGGTTTGGGTGATTTGCAATGATTGTAAAAGTTCCATATTTTCTCTGTTATAAAATCCATATTCGACTGCTGCACTAGTTTTCCCATCTTGGGTTTTTCCGGGGGTTTCCATACCCAAAACAATAATGTCAATATTGTGATTTGATGTTGTGATTTATTTCTCAATACTATATATTCCGCTGCATACTTGTAAAAGATATTCATGTGTGGTTATCAATAGAAACTTTGAATACATTGTTTAGCCCTAGTTTGAATATTAAAGGAAAATTTACAGAATACACTTGCAAGCCCAAAGGATTAGCTCAAGCAATCATGAGCCAAACATGTGATTTCTCCCCCAAAAGTTTGGGACGTCACAGGTTCGACTCTCTTGTTCCCTCGACGTTAAACTTCGTAATCATCACTGACAGTTTACCATGTTTACCATCTATTACGCTTTTTCCATTTACAACATTCCAGTGGGTCATTTGGCAAAGGAGGGTTTAAAAAGGTCAAGTGTGGGATTTCTGTATGTTGTTGGCTATGGCCCCGCCCCTTGATTTTGCTCTTGGAAGAACTATGGTTTAATGGCATTGTTGGCTACACTTTGTTGGGGTTTTTAACCTTGAGGTTGGTGTCCAGGGCTTCCAAGAGTAGGTCATGTTGCCAACTTATTTGTACCATAGTTGGATTAGCTGAGGAGCCGCCAGTTGACAAACACGATAAATGTTTGTTTCCAGTGTATCAGATGATCCGTCTTTGTGTCTAGCCAATTTTGGCTAGTCAGTTTTTGTTTTGAATAATTATGACCATGGCCCCGCGGGGTTTGTAATAAAATGTGCTAGTAGGGTGTTTTGAGTGGTTCGGTCTCCTAAGACATAGAATTTCAACTAAGGTATTCCAGGGAGTTTTTTGCGCTTGACAATTATTCTTTGCCTATAGCCGAGTATAATTGACGAGGTTTTCTCCCGCTTCCTCCAAAGCTGGAATGCCCAATTTTGAATTCTAGGCCTTGGGGGGTTATTAGAGCCCAACTGAGTATGTATAAACCTACTAGACATTATTAGAATAGACTATGGTCATGTCCTAAGTCATTAGGACCCTCGGAAAAAATTCCGAAAAAAATTTACCAGACGCGTCAAATTTTTAATTTTTTAATTTTTCTTAAGTTTTTAATTAAATTTTTCCATAATTTAAATGAAAAAATTCAGTTTGCAATTAGTCAGCCATCCGGGGTCCATTTTCAGTGATTGAAGGCTCTAACCTTAAGCCAAAAATCATTCATGATCAGCCAGCCAGCTAGCTCCAAGTTTCAGATCATCATTCAGCCACATAACTCATTTTCTCAAAAAAGTCAGTTTTGGGGAAAATATTGATTAAATAATAAAAATGATTATTTTGGAGAAAATCCAAATCTCTCCAAATTAATCCGAATTGAGCGAAATGAAATGCAGAATGACATGGCATCGGGCATTAATGATGATTGGAGTTAACAGAACTCAGCTTCAGTCATCATTCAGTGAGCATTGAGTCCTAATCCACTTGGCCAATTCGCCTCCTTCAGTGATGACCACGCTTGGGTGAGTTGGAGCTTGCTCATTTGCCGGGTGATTTGATCGAGGTTGGACTGAGACATGTATTGATGAGTGCTAGGTATGTGCTCCTCCTTACCTAGCTCTGAGCCTCTCCAAGCCTTCACACCTACCTCTTCCTCACCCTCACGTGTGCTCTTCTCCTCCTTCACGCCCCAGCCTTGGAGACTCACGTTTTTTATGAGGGTGGGCTCATATGGCATGGAATTTGGTTGGTTAGGGTTGGAGTGGGGACGCCTTGCCTAGGTGGAGGCTTCCCCTCACTCCTTGCCTCATTATCTTAGGTTTTGGCTCATCACATGGTTGGATGATTAGGTTTTGCACCCTCCCTGTGTGGTGTGGTGTTAGGGTTTTGAGCTTTCTTTCATTGTATAAATAGAGGCTCCTTTAGCTCTATTCGGATGGAACTTTTGTGCTAGAGTTACTCTGTAAAAATTGTACCAAGCTTTGCTTGCTTTTGATTAATAAGAATTTCGACTTTGGAGGTCCATGAGCTCTTTGCGTGTGGTGAATGTTCCATGGTTGAGGTGATACTGCTTCTAACCCGTTACTCTTTTTTTACTTGAATGAGATCAGTTTATGTGTTAAGCTCAAGAGGGCCACTGTTGGCACGGTAGAGTGATTGTTTGTAGTTTCAAATCAATTATTTATGGAAAGTAGGTTGTAATCTTGATGAATATGAGTACTTAGTTATACGTAATATTGATCTTGATTGAACTATCTTAGCATACTTTTCATGTGATATGATCTCACTTGTTTTTTGAGTTTTGGTATTAGCAGGGTTCACAGGTTGAAGAAGGGTGAGAGTTCAGCTACATCTAGCCCAAGCTTCAAGCAACCGGTTGTTTAACACTTTGTGATTGCAGGGCCTACAAGAATCGTGTTCTTCTCATTCGAAAGAAAGTCGGAATCTTCCTCCATCTCTTGTGTTCCATCCACAAGAAACTTCCTTCTCTACCCTTCTCTTTAATTTTTTGCATTGCTCAATAAGTAGATCCAAGCTTTCAATACTCATTATTCAAATCTATCTTTTAGGGAATTATTAGATCTAATTTCATTCGTTAGATCTAGGGAAAATTTGTGCTTTGCATGTAAAATTCTAAAAAAAGTTCCAAGTATAAAAATTTTCCAAAATTTTTATTTTTGCTTTGTCTTTCCTACCATCTTTTAGTAATATATGCTTGCTGATTTTTTATTTTTGTGACAGGTATAACGGAAATGCTGGCGAAATTCTGAAGAATCAAGCTTAAAAAAGTCTCATTATCCCCCTTTCTTCTTTCTCCTTTCTGCAGCTTGCTCCAAAAGCCTTCCAAGAATAAGAAAAGAAGCAAAAGGGCATCAAAGGAAAGCATTGTAAACAAATTAATAAAGAGCAAGTGGAATTACGGCTCCCACACCCCTCTTCCCCCATTTGGGGAAAGCTTGTATTGTCTCCTTATTTTCATGTTGGTTTAAATATTTTGCTTAAAGTAGAATATGATAGAATAGTTTCAAATTGTTAGAATTTTGTTTTTCATTGAAGGTAGATAGAAAAGTTGATTAGTTCATCTTTCATAAAGTAGAAAAGATAAAAAGTTTCCTGTTTTATTGTTTAGTTAGTTCAAAGTTTTATTTACCTTTTTGATATAATATTGCAAAACCTAAAAAATACCAAAATCTCTTGAATCTCACTTTGTGGATCAAGAGTGCTCTCTATCGGAGAGTTGCTTTTCTTTTTTGTTATCTTTGTTTTGTTTACTTACCCCCATGCTCTCCCGATTAGGGCCTAAAAACCTGAAAGAGATTCTTAGGTAGTTTAGTTCTTTAATTTTTCTTAAGTTTAATCAATTAATTGTTAAAAGTCTCTTGAACTTGCCATAACCCAAGTCAAGAGCACTCTCTATCGAAGAGCATAGTTAGTTTTGCATTTTCCTTGCATTAGGCATATAGAATAGCTAAGTCTCTTGAACCTTTGTCATAAGACAAGGTCAAGAGCGCTCTCTGTCAGAGAGTTTTAATTAATTCACTTAATAAAATCTTGCAACTCACATTCCCATAATTAATTAACTTCGTTGATTATCCTTCACCTAGTATGCTCTGCCGACTTTCGAGTTGGGCTCGTACTCGGAACAGTGAACGGACTTGCGAAGTTCACAAAGAAAAACATAATAAAATTTACCCCATAACCAACGCACCGGCGTTGTAGAAAATTTCCTAAGTTCTTCTTATTAGAGGCGTTGAAACTCCCTGCTGTCTAAGCTTCTCAGCTAACTGGTCAATCTTCGCGATACCAGCCTGGGATACTGGGCTGGCCGTCATGTCTCCAACGGATTTACTTGGAACATTTTCCCGGCTATTGAAAACCTTTTGCTGAAACCATAAGCAAGATCATTTAAAATTGTTCGAATTAACCAAGATTAAGCGCAATAAACATTCACGGGCATCATTTTGAGATTCACATCATCTTTACGCTTGAAGCATATCTGATAAGTTGACTCAATAGGCACTGGTTCAATCTTTTACGCACTGTGATAATCTAGGCCATTTGTCCATTGGATGTTTTGATTATAAGTTATATCTGTGAATGCTTTATCATTTTGTGAGTTCTCAAATTATTGTCTATCTTTTAATTCTTGTGATAGCAACGTGGATTACTTTGTCTTGTGTTTAGAATTCATAATAAACAAACATATTTCATCATAATAACTCCTAAACAACACCCATCCGCATCCGTAACCATTGAAAACACTTTAACAACTTAAGAGCCATAGAAACTCTTTTGTAGGGACTACCCCCCTTGGCTTCGTTAGGAGTTAGCCTAAACGGAGGAGCTAGGAGTAGGTGACCGTACCTAGCTCTGTGCTTGCCCCCAAGGTCACACCTCTCCCACTTTCTCAAGTGAGGAGATAGCTTTCAGAAAGTTTCTGCTGCTGGTGTGCAATCAGCGGACAACAGGTCATTGGGTCACATCGCCACCACCGTTTTTCTGCTTTGAGGGGACTATTGTTTCATCTAGGGAGCTCATCCCTAAGTTCATCACCCCTCTCACACCCCACTTGGACCTTCTCTACAGCTAGTTTTACCCTCTCTACCCAAATCGACCCTATGATGTCATCACCTTCTTCCAAGCCTTGGAGCCAAGGCAAGGGGGATGTTGGGGGTTATTTCACCATCTAGGGCTAGTAGAGGCATGACGTCGTCCTTAGGCTCACTTTTGCAATCTCAGTGAGGCCTTGGCTTTATTATTTTGTCATTATTTATCATAATTAGTCAGTTTTAGGCCTTAGTCCCCAAAGTGTGGGTGACGTGACCTAATTTCAATAATCGTTAGAAACAAGGCCCTTGAGGTTTGATCTTATTGATTCCATTGCCCACTTTCTTCAGTGATAGTTTATCTTTCTCTCAACCATCCACCTTAAAAGAAATCTATATTTTCCTTTACTTATTTGAGTAAATCTCTTATATCAAAAGAAAACCATAAACTAGATCTATCTAAGAGGAAATTTGAGCTTGCATGTCATAGATCATTCAATCTATAGTTCAGATTTATCCTATTTAAGTACAAATTTGCAATTTTAAGACTACTAAAGAACCTTTCCAAGTGCAGATTTGTAGGTTGGCGGTTTGGTAACTAATATAATAACACTTGTGTGCTGTCCAAAGGTCCTTCCTTAAGTTTTTTGGTGATTTATGCTCGTTTTTCACTAATAAGTGCATATTTGGACAGTCCCAAGGCAGCCTCATCTCAGGAAGAAGGGCAGTCAAATTACTCATCTCCCAGGCAGTTTTTCTCCTCTTTCTGGACCTCTTTCTTCATCATTGTAAGCCTGGCTGCTGTCCTTTGATCGACAGATCAGCAAGCATTCTTTAAAAGTCCTAAAAGACATTGTAAAATTAGCCAAATGAGTGGTTATCACCACTAGTC
Source organism: Pseudotsuga menziesii (assembly GCA_001517045.1). NCBI lineage: Eukaryota > Viridiplantae > Streptophyta > Pinopsida > Pinales > Pinaceae > Pseudotsuga > Pseudotsuga menziesii. The sequence continues at coordinate 507,059 of LPNX010387936.1, forward strand.
TCCTTGTAGCTTGCTTCTTTTATTTTATGCATTTTATTTCAAAAAACTTAGGTTAGTTAGATCAGATTTAATTTCTCAATCAGTACATCGATTATATGGACGTCACACTACTAATTTCCCTAACTGCAATCTAGCTTAGGATTCTAACAATAGATTAAAATTTACTTTACACATACAGATCTAAGCTCTACACCCTCACCATGGCTGAGGCATACCTTACATCTTGAGATTTCTGAATCAATCCGAGCTCTAGTTTTGTACTTCCCAGGCACCGACGGTTCTCACGCTTGATTGTGAAGCAAGAACATCTCCTTCTGTTGGAGTTTCTAATTTGCAAATTCTCACTGCTTTTCAGCTCTAGATTGATTACTAATCAAATTTACTTTTTCTATTTTATATTTTCTCTTTATTTGTCCCCCAATTATGTGGACACTAACAATCTAAAGTAGGACTAATCACATTTACTTTTCCTATATTAGAATTTTTGTTTTGTTGTCCACCAATTATGTGGACACTAACCTACAATCTTGTCTAATCTTGTCTAGGTCTCTAACCTCTCTTAACTTCAATTAATCTTAAGTCGGTTAAAAAGAAGATAAGGCACTGTTCTCCATTATTGACATATCATAAAGATGCTATCACATGCAATTACTTAAATGCCTATTTATTTTATATGCATCTCAATTCAAGTTGTAGATCTGAGTAGTTGTATTGATGTTATATCTCTTATTTTAGATATGCTTCTATTTCCAAGTACGTGTTTTATTTTCTAAGTAATTTTTATACTTCAGTGTTCCAAATTAACTCCTATATTTTAAACCTTAGTTTATTTTATTAGGGTCTACCTTCCTTGGCTTTGTTTTGTAGTTGGCCTAAACAGAGAGGCTGACAGTTCTAATGGCACTCGCAACCCAACCAGATCTTTCCACCAAGGCCACGCCCAATGAGTTGAAGGTTTTTCTCACCCAGGTCTGGATTAGGCAACAACTCCATTCATTAGTGGATCTCCACAAGATCAACAAGAAGCAAGGATTTCCTAGAAGAGTTCTGGGGATGTCAAAATTTAACCCTACTCACCATCCCATCTTGCAAAGATCAAGCCTAAGGTAAGGGATCTTCCCTAACTCCTCACACGATCCTGAAATGCAACCTAGGACCAAATAGGTGGTAGTAGGGAAACTTTCGATGGCCAATGGATTGTATGTGATCGATAGTCCCTGGCCCATAACAAGATTGTGAGCAACATATGTGTATGACAAGAACAGCAGGCAACTCATCATGAAGTGTAGTTTGTGGCATGTATCAATGATACAACTAGATGAGAGGTGCAACAAAAACAACACACTACCATGATCCTCCCCTTCTTCATGAAAGAAGGTTTAGGAACCCCAAACAAACCCGACAGTGACAGAGATGGTCTACCCATTTCTTGCCCAATTGTTGGAATTCTCAGAAGTGAAATATGAGGGAATGAAGGACAAAGGGAAGGACGCAAGAACTCATAAAGGTTCACTGATTCGTTGTTCGACACTCAAGAAGTTGGAGTAGAAAAGTTTCAGGTTTGCATCAATCAGAGGTTCTAGCAAAGTCTCATGTAGGTCGCAGAAATTGGAGGCAAAGCAAAGGAGTTATTCAATAATGTAGCAATTTAATCAATTGCAAAGTGTTAAAGTTGCATAAAATCCATTTTTACTTTGAATTCCTAAAACTCAATAAAGAGTCATTTTTTTGTTGGAGTTTTCATATTGGGCTTCTCCAAGGTAAATCTCAATGTTTGTTATAACTTATTATATGTGATTGTTGTTCATATGCATTGAGATTTTGGCAATTAAATTCACAGTAGCAGTAACTCACAATAGCATAAGAAAGATCGGTGCTAGTGAATTGTGTTGGCCATAGGTTGAAAGAATATAGACCAAAGGGATTGCACCTATGAAAAAGGCAACTTTCCTAACTAAGCATTTGACCTCTTTAAGACTCTTTCCCCAAAGGACAATTTCAAGCAATAACAAGTATGATTGATTCTATTGTCCACTTCTCAGAAAGTAGCTCAAAAATGATAGGATTCAATGGCATCATGTCTCTATGCAAAGTGCGCCCCACCCCCCTACCCAATTATCACATTGTGAGGCAAATACTTGTTAAACTAACAGCAACAAGGATGGTCTTCCTGCATGCATGTGTTCTTGCATGCAAGAGACTTAAATTAGGAAACCAGTTGTATTTAATTTACTTTTCCTAAGTTTACTTTGAAAAATAATTAAAGTGATCTAATTGTTTATTGACTTTAAATGAAAGTGAAATCAAGGTTTTTGCTTTACCTAAAGTTATAAAAGAGAGATCAATTGGTGGAGAGGACACAGTTGCAATCCGATAGAGATTGAGGAAAAAGTGTGAGAGAGAGAATTTTGGCGAAGAAGAAAGAGGAGCACTCACTCAAGAAGACAGCCCTAAATTGCAGAGGAGAGAGACATGAGACTTTAGCAAAGGTACACCGTACAGCAGCAAGCTGCCTTGGGAATCGTGCCATCTCACAGGTTTTTCTCAGTTATTTGTTGGGTGTTTCGATTTTGCCATCTAGGGCATAAATCGATTTTCTGATATTGTAAAAGCTCAGTATTTTCTTAATAAAAATATCCTCTCATACTGTTGCACGGTTTTCCCATCTTGGGTTTTGTCCGAGGGTTTCTACTTAAAAAGATTGCGTCGTTTCTATTGATGTGATTGATGTTGTAAATGGTTCTCAGTTTTATATTCCGATGCATACTGTAAAGAAGTTCATGTGTAGTTATTTTAGTTAAATTTAAATATACTATTTTAGCCCTAGTTGTGCTTTAAAGGAAAATTTACATGGTATCAGAGCTCTAGTGAGCTAAAGCTAAGAGATTTGCAGCAGCAGTGGCAAATCAGGGGCAGATCTATATGAAGACACAAACCTAGACTTCCAGATCTAGGGCTTGACAGTTAACACTTCACTATGGTCTTGCAGTTGAGAGTTGAGGATAGACTCCAAGGGGCACAAAACTTTCCTACATGGAAAGAAAGGATCACAAGGATCCTGGACGTCAGTGATCCAGAGGAGCACGTTGACTCCACAAAAGCTGCACCCACAGATCCGGCAAATATGATAGCTTGGAAGAAGATTGATTCCAAAGCCATGTTGATTATCATGGATGGAGTGAAGGACAATATAGTCCCTCACCTCTCTGGTAAGAAGACCGTAGCAGAGATGTGGACGGCTTTGGAGAGTCTGTACCAAAGCAAGAACGAGAACCGAAAGATGGTGCTGCAAGAGAGTATATGCAGCACCAAGATGCCCAAGGGAGAAGGAGTGGTGCCTTATCTCACGAGGCTCACACAGATCAGGGATGAGCTTGGAGTTGTTGTCTCTAAGAAAGTGGATGAGGAGCTAGTTAGGATAGCCCTCAATGGCTTCTCTAAGCCATGGGACACCTTTGTCAAGGGTGTTGTGGTTAGGGAGAAGCTCCCTGATTGGCAGAGACTATGGGATGACTTTGTGCAGGAGGAGACCCGCATGGGTCAAGAATCAGGCTCATCCAGTAGTTCCCCACAAATTGTTGAGGAGGCTCTAGCCCTTATAGGGAAGAGCAAGGGTAAGGCAAAGAGGAAGAAGGATGGTAAGAAGAACCTTGACGTTTCAAAAGTAAACAGAAGAGATTCTTCAAAGACTTGCAGAAGGGTGGAACGGGGATCCACGTTGAGCTGGGCGATGATGCATGGTATTAGGCAAAGGGAGTTTGCACTGTTTCATTTCAAAGGGAGTCTGGAAAACCCCTCAGTTTTGGTGACGTGTTATATGTTTCGAGCTTGACCAAGAACCTCATATCAGTCTCCACTCTAGAGGACAAGGGATTTCAATCGAAATTCCAAGACCATAGAGTGTATATCAGGCCCAAGGGGTCAAATCGAAGCTTGGATCAGGTGATTGGCATTAGGAGCGGGAAAATGTATAGACTACACTTTGAGCCTGCAAAGGCTCTAGTCAACAGCGACAACAATCAGGGTGAGTTGTGGCATAAGAGGATGGCACACTTACACCATGGAGCAATGAGGCACTTGAGACAGGCAGTCATTGACGTTCCTCAAGTACAAGAGGAAAAGCATAACCATTGCAAGGGTTGTGCTTTGGGGAAGAACATCAAGAAGCCTTTCCCACAGAGTGAGCACAAGTCTAAGGAGTCCTTGGACTTGGTGCATTCGGATGTATGCGAAACTATGAGTGTCCATTCTTTCAGTGGTTACAGTTACTACGTAGCCTTCATTGATGACTATTGTAGGAAGACTTGGATCTATTTCCTGAAGGCCATGTCAAAGGTCTTGGGGAGGTTCCGAGAGTTCAAAACTCTCGTGGAGAACAAAACAGAAAAGAAGATCAGGGTGTTGAGGACAGACAACAAGGGTGAGTACACCTCCAACGAGTTCATGGAGTATTGTTCGGCAAAGGGTGTCAAGAAGGAGCACACTGTGCCCCATACCTCACAGCAGAATGGAATTGCAGAGCGGAAGAACAGGACTATTGTAGGAGCAACCAAGGCCATGCTATTTCATCAAGGATTACCACTAATCCTTTGGGCCGAGGCATACAAGACTACAGTATACATTCAGAACAAGTGTCTCCACACAGCTTTGGGGTGGAAGACACCTGAGGAGGTCTTCACAGGCACTAGGCCAGATGTGTGTCACATTCGTATATTTGGCAGTGTCTGCTATTGTCATGTTCATGTTATCACTAGGAAGAAACTGGACCCTTCTAGAGAAGGGGTTACTTGTTGGTTATAGCGAGACTTTGAAGGCATGCAGAGTTTACATTCCTGCTCGCAAGAGGATCATTGTGAGCAAGGATGTCCAGTTCGATGAGGACAGGGCCTTACGAAGATCTATGGACTTACCAGCAAAGCAACAGCCAACATAGGACACGGGGGTCAAGTTGGAAGAGTCAGAGGTACAGACACAGGGCACAGGTTCTCGTAGTCAGAGAGAGTCAGGTGGACAGGATCCTACTATCTTTGATGGGGAGGATGAGCAGCAGCAGGAGACGAACATCCAGCAGCCGCAGCAGGTAGACAATAGGCCAAGGCCTAAGTGGTTCAGGTCCACAGTACAAGATTCCAGGCAGGTGGATTTTCCACAGAGATCTTTTAGACGGAGTGTACCACCAGAAAGACTCAGTTATATGGCACTGATGACATAGTTGATTAACTCTGAACCTTCCAATTTCGAGGAGGTTGCACAACATGAGGTGTGGCAGGAGGCCATGGTTGATGAGTATGACTCAATCATGAAGAACCAGGTATGGGAGGTTGTGCAGAGACCTGAAGGCAAGAAGGTGGTAGGATCTAGGTGGATCTACAAGGTGAAGCATGCAACAGACGGAAGCATGGAGAAGTATAAGGCATGCTTCGTGGTTAAGGGGTTTTCACAGAAGGAGGGTATTGACTATGAAGAGACCATCGCCCCTGTAGCCAGGTATTCTTCTATTCAGACCATTATCTCTTTAGCAGCTGAGATGGGTTGGCGAGTCCATCAGATGAACGTCAAGACTGCCTTCCTCAACGGAGTGATAGAGGAGGAGGTATATATTGAGCAGCCTAAGGAGTTTGATGTGGAGAATAGGGAAACACATGTATGCAGGCTACATAGAGCTCTTTATGGGCTCAAGCAGGCACCTCGAGCATGGTACTCAAGGATAGACACTTATCTACAGGAGATGGGATTTCAACAGAGTGAGGTTGACCACAACCTGTACTTCTTGATAGGTGAGGTGCCTCTCATACTGGTCCTATATGTGGATGATCTCTTTCTTACAGGATATGAGAGGCTGATTGGAGAATGCAAGTCCAACCTTGCAGTGGAGTTTGAGATGAAAGACCTTGGTCTGATGCATTACTTTCTGGGCTTGTAGGTTTGGCAGAGAGATGGATGCTTCTTCATTGGACAAGGGAAGTATGCAATAGAGATCTTGAAGAGATTCAGGATGGAGGACTGCAAGCCTATGGCCATACCTCTAGTTTCCAACTGAAGGAAGACTGATGCATCAGGGTCAAACGGATTTGATCCTACCTTGTATCATCAGCTTATCGAATCACTTATGTATCTGGTGACTGGTCAACACATGGCCAGACATTAGCTTTTCAGTCAACTCTTTGAGTCAGTTCATGGTGGACCCTTGAAGAGAGCATTGGACGGCTGCGAAGCACATACTTCGCTACATCGGAGGTACAATGGAGTATGGATTGGTTTATGAGCATAGGGGGGAGTGTACAGTTAGCAGGTTTCACAGATGCTGACTGGACAAGATGTGTAGAGGACCGGAAGAGTACTTTAGATTGTTGTTTCAACATTGGGTCAAAGGTTGTCTCTTGGTTCAGCAAGAAACAGAAGTCAATTGCATTGAGCTCGGCAGAGGGTGAGTACATGGCTGCTTGTGAGGGTGTGTAGTTGAGGAAGTTACTTTCGGTTGTTCGAGTGTGAGATAGAGGCTATAGTAGTTCACTATGACAATCAGAGTGACATCAGGCTATCTGAGAATCCAGTGTTCCATGACCGGAGCAAACACATAGACATCAGGTACCACTTCTTGAGAGATTGTGTTCAAAGAGGAACCATTCGGTTGTAATACATACAGACAAATGAGAAGGTGGAAGACATTTTAACCAATGCACTTTGCAGACAAAGTTTTATGAAGTTCAGGGATAAGTTGAGGTTGCTACCGAATCCCTTCCTCGTTGAGAGGGAATGTTAAACTAGCAGCAACAAGGAAGGTCTTCCTGCATGCATGTGTTCTTGAATGCAAAAGACTTAAATTAGGAAACCAGTTGTATTTAATTTACTTTAGAAAATAATTAAAGTGATCTAATTGTTTATTAACTTTAAGTGAAAGTGAAAATAGGGTTTTTGTTTTACCTAAAGTTATAAAAGAGAGATCAATTGGTGTAGAGGACATAGTTGCATTTCGACAAAGACAAAGGAAGAAGTGTGAGAGAGAGAATTTTGGCGAAGAAGACGGATGAGCACTAACTCAGGAATACAGCCCTAAATTGCAAAGGAGAGAGACAAGAGACTTTGGTGGAGGTACACCGTACAGCAACAGTAACGTACAACAGCAAGTTGCCTTGGGAACCGTGACATCTCACAGGTTTTTCTCGGTGATTTGTTGGGTGTTTCGATTTTTCAATCTAGGGCATCAATTGATTTTCTGATGTTGTAAAAGCTCTGTATTTTCTTAATAAAAATATCCTCTCATACTGCTGCACTGGTTTTCCCATCTTGGGTTTTGTCCGAGGGTTTCTACCCAAAAAGATTGTGTGGTTTCTATTGATGTGATTGATGTTGTAAATGGTTCTCAGTTTTATATTCCGCTGCATAATGTAAAGAAGGTCATGTGTGGTTATTTCAGTTAAATTTAAATAAATTGTTTTAACCCAAATTGTGCTTTTAGGAAAATTTACAATACTTGAGCATCCCAATGCAAAGTTGGCCATCAAAGTCTAGTCTACAAAACATTTCTTGTCATATTACCTTTATAGTGATCGTTGGACACGCCATAGTGGGATTTCTCTAATATGTCATGCCATTTGTGTCCAAGGATTCATCTTCTTAAAATATTGTCAAGGAAAATTTTGTTTCTATCTATTGGACGAGGTGTAGCAAGTTGACTGCATCGCAAAAACCATTTTCTTGTTTGTTGGTTTCTCTGCAATGCTTTCCTATCATGGATTAACTGTGTTATATCCTCAAGCTCTCTCAAAAATCCTTGAACTTTGAACAAATGGGCATATAAAAATCCTCCTCTAGCCTTGTCAAGGCTACTATTGTCTAAATTAACAATAAATGGTTTGATCCGACATATGCTACTCCAAGTGTAACAATGACATGAATTTTAAATCTTGAAACAAAAGTAACCATTGACAAACATGAGTTTGATTAACCACTTTAATCACTAAATATTGTAATGCATGGTGTTCAATATAAAAGAAACATGGAGTGGTCAAAAAACAATGTCAAGACTTTTGAACAAAAAATATCATTCCCAACACCTCCTGCTCTATTATTGAATAATTCTTTTCAGCATAATTTTAATTCTTGGATAATGAATTGGATGGTCAACATCTCCCTACTACAAGGGAATGGTAACGGTGACAGGTGTGAATAGGTGAAAATCACAATTATTGGGTTGGTAGTGAGGATTCAAAGCTATAAATACCATCCTCTAATAGACTACATTATACCTATGTCCATACAAAAACATGGGGACAAACATGCAAAATAACTATCAGTCCATATTGGACAATTCACTATTAAAGTTTTAAACACATACAAGACATTATAGTTATAGATAGCAAACAAGAGAAAACATGAATTCAACTCATGGATCAGGCTCCAAGGAAAAGAAAAAGAAAAATTTGGGGCCTATATGTACTATATGAATTAATGAAATCCTATATCCACTCACATACAACCTCCAATCAAAAAGGGTTTCAATTCTTTCTTCACCTCAACACGTGTACTTTAATGCACATTGCTTTTTGTTGCCGACAGAAATTGATATGATTTCCTTCATTATTAACTCTAATATCGCTATTCAGTGTTCACGCTTCAAAATAACTATCAGTTCACATTGGACAATTAACTATTAAAGTTTTAAACACACAAGACATATTATAGTTATAGATAGCAAACAAGAGAAAACATGAATTCAACTCATGGATCAGGATCCAAGGAGAAGAAAAAGAAAAAGTGGGGGCCTATATGTACTATATGAATTAATGAATTCCTATATCCACTCTCATATAACCTCCAATCAAAAAGGGTTTCAATTCTTTCTTCACCTCAACATGTGCTCTTTAATGCACATTGCTTTTTGTTGCCCACAGAAATTGATATGATTTCTTTTCATTATTAACTCTAATATCGCTATTCACACTTCATTTATCTATTAATAAAACTTCATCACATTCCAACCCATCCCCCTTTTTAGGGTTCTCTATCTTTCTCTACAAGTATATGATAATTCATAGGATGCTATGAACATGTTAATTACCCAGAAACAAAACGTTCTTTACGAGTCCGGGCTAGGCTTGGGCCTTGAACTTCCTCAATGACACACTGCAACAAACATCATCAACAGTGTCAACTAGCTAATTGTAAATAACAAAATAAGGTTCGATCACATTCAATATGTAATTCAATTAGGAATTCAACATATATAATAGATAACCTGAAAAAATTAATGGTTTAAATCAAAGCAGAAGAACAGTTTCTCCCAAAAATAACTTAGTGATAAACCCAAACCATAACAGTAGCAGACAAAGAAAAACAGAATAAACCATATTGGACCACAAAGTTCTCTCGAGTAAGAATAAATGGAAACAATCAATAAAAGTGTTTGCTTTAAGGTCTTCCTATAAATTGTTGACTTTCAGATTGCTTTAACAAAATATATGGCACCCAAAACAATTGAGATATATTTCTTCAAACTTTGCGTATATTTGTTACTTCAAAACTTGCTTCCAGCTTGATACAAATGCAGATATACTCAAACAAGTCATTGATCTCTGTGATTAGCAACCTTCGCGTAAATGATGTTCCTAGATTTACCATGTCTAGGATCTCAAACAATATATTTTCTAGTTGAATTCAAGGCGGAAACAGATAATAGAACAATTCCTAAGGCCAATACCCAGATGAAAAAACAAACCTATGTGACAAAAAAAGGAGTCGGCCTTGGAAGTTCCTCTATCTAGGATAATTGCTACAATGACCTCCACAAATATAAAAGCAAAGAACTAGAACTCTTCCAAATATGTGGGAAATGATTGACAAAATATGTGATGCACAGATTATACATAAGAATTGTCAAATACCTTCATCAAAAGAGGAAAAGTGCATGTGTTGCAACAAACAGCTATAGCCAACGGAGAATGAGTCAAAACATTTTCCAAAGGATTTTATAGGAAAACATGGAGACAGAACACACAAAACAATAAGCTGAATCAGATGAAGTTTTCACTGATAGCCATAACTGACCAAAACATAAAAGTTTAATGCTTGAAACAAGAAGGTCCAACCAAAGCACAGTCTGACTGCTCACAGATTTAAGGCCATTCATTATGCAATTATGCTTGATCAAATTGTTTGAAATGCATCTTTTAGAGAACTGAAACATAAAGATGCTAATATTTCTAAAATTTGAAAATTACTACCAGGGCAGCACTCAATGGAGAGATCCTAACTCTTGCATTTCATTTTAAGAATTTTAAAAGACAAAATAATAATTTTAGGCAAACATTATGTGTGATGCTTATTAACGAAATCTCTAATCAACAAGACAAGATGCCGCCCTATTTAAAAGTGGATTGTAATAATTTTGAATCCCAAAAGAAGACCCTAACCTAAATTTAGTGTGATGAAATAAAATCCTTTCTGATCTTACTGAGATAAAATGATTCCTTTGGGAATGCATCTTAAAGATACTACTAATGTATATAAGACCAAGAGGTTATTGCTTTTTAGTGACCTTCAAAAGCCATAGTTTTCAGTTATTTTCATTTGAGCATGTAAGTTATCTTATATGGTATGAACTTTGAGCCCAACCTTGAGCTTGTCTCCTTGAGTTCTCAATCCTTTTACCATGTTCTCCCATTTCTTCAACCCTTGCTCCTCTTCCATGCATGGACAACCTAGATCTTTCACATTTTTCAATTACTTGTTCAATGTTAAGCCTTAGTCCTAAACCTCATTAATTATCATTATATTAGCCAACGGAGCATGAGTCAAAACATTTTCCAAAGGATTTTCTACAAAAAGATGGAGACAGAACACACAAAACAATAAGTTGAATCATGTGAAGTTTTCACTGATAGCCATAACAGACCAAAACATAAACGTCTAATGCTTGAAACAACAAGGTCCAACCAAAGCACAGTCTGACTGCTCACAGATTTAAGGCCATTCATTATGCAATTATGCTTGATCAAAATTGTTTGAAATGCATCTTTTAGAGCACTGAAACATAAAGATGCTAATATTTCTAAAATTTGAAAATTACTACCAGGGCAGCACTCAATGGAGAGATCCTAATTCTGGAAATTTCATTTTAAGAATTTTAAAATACAAAATAATAATTTTAGGCAAACATTATGTGTGATGCTTATTAAAAAAATCTCTAATCAACAAGACATGATGCCGCCCTATTTAAAAGTGGATTGTAATAATTTTGAATCCCAAAAGAAGACCCTAACCTAAATTTAGTGTAATGAAATAAAATCCTTTCTGATCTTACTAAGATAAAATGATTTCTTTGGGATCGCATCTTAAAGATACTACTAATGTATATAAGACCAAGAGGTTATTGCTTTTTAGTGACCTTCAAAAGCCATAGTTTTCAGTTATTTTCATTTGAACATGTGCATTATCTTATATGTTATGAACTTTGAGCCCAACCTTGAGCTTGTCCCCTTGAGTTCTCAATCTTTTTACCATGTTCTCCCATTTCTTCAACCCTTGCTCCTCTCCCATGCATGGACAACCTAGATCTTTCAGATTTTACAGTTACTTGTTAAGCCTTAGTCCTAAACCTTATTAATTATCATTATATTAGTTAAAACTAAGTAGGCTTACTATTGTAGGATGCCTTCTGACCGTATTAAAATACTACATTGAATAATCTTGTGTTCTGCATTTCAATATCTTCTAATAGGAAGTTGTCCCCTCAAAGAGTTCTTGTCCATTCATCACTCACCTCATTTAGAAGTGGCATTGCTGAATTGGGTGTTCCCTATACATATTTGGTTATTTCATTCATAACATTTGGTATCAGAGCAGACGATTCTTGGTTTGTGCACCAACCAACAACTAAAAATGCATAAAAATAATTAGTATTGCTCATGAGTTATAACTAAGCAGCTATGACGCTCTCTAAGTTGTCAATTCAATCAATACAGAGCATAAAACAAAGTAGAAGAAATGAAGTTCAAATTACGGAATAAAAACGAAAGCATATTACTTACCACTGAAAATCCATTTTGAGTTAGCTTATCCAGTGTTTGCCGTAAGTTCTGCACATTGAAAAAAATAGCTCACATTCCAATTTCACACCATAGGGACAATTTTATTTTGATTTGCATTTAGTTTCTTAAGTTGTTTATTTAACCTAATATGTTTTCCATTACCTGAGTGGAAAACAGATAAATAGCATCAACATTCAAGCTGACTGAAGGGAAAAAAAACAGAATTCAACCCAAGGGAGTGGCATGGATAAGCTTTGAAAATATAAGTCCCCAAAAACTCAGTTTTGAAGTACATTTCTTGTTGTTCTTAGCATCACTACAGCATTCTGGTTGACTGTTCTAACTACTCACAGTGAAAGAACAATCAAAGCATTATAGGTATTAGGGACTGCATAAAAGAAATAGCTGTACAAAGTTACAAACTGCATGCTCTGAAAGGCTTCTTCAATTCTTGATATCAAGAATTCCGCTATCATGGATGACTTTTTCCTTTCTATCTTGGTTTGCTGCACAGTATGAAAATTGTGTAGCTCTACTCAGAGCAGATTCACCATCTGTCTAATGGGTCCAACAGCCAGTTAACTTTTTAATGCATTTTTTATTTTATATCGATGAATAAAGTGTGCTTTGCACATGTCATTATACACATAAGTAGAAAAATGTTAGGGCAATCATAGGAACCAATCACATGGCCTAGTTTCACAAGTTGATAAAATGTCAAAAAAAATTATTCAAGCCCCATAAAAGGTTTCAATTTTCTAAGTGACCTGGTTTACTAGAAGACCTATTAGTAGACAGATCCAGTAACACAGAAGAAACCTTTAGACGAGAGAAGCTATTTGTCTAGAAGGCCTAATCTCAATACCATGGTCAGCATTTTCACTTTTAAGTTGGAAGAATAGGCAATGGAATTTAGTTGAGAGACTTTGGCTACATCCTCAAAAGGCTTTACAAGGTTACGGTCCATGAGTACGCAACAGCCATAGAATAATCTACTCCAAATCATATCCTCGATTAAGTCTTGGGAGCATACCTCCATTAAGTCACTGTGAACATACCCAAATAAAAATGGGTATCTGAAAAATTAAGTAACCAAAAAAATAAAAAATAAATTGATACCCATGGATGTTTACACTTCAAAACGGTGTTTCTGGTTTCTCAATTCAAGTAAACAAGAGAAAAAAATTGTTGCAAACACACAAAAGTCATTCAAATATTAATTAGTCGACTTTGAAAAATAATAGATATAAATTTTTCCAAAAAAAATAAAAATAAATAAGTGGTATAAATTATATTATGTGCAGATCGTGCTCATATAAAAAAATAATTCAAAAAATTGAAAATTATACATTTAGCACTAAAATAGTTGTTGTTAGCAAAAGCCACTTGTTATGTTTTCCAAAAATTTGTAAGTAAAAATATATAATTGAATGCAAATTTGACACCTTAAATGATATTTAGATTTTGTCTAAATATCATTAGAAAAAGAACACATTTCCCTACAAATTGTTTTTTACTACAAATCAAAATTCACATGGTGTATGAGTTTCAAGAGCTTCAAGTAAAAGAATATGTAAAATGTCAAAATCCTATTGCCGCATTTCACTAGAAAGTGTGACATGTCTTTGTGGATTCACCCCAACCCTATACGGTGGCATATCATTCCATGACCATTGGTTCTTTTTGAAAGTACCTTTACCGAAATCCCCTTGGTTTTCAACTAACACTTTCAAAAGGGAAACTCTCATGCAAGGGACCTCTACAACAACAAACCTCATTGCTAGAAGTCATTGGCAATACTCAAGGCCAAATTCAGGCTGCGAGCACTAACAAAGCTATCCTCAAGAGGGTTCAAGAGTCAACAACTTGTTTTACTGATGACTTGTTTCTCAAGCTATGTATCAATTGCCCAAGAACATGGTGAAAGGATTGGACATGGAATAGCTCTAAGACTTTGAAGAAATACAAACCTATGAATGGGCACATGTGCCTCAATGTTCAACCTAGGCTCGAAGCCAAGCTTAATAAGTTCTGGAGGATGCATTCCAAACCCTATACGTGGTTGGTTAGGCTTCATTTTGCGTGCAAATCATGCAATGAGCCCAAAAACATTGTATTTGTTTGGTCTTTGATTCTAGGAAGCCTTCATCTTGGCCAAAACCTTAAATATTAGGAACTGAAATGCTTCTCTAGTCAATGACCATTTCCCTATAGCACCTTCCCCCATTCAAATTCTCCCCTGATACGTCGCACCATCTCTTGCCTCCAACACACGTACTAAATCAATCCATCAAAGAGGACATCTACAAATTGTACATTTAAGTCACTTGGACTTCACCTTCAATGAGCTTGGGCTCAAAGATGTCCTTCTACCTTGAACACTTCTTGGAGATACAAGATGGCATCATCGACCACCCCCATACATACACAAGCATCAAATGCACTCTCTCAAGATTCCTTTGGGACAACTTCGAGTGGGATGTCATAGACTTCATGTGGAAACTAACCATCATATACCACGATCTGATAAGATCTACCAGGTGTGTGACCTACAGGGGAAGAGACAGACGTGCACCTCATTTTTAGGTGCCCCCTATACTTTGAGATCAGAGGACACACCACTATCTCTATAGTGATTCGAGGGGTTCCCTCTCAACTTTCTTTCAACATCAAGACCAAGGATGCCTAGCCCTCTTTGTTAGGGAGATATTCGACCACAGACCTCAATTCCTACAAACCCCACCTCGCCTTGGGACGAGCAAGAAGATCACATCATACTTTCATGTTTATCTATCAGAGCGGAGCAACAAGCAGCGAGCTGAGTCCCATAGTACTTTAGATAGTAGAGAGGTGATACTTCGAGCCTCCCCTCGGCCTCCCTCTCTGGGAGATTGACTGATGTCTGATACCTTTGAGACTAGCTCGAAAGTGTCGAACAACACATCAGTCCACACACCCCCAGAGTGTCAAAGGGACCAACTCCCAGCGGACCTAGTGCAAGGCACCTCCCGCTCGTCAGATCCCTTCCCAACCCCACCAAAGCAATCAAAGATCTATCCAGAGTTTCTTTCCTTCGACCTCAAATGCTAGGAGTATTCCTCGCTCCTACATCCCCCCAAGATTGTCCAGCAAGACACATCGATGACTCCAGAGGCGTCCAATAGTGATAGCGAGCCAATGCCCCGATTGCACCCATAGTCATCAACTCTTAGACTTAGAAGTTCTTGACCTCATCGGCCTCATTTTTGCCTTCTCCTACATCAGTCTGCCTTATCACAGCTTTATGCATTTTTATGAGGACACCACACTGCGTGTATCTTTCTTTCTTTATATTATTCTATATTAGGATTAGCTCTGTCATTATCTAGGAGTTGCATTTGCACTCCCACATTGTACTCATATTAATTGTATCATATTAGTCCCATTGACCTACTTAGGTGGTCATTCGTTGGACATTAATAAAATTATCTTAGCTTATCTTATCTATGATAGTGCTCTAACATGTGCCAATTTGTAGTTGTAGATCCAAGTATAAGCAAGGTAGGTAGAACTAGAGTTGTTGTGCATCTCTAGCAGTTAATGGAGTTTTGGGGCTTGGCCCTTTGCACCATTAGCTAGGCACCCTAGAAGCCCACCACCCCCTAGCTCGACTCAATCGCATCAATCTAGCAAGGCAAGTCACCTGGTTTAGTAGCACAATGAATGATGGATCCAAAATTGAGAGCACCACAATCACCTACCACCTTCACGACTATTTATTGACAACTTCCCCAAATCCAACTTGGCGATTTTGATAGAGAAGCAAACTAAATTGCAGGTAGACGATGGATGGGACACCCCACTACCAATTAATGATGCACCATTTTAATGTGTGGGGCCCAAACCTTGATGATCACAACTAGCCATCTTATCTTGGACCCATTGTTGCTAGTTAACTTTATGTAGATCTTTATTGTAGCCATCTAGGCATTGTCCCCAATTTTAGTTTGTTGTTCTCTAACCTTTCGCCATATGATTCTAAATTCTATTAACGCTTTAGTCTTAGACTTATTTTTTAAAATGCCCTTGGGGCACCTCTAGTTTTTAATGCCTTTGGGGCCATACTAGTTTTTGCTTGTGGCCACTGTAGTTGCAACCCAATTTTTTTTATAAAATGTTTGCAAATATCATTGATTAATAGAGTTTAAGCGACGCATCTAATTCAAAAAACAATGTTTTACTAATGTGTATCATTTTTTTCCATGGTCAAGGTCTACTATAAAAAAGGAGTAAGTATTGCCAATTATGCTTCTCCGCAAAATGAGTTCCAATTCATCTCAAGTATAAACATCTAAACTACAAAAGACCCTAGACATATATACCCTTCTAAGGCAACATTTAAAATTTAGTTGCTTGATATACCATGTTAACCCAATGCATTTACACTTTATCATACCCTTCTCATGCAAGAAATGAGTTAGTAAAAGAAATTATACTTTATGATACATTGTCTTCTTCTCCAACATCAATTGTTGGAAGTGCTAACCCATAGATTTGCCCATATGCAAATTTGGAGGGTTAAGATCAACTTATTTCATCTATATGGTATTCAGATTTGTTCCGGAGAGAGCTTTCATAGGTCATGGGTTGGTTCCCACAAGGTTCAAATGCAAGTTAATTCAATGATACGATCCAGGTTCAAAGTAAGAGACATTGCATAGGTTTTTCATCAGTATTGGAGGAAATGTCTATTTTTAGCAGTTTTCTTATTTTTAACAAGGCAAAGTTCAAAGGTCTGCACAACATGATGATCATATTTTCGGCATCCTTGTGACCTCAAGATTCCAATGAATCTTTTCGGATAACATGTAAGATACTTCTATTTTTGGAAATTAGGGTATGAGTTGCATGGTGTTGCATGGCACATGTAGTTTTTGAATTCAAAATATTCAAATATGCAAGCAGACTCCTATTTTTTAGCAGTGAACCACGCATGCGTGACATGTGGCATCAATGCATGTGCGACTTGTGGCAATCTCCCATTGTGACAAGTGGTGGAACTAGAGAGCATGCAAAAGATGTTGAAAGTTACCTAGGAAGTGTTTGTCCACCTAGACTTGCCTTGGGGTGGACAAGGACACTTAAATGTTGTGACTCCTAGTCTTGTGCATTTAATAAAGTGAAAAGCACTTTATAATTTTAAATTGACTTTATTAAAAAGGCTAAGTAATGATATTTTCCTAAGTTCACATTTAAATAAAGTTAAGTGAGTGATTAAATAGAAAGGGGTTGCTCTACTTTATTAAANGAAGTTACCATGAACAAAAAGGACTAGGGCAAGGCAAAATTTCATTCATTGTGATCATTTCCAAAAGAGATTTTTGGAGACAAAGAGAAACAGAGAGTGAGGGCTTGAAGAGAATTTGAACCAGGAGAGAGAAATTTCTAGAATTTGAAGGGGGCACATTTCCCAAGGAGTACCGTACAAAGGTTGTACTGTACCAGACCATACGATTGGCACAATTTTTTAGGAGAATCCGTTCAACATTTAATGTTGCTGTCAAAATCCGTACAGCATTAATTGATGTTGTCAGAGACCGTACTGGGCACAGATTTCGAGGTTATTTATTGTTGTCAGACCGTACACTGTCAGATCGTACAATTCAATACGATTTCACACGTGTGGCACGAATTTCGAGGGCTAAATTTGGAACATGCCGTACAGTTTTGTCAGAGAGTTTCTGGCACAATTTTTTAGTAAGGAATGAGATAAGTACTGATGTTGTGAATTTGTAAAATTTGTCTGAAGAAAATAAAAATCTCACTCAAAAAACAGGGTTTCCCTTAGGGTTTTATCCTGGACCATTGGTAAAAAACAAGTGTGTTAATTTTCATGCGTTTGGCTATGTGAAATTTTTTGAGTTTGATTTATTTTGCATAAAAGAAAATTTCTGAATTGTTTGAAATTGAGGAAAAGAACCTCGTGTGTTTCAGTCAAGTTAAATTTTGTTAAAAATTTATGCATAGAAGGGTTGGGAATTAAACCATGCAGAGAAGCCAAAAGGCTTGAAACCCGGTTGGGATTTAAACCATGCAGAGAAGCCAAAAGGCTTGAAACCCGGTTGGGGTTTCTTTCAAAAACTTTCATGGTATCAGAGCAATTTAAAGATTCAAAATTTTAAACTTTCAGAAATTGGGGTTTGAAGAAAAGAAAGTCTTGAACAGCTTGCTTGAAGGTACAGATTGCAGTCATGGTTTTTGGTCTTAGAGTGGAAGATAGATTAGAGGGGGCCGCAAATTTTAGCCCATGGAAAGCTAGAATTAGCTTAATACTTGAAGAGAATGAACTATGGGATATAGTTCATGGTACAACAGCTAATCATGTAGTAGTACCTGATGATGTAACAGATAAGGTAGTTTTTGTGAAGAGGGATGTAAAGGCAAGAAGGATTATACTTGATGCCATGAAGGATCATATAATCCCTCACATTTCAGCAAATCTTTACCAAAGTTCCAATGAAAACAAGGAGATGGTATTGAGGGAGAATTTGAAGAGCGTGCACATGAGTAAGGGGATGGCCTCATATCTTACCAAGATCACACAGGTAAGAGATGAGCTTGCAGTTGTAGGTGAGGTAATAGGGAGTGTTGAGATGGTGCGTACAGCACTAAATGGTGTGACTCAGCAGTGGACCGTGTTTGTGCAGACTATCATTGGCAGGGAGAACATGCCCACATGGGATAGATTGTGGGATGATCTCACACAGGAGGAGACACAGAGAGGTTACTTACATGGCAGCACATCACATCACAGGGATGATGAGGAGAATGGGCATTAGCAACGAAAGGCAAGAAGAAGAAGAAGTTCAAGAAGGGTCCCAAGGAGGGAGCCAAACAGCATGATGGGGAAAAGAAGGACATGAGCAAAGTGAAATGCTTTGCATGTCAGAAGATGGGACACTATGTTGGACAGTGTCCTAACAAGAAGAAGAAGAAGCAGCAGACTGCAGCTGCAGCAGAGATTGATGAGTTTGCAGCATGATTTGAGAGAGACTTTTCTCTCTTTGCAGGTGTTAGTGTTGAGAGAGCATCTTCTATCACCAGCAGGGATTTTCAGGACCAAATGGAGCATTCCATGATTGTTGGGAATTCATTGAGTGCCACCACTACTTCCTCCACTTGGTACATTAATAGTGGAGCTTCCAGTCATATGACACGTGATCGGAATATGTTTTCAGATATGTCAGAGACAGACTTGGGGTTGGAGGTTGTATTGGGAGATGACACAGTGGTGAGCGCAGTTGGGCATGCGACTATCCGTTTTGACAGAGAGTCTATGCAGCCTATGTATCTGAGGGATGTGTTGTATGTCCCTGGGCTCAAGAAGAACTTTGTTTCAGTTTCAGTGATTGAGGACAGAGGCTTCGGTGTATATGTACTTGATGGGAAAGTTCACATCTTTCCTAAGGCAGCAAGTCCATCTTATTCACGGGTGATTCGAATTAGATGCGGGAAACTGTACAAGCTTATCTTCGAGCCACATCACGCACTGTCACATACTCAGGGCAGCAATGAGTTGTGTGAGCTATGGCAGAGGAGGATGGCCCATCTTCACCATCCAGCTTTGCGGATGCTAAGAGAGATGACGACAGGTATGTCAAAGTTCAACATAGAGTCGAGTGGTGTGTGTAGAGGGTGTGCTTTGGGAAAGTACACCAAGATTGCTTTTCCAAGCAGTGATTCCAGATCAGAGGGAGTGCTTCAGTTGATTTATTCAGATCTGTGTGGTCCCATGTCATCTACCTCTTTGACAGGGTACGAGTATTATATCACTTTCATCGATGACTTTTCTAAGAAGACCTAGATCTATTTCCTTAGAAGCAAGAAGTCAGAGGAATTCTTGCTTCGGTTCCGAGAGTTCAAAGCTCTTGTGGAGAACCGGACAGGAAAGAAGATCAAGGTACTTCGGTTAGACAATGGGGGTGAGTATACTTCCCATGCTTTCGATGAGTATTGTCGACAGGAGGGGATCAAGATGCAGTTGACAGTCCCATACACTCCACAGCAGAATGAAATGGCTGAAAGGAAGAACCGTTCTATAGTGGGTGCAGCTAGAGCCATGCTGCATGATTAGAGTCTTCCTTTCTTTCTATGGGCAGAGGCCTGTAGTACTGTTGTTTATGTTCTGACCAGGAGTCTGCACCATGCATTAGGGAGCAAAACTCCTGAGGAGATGTTTACAGGGAAAGTGCATGAGATAGGTCATTTTCGGATTTTTGGTTGCCTCACATACTCTCATGTCCCTTCTGAGAAGAGGACAAAGTTGGATGCTACAGGTGAGCGTGGTATTTCTGTTGGTTATGATGAGACATCGCAGGCTTTTCACATTTACCTTCCTACGCAAAGGAAAGTTGTGGTGAGAAGGGAGGTGAAGTTTGAGGAGGAAAAAGCCTTCAGGAGGTCTCTAGATTCTGAGATGGAGGATCAGCAGCGTACTACACAGGTGACAGCTCAGAGTTCAGCAAGTCCAAGTACAGGGTCATTGGTTTCAGGTGTGACTAGGTCACAGATTACAGGTTCTTCAGTTTCAGGGGCTCAGTCTACAGGTACTTCTGATAAAGGGACAAGTTCACAAGTGACACCTTCAGGTGATTCGAGTTGTAGTGGTACAAGTACAGGTTCACCAAGGACAGGTTCTCAGGTTGTTGGTACTTCTTCAGGGAGAGAGGTGTCTGATGAGGAGGTAGATGAGAGTCTGAGATAGGATGCTTCCTCCAGGAAGAGAAAGCCAAGTTGGCTTAAGGAGTTGATGAAGGAAGCAAAGGAGTCAATTGGACTTCCCAAGAGGGAGGTCAGAGAGAGCAGGGCACCAGAGAGATTTTTCCAATGTTCCCCCAAGTTTCCGGGACGGGGGGACGCGGGAGCGGGGAAACGCACATTCGGGACGCGTGGAGACCACCCCCAAGTTTAGGGATATTCCAGGGGGGAC
The DNA here is from genome assembly GCA_001517045.1 of Pseudotsuga menziesii. Taxonomy (NCBI): domain Eukaryota; kingdom Viridiplantae; phylum Streptophyta; class Pinopsida; order Pinales; family Pinaceae; genus Pseudotsuga; species Pseudotsuga menziesii. Next base: position 528,056 of record LPNX010387936.1, read on the forward strand.
GGGGGGAGGTCTATAAAATTATAAAAATAAAATAAAATATCAAAAATAATAATTCATTTGATGTATATTAATGATTGTGCAATGTAAATACTAAATATATCAGTTTATTTTCTTAGTACCAAGTAGGAATTGTAAAATGTGAAAATAATGGGAAAATATTAAAAAAAAATTCACAGGGGCATGGTTGGGGAGGGAAAGTTTCGCCCAGGAGTCCCCAAGTCTCTGGGACGCAGGAAACGTAGAAACGCGTCCCCGACCCTGCGGGACGCGTCCCCGTGGAACACTGGATTTTTCAGCTATATCGCATAGGTGACTAGCTTGTGTGACACCGTTCCTGATACTTATGAGGAGGCTTCCACACACCAGGTTTGGAGAGATGCTATGATGGAGGAGTACAACTCCATCATAAAGAATGGGGTGTGGGAAGTGGTTCCGAGACCAGAGGGGAAGTCAGTTGTGACTTCCAAATGGCTTTACAAGATAAAGCATGCTGCGGATGGCAATATTGAGAAGTTCAAAGCTCGGTTTGTTGCACGTGGGTTCTCACAGGTCAAGGGAGTTGACTATGATGAGACATTTGCACCAATGGCCAAATTTTCTTCGATCAAGGCAATGATCTCCATCGTGGCTGAGATTGGTTGGAAGATCCATCAGATGGATGTGAAAACGGCTTTTCTTAATGGTTTTCTACAGGAGGAGGCATATCTGGAGCAGCCGCAAGGCTTTGAGGTATGTGAGAGAGATTCTCATGTTTGCAAGCTGAAAAAGGCCTTGTATGGTCTGAAGCAAGCCCCTCGGGCTTGGTATTCTAGGATTGATTCCTACTTGCTTTCGATTAGGTTTCAGAAGAGTGAGGCGGATCCCAACCTATACTACATTGTAGTTGGTGGTGTTCCGCTCATTCTTCTACTGTATGTTGATGACTTGTTCATTATTGGGGGAGAGCACCTGATCGATGCGTGCAAGAAGGATCTTGCTTCAGAGTTCGAGATGACAGACCTTGGACTGATGCATTATTATTTGGGGATGGAGGTTTGGCAGGAGGATGGACATGTTTTCCTGGGGCAAGCAAAATATGCTGCAGATATTCTGAAGAGATTTCAGATAACTGATTGCAAACCAATGTCGACACCCATGATCACCAACTAGGCGAAGCTTCATGCTTCAGAGGGAGAGTTGGTGGACCCTATATTGTATCGTCAGTTGATTGGTTTGTTGATGTATCTGGACAACACCAGACCGAATATGAGTTTTGCAGTGAACACTCTCAGTCAGTTCATGGTGGAGCCCAGGAGAGTGCATTGGACTACTGCAAAACATATATTAAGATATCTTGCAGGTACAGCTGATTATGGATTGGATTATAGGATATCTAGTGGAGTGGAATTGGTTGGCTATACAGATTCAGATTGGGCAGGTAGCGTTTTGGACCGAAGATCACTTCCGGTTGTTGCTTCAGCTTGGGTTCGACAGTTGTGTTGTGGTTCACTAGGAAGCAAAAGCCCGTGGAATTTAGTTCTGTTGAGGCTTAGTATATGGCAGCCAATCAGGCCAGTTGTAAGGCTTTGTGGCTTCGCAAGCTGATGGTGGATTTATTTGATATGGAGTTGAGTCCTACAGTTATACAATGTGATAATCAGAGTTGCATCAAGCTCTCTAGGAAACAAGTATTTCATGACAGGTCAAAGCGCATAGATACCAGATATCACTTTATCAGGGACTATGTTCAGAGAGGGGTTGTTCAGTTGCAGTATGTTCCGACAGATGAGCAGGTGGCTGACATTCTCACAAAGGCTTTGGATAGAGGGAAGCATGTCTACTTCAGAGATAAGTTGGGAGTGGTGAAAAAACACTTTCCTCGGTAAGAGGGAGTGTTGAAAAGTTACCTAGGAAGTGTTTGTCCACCTAGACTTTCATTGGGGTGGACAAGGACACTTAAATGTTGTGACTCCTAGTCTTGTGCATTTAATAAAGTGAGAAGCACTCTATAATTTTAAAGTGACTTTAATAAAAAGGCTAAGTAATGATATTTTCCTAAGTTCACATTTAAATAAAGTTAAGTGAGTGATTAAATAGAAAGGGGTTGCTCTACTTTATTAAATGACAAGAGGTGCACTAAATGTCATTTAATTATTATTTAATGGAGCATTTAATGTGAACCCTCCATCTAATCTAATCTTGACCGTTAGATTGACAAGGGAAGTTACCATGAACAAAAAGGACTAGGGCAAGGCAAAATTTCATTCATTGTGATCATTTCCAAAAGAGATTTTTGGAGAGAGGAAGAGAAACAGAGAGAGTGAGGGTTTGAAGAGAATTTGAACCAAGAGAGAAATTTCCAGAATTTGAAGTGGGCACATTTCCCAGTAAATTTGGGCACAAATTTCTAGACTGCATTGGCACAGAATTCGAGAAAGGCTAACGCAGTGATTGGCACAGAAATCGAGGAGTACCGTACAAAGGTCGTACTATACCAGACCGTACGATTGGCACAGTTTTCGAAAAGAATCAGTACAACAGTAATTGCTACTGTCAGAGATCGTACTGGGCACAGATTTTGAGGGTATTTATTGTTGTCAAACTGTACAGTTCTGTACGATTTCACACGTGGCACAAATTTCGAGGGTTAAATTTGGAACATGCCGTATAGTTTTTTCAAATTTTTTGGCATGATTTTCGAGGAAGGAATGAGATAAGTACTGTTGTTCTGAATTTGTAAAATTTGTCTGAAGAAAATAAAAATCTCTCTCACTCAAAAAATAGGTTTTCCTTAGGGGTTTTATCGTGGACCATTGGTAAAAAACAAGTGTGTTAATTTTCATGTGTTTGGTAGTGTCAAATTTTCTGAGTTTGATTTATTTTGCATAAAAGAAAATTTCTGAATTGGTTGAAATTGAGGAAAAGAACCTCATGTGTTTCAGTCAAGTTAAATTTTGTTAAAAATTTATGCATTGAAGGGTTGGGCATTAAACCATGCAGAGAAGCCAAAAGGCTTGAAACCGGGTTGGGGTTTCTTTCAAAAACTTTCAAAAGACTGGGGTGAACTAAACTTGAACAAAATGCATGCATGAGACTTTCTCCACTTAACTCAAAGCTCTTCCACTTAACTAAGGCATGCAAACAAAGTGAAGCACACGAGGACAAGTTCAGTGGAACTAGGCACTTAACTCGCGCATTAGAGACAGATGAACTCCAATAAAAAGGGGACACATTCTCTCATGCAATAGATGAACTCCAATCAAGGGGGGTCACATTCTCTCATCTTCATCTTCATTTGGAGGAGTGCTCCCTCAGTGCATATCAGATCAGTCTGTGGGAGGCGCATGAGGGCCCTATGCCAAGCTTTTTCGTGAGGTTTGAGAGGAAGAGAGTTGGATTTTCTCATTAACAGCAACAAATAATTCACCTCATTCCCTCCTCTTCTTCAATGCTCCTCGATTTCTATGCAGGGATGTTATTGGACAAGCTTGTATTCATCTCTATGGTGGACCAACCTCTTGATTTAATGCAAAGTGAAGATAGATTACGCTCGGTTATCCAGCTCTTCTATCTTATTGAATGGTAATTCATTTGCACAATGATTTTGGTAGCATCTTAGGCCTGTACTTTGAGTTTATTCTTCATTTAGTGTTTTTCTTTCACTTATTTGTCATTTGAATGTTGTTGTGATGTGGGAAATTTCTCCATTTTAAAGTGAAACCATCCATACAACTATTTGGCAGCATTAACTTGCTGGCCAAAGGCACCTTAAACAACTGTTTTAAATCTTTATTGCAGATTTCGAGAAGGACAGCAGCCCAAGATCAAATTTTATCAACTGTTATAAACATTTTATTTGCAGATCTGAGGTTGATTTACATGTTGCGTTATTTTTAACTCAGTTTTGCAGACTTAGATTGATTAACACACTGGCATATTCATTTAGACTCAGAGATCTAGAGTTTTGATACTTGTAAAAGTCCTATTCCATTGATCTTTATCCATGTTTTTTAACGCAGAATTGTAGGTGTATAAGCAGCATTTAACAGTTAGGGACCCCCCAAGATTGGTATTCAAACCAGCCTAAACAAAGAGGAATTTATCAATGACACGAGAGATAAATATCCTACAAATTGCACCTTTTTCAAAACAGATTTCATAATTTGCATTTGGTTTTCTATAGTGTATATTTGCATGCTAACAAGAAGTAAACTCGGTAACAAATTGTAAAGTTGGGTCTTTAGTGTTATCAATAGAAATGCCACTTTAATTATGATATTTGTCAATTTCTTCTTTGTTGTTTCTTGATTTCCTTGTTTACCATCTTGTAGCAAGCCAACAAACTAGCAAATTCACTCCCTTCACATAAGAGAAATTTTTGTCCTACAGCCATCATGAAAATCAATTTTTATTATCATTGCAACAATCGCAAAATATTGTGCCCCCTGCTACACCCCAAATTCTCTGCAGCGCACCCCATCAGATGTGCCAAAGAAGGGGGTCTTTTTGCCATTGTAAAAGGCCAAGTTGGGGCTTGCTTATGTAAAAGTGTTGATCTAGAGGGGCTTATGACCCTTGGTCTGGTGACTGGTCATGGCAGGTCCTCTTGGTTCTCATTTCAAGGAGTGTTGGCCTGTAACTTTACTGACTACCCCATGATGGATGGAAGACCCTCATTGTGTTAGGCATAACTTGTAACTTTACTTACAAGTAATGCTTTGTAGAAGGTGATTGCGCTTGGAAGGGTTGTCATACCCGCCTTAACACACCTCATTGTACTCCCTTAGAGCTTGTTGTATCATCCTTCCCTCTTGGTCATCTTGGTCTTGAAGAGCAAATTGTCCACCATCCAAGCAAGCCAGAAAAGGCTGTACGAACCTAAGAAGGGCGTTGAGGGCAAAAGACACTTGCTAGGATTTGATGGGGCATGACGTCCTTCTTCCAAGATCAACTTTTCAAGTTGAAGCATTTTAACATTTTTATCACTATCTTATATTTTATGAGGTTTAGTCCACGGATTATGGGTCACAAATCCTAAAAAATCATTACAACTCATTTTAAAGAAAGATTAAGTTAGCATTTTTTCATATAAATAAGGCACCTCCTCTTCATTTGTAATCAATATCATGGGATCAAATAACACTTTATTTCTTTTTCTTCTTGTGTACATGAGCTCTTGAGTGGTGCACACCTCCTTTCTTGGTTAATCCCAGGGTTTTCGAGGATCGAAATTAATGTTTGAGGTTTCTTTACTATCTTTCAAGGCTATTACAAGATGAAAGGACCCTTGAAACACTAATATCTTCTTTATTTCTCAATCGTGATAAGATCTCTACATCTCGTCATGTACTGTTTGGTGCATCAAACGTAGGAGTAATTTAGGGTTTTATGCATAATAGTAGAGTGTTACAAGTGAGACATCCCTCTCAAAGGGTCTCTCTTGTTTGGGCCTTGGCATCTTTCTTTGCCCTAACTAGGTTAAAGGCTAACACAACCTAGGGTTTTTTAGTCTTGCCCTAGTTCATTCAAATATTGAATTGTCACTTCTTAGGAGAAATGTTAGCCTCGATTTCTCGATATAAGATTTAGGTATAATTCCCTCGTCTTCACCAAAATTGTCTTTCACAAAATTCCTTGTACTATATATTGGAAAAAATACAAAAAATCAAAAAATATAAAATAGCACGAGAACCGCTCCCGGCTTTTAGGAAACTAGTTCCCGAAGTTCCGACGTTCCAAGGAACTTTGGAACTTGTAGGGAACTTTCCCAATCCAATGGGAACCGTTCCGGATGGTTGGGAACTTATTGGGAACTTTTACCCTCTAAAATTGGGAACTTGGGGACTTCTTTTTGCGCGTTTCCTTCATTGGGAACTTCCACGCATTCATGATCGCCATGTTCGTTGTTAACAACATTCCTATTTCTTTGCGACCATACATATATATGGTTGACTCAAAAAAAATTCTCTAGAAAACTAAGTTGCAATAAAAGTCTTTTTCGTGCTACCTTGTCGAGTTGGTGCACTAATCTCTATTTAACACTCCTGCTAGAGTATTCACTCATCCCTACGCTAAATTGCAGTTATCGTTAATCAATAATAAATGTAAATCTATTTTGACTTTTTATATATTATTAAATAAAAGAAAATAAATTTATTTATTTTACTATTTACTTTATGAATAAAAATTATACTTTTAACTAATTGGAAATAGTTTTAAATCTTATTTTAAAACTAAATTCATATATTACATTTAAATAAAAATATCTTGATTTTTATTTTATAATAATTTAAATTTGAATAATTATATACCTTTGCAAATACCTTGGCATAGAATGTTTTGTAAACATATAATATTCTAATACATTTTAATCATAGTTGACACAAAACTGAAAACTTACTCTATACATATAGCCACAAATATATGGACTATAACTTCTAATAGTCCTCACTTTAGAAAGAGTCTACCTTATATAAGCAATGGCGTGGATGGTAGTCTTGATTTTATTGCCATTTCCATTGCTAAGAGGTTCTAGTTACAACCATAATACAAGGGATAAGTTAAGTCATCTGATTTGTGTTAATGTTTCTTTTTTTCTCTATGTTTCTTCCCTTTTCATGTTTTTTTATATTTCTTAATATTTTTTTAATATATATTATTGACGTTCCCAACGTGTCGTTTCCTGCAAATTTGGGGGAAACTTCTAGACGTATCCGATACTCATACCCACGTTCCCTACTTTCCCGCGTTCCGGAAACTTGTGCAACATAGACTGAAAAACATTAAAAATCATTTTTTTAAATCCAAAAAAAAAATTGTTGTTGTACTTCTTTTACAAGTTAAATTCTGAAATAGTTACTGTTGTTGTAAATTTTTGTTGTTATATTGCTGAAAAATCCATAAAAAAAGATAAAAAGAAACCCATAAAAAGTTGTTTGCAACTCAAAAAAGCCCTAAATTAGGGTGACATCAGCCCTAGGGATGGTGACATCGTATTTTAAGGCTTTTACAGCTGTTTTGCAGGTTTGGTATAGGTATTTTGCAGATCTAATTTTGACAAAAGATCAAACCCTAGTGGTTGGAAAGGGTTCCTACTTCATCCTCAAGTTGTGGTGGTTGAGCATGGAGGGTTTTTAAGTGCCAAATCAAGTTTTTCAGCCATTACTACAGGTTATAACAGATCTCAAGGTGAAATCAGTCATGAGTCTCATCATCCATCAGTCAATGCAAGTGCGCCCTAGGGGAGATAGGCTCCTATTTTGTAGTTGAGTCCCAAGAGGTACTTTTTTGGGGATTGTCACGGACTATTTTGAGTTTTCATTCAAGTTTAAATTGTTGGTTTTTACTGCAGAAAAATTATTCATCTTGCTAAGCAACCAATACCAAGTTTTATTGCTCCTAAACCCTAGTCATTAAGAATTTATCGAATATCTTGTTGACTCCATTAAAGTACTAAACCACTAACTTAGTGGCAAGGTCTTGTACAGAGAGAGTTCTCCTCAATGCATATCTTACAGGTCTATTTCTAATTTTCTACCCATATTTGGGAAGCCTCACATGGCCAAAGGAGCAGGCCTAATGCATCTCTTGAAAAGTTGTTGATCTTAGAACCATCCCTCATGACTTTTAACTTGAAGAGTGCTATTCTCTGACATTACACGCTCTATCTAGAAAAACATGTCTTTATTATGGCTCTCTTAATAGACTCATTGACAATACATTTACCTATTCAGAACATGATGCCGACACATCTTATTCCCAAAATTTCATATCAAACATGCAACCATCAAGTCCTACCACAATTAGGCTATACATACAATCATATCTATACATCAAGCAAAGGTGTTCTACAAGAGTGTTACTTAAATGAAATAAAAAGGAATATCACATGTAATTGATCATTTCAAAATTCAACCTGATCAAATTTACCACAATTTCAAAGTAAATCTTTCCGAAGTCATTTTAATATTTTCAGTGTTGTGTCCAGGACTCTAGACTCTACATCAAAGATAATTTGAGTTGAATTTCTGAATGAGTAGATGGAATATTACGTCAATTTATGAAGACCTCATTAAAAACCTACCTCCAAATCATTTTTAAAATAGATCATATCACCAAAATGAAATTAACAACTAAACAGAGCTCATAAAGTCTACAATAAAACACGATAACCAACTAAAAAAGCACTAAACCAGTATGTTGAAAGGAAATATTCATTATGAGAAAAAAAAGTGCCTTTCACGTTTAGTTATAAAGGTTTGAAGAACACGCTCACAGGTCAAAATCCAAAAATGTATCAACTATTATCCCACCTTCTAGAGATTTTAAAGAGTGTTTCAAATACATACCATAACTGGACAACCTGCCTTTGGAACAGTGTCACATCTGATACCTCCCATAGGGTTCAGGCCAGCATACTCAACAAGGATACACGCATCAAATCCCGCTGCTTCATAGAACTCCCCAACCTGAATACAAAATAAATACCAGCTTAGATCCAAATCCTAGGCTCTATCAAGCGCCGAGAGGGATCAAATCTATTGATATAGGACTGAAAATGGTTTTAAAGCCATGGTTTTAACATACTTTTAAAATCATGGGTTGTTTAGGAGGGTCTTGCACATGGTTTCAAATCCTAGGCTCTATCAAGCGCCGAGAAGGATCAAATCTATTGATCTAGGATTGAAAATGGTTTTAACGCCATGCTTTTAACATGCTTTTAAAACCATGGGATGTTTAGGAGGGCCTTGCACATGGTTTTAAAACAATGTGCAAGGCCCTCCTAAACCATGTACAATAAAACCATGGGTTGTTTAGGAGGCCTTGCACATGGTTTTAAAACCATGTGCAAGGTCAACATTTTTTTGCAGATATTTAATTTTTTTATTTTTTATTATTTTTTATTATTTTTTTAGGTAGGAACATTACAACATCTCCCCCATATTGGGTTGTTTTTCTGGCCGACATTTTTTGGCGGATAATTAAATTTTTAATTTTTTATTGTTTTGTTAGGTAGGAACATTACATCTCCCCCATATTGGGTTTTTTTTTGCCGACATTTATTTTGGCGGATAATTAAAATTTGTATTTTTTATTATTTTGTTAGGTAAGAACGTTACAACATCTCCCCCATACTGGGCTGCAGAGCGCCTCTCGGCACAATAACTATTTGAAGCATTAGCTTTTACCGGTCATAAGATTTACAAAAATTAATGATAATGGTTTCCTTGGCACCGAAGCAATGAATGGTAACTTAAAGAAACTCTGTACGAAATCATGACAGCTACAAAGATTTTCAAAAATAGAATTAACATCATGCAATATATAGATCATTATGCTTTTTAAAAAAGACAACACTTTATGAATAACCTCATCAAAATAAGGATGGCCATGTAGAAAGATAAAATCCGACAATTGAATAATTTAAAAGTAGAATCAAACTCAGACTCATGCGTTGTTTTTCTCTCTTTCAATCCATTCTCATCTCCAATCTCCATTTTCCTGACTCCATTTATTGCATCCTTCCTGTTTGTATCATCAAATTTGGGTAGTTTACTACTGATTCAATTTGAATTTCATATTATTGCCGTCATTTTTCCCATATTTAGGTTGATTCCTTGCATAATCTGACCCACCTGTTGATTCTTTTCTTTGTTTTTTATTTCTTTTCTGGGGGGCAGGAATGGGGAGGGTAAGGTCAACCACACATACTTCAAGTCAAAAATATTGATACTTAAATGTTCATAATCATGGCTAAGACACTTTTGAAGGGTTAAAAATATTTTGGTCCCCTTTTTTAATCAAAATCAACATAAGCAAAAAGTTGGGTATGATTTTCCTTAGTAAAAAATCACACAGTGAGCATAAATAGCAAACAATATACCCGACAAAGGAGAACTTCTCGTGGAAACTTCCACTTGATTTCAAGTAGCTCCAAATTTAGCGATCCATCCTTAATGCTAGTCATCCCAACAATAAACAAGCACAATATTAGGGTCATCACAACAAGCTAATCAAAAACACAACTACGAAAAAAATGACAACAAACTAATCAAAAATACAAAACTAAGAAAAAAATCGTCCAAGAGTTCAAGTAAAACAGTGAATAAATTAGTAGGATGGAGAAAAAATTTACTACTCACAAAAAACGAACTTCATACATCTTTAGGAGCAAGTTTGACTTAAATAGAATGTTGTAAACATTGCCAAATCCAATGGTGCTAAAATGACCATTTTATATATGTTGCTAGAATAGACTTGAAAGTTTTTTTTTTGCCAAGATTTAAAAGGGCTAGGCAACAGATCCATGGAAATGTAAGTTCCTAGAATGATATCAAAATAAAACTTGACATCATAGTACCCAATAGTCATTCTCACTAACTAGACACAAAACAAAGAAAAAACTCATGATATGGACCTAATATCTTTAAAATTCAACATCCAAGAAAGGGATAGGATTGGTTTAAAAGGAAAGAGTCCACCCTATCAAGGACCATTCCAAAGGTTTTTGCCACAAGATGGATGAAAAGAAAGCATACCTTGATATCTCACTTAGAAGACAACTTTTAAGGTCTAAGCTACTAAATAGCAATATGCAACTACAAATGCCCTATGTTGATTGGCTACCTACATTCCAAAATATTTCTAACATGGCCCAAACATAAGAATCCAAGCATGTAACGAGGCACTACAAATCTTTGCATAAAAAATAAATTAGAAAGAAAAAAATTATATTTATTTGCATAAATGACCAAGATAGGTCAATGGGACTATATCATCAAGCAAAAATGGCAAAGGAGTGCCTAATGCATCTTCTGAAAAGGACAAAGGTCTACACTAGTAAACGGACAAAAATTAAGACAACAATTCAATGGGGTAAAGCTGAGCAAGTAAACCCCAAGTAATGAAATAGGAAATTATTCTATATATAACAATTTTCTAACCTTCCATTTTTTAGCTTCTCATTCAAACCCAGCAAATTAGAGTAAACCAGCCTCTTGACCAGCTCCTTTGTAGAAGGCTTCTTGCACTGCTGCATTCTCTATTAAAGAAAAGTTTATATAACTCTCCCAATTAGCAGAAGGAAGCTAAAGCAACATAAAGCCATCAAAATAGCCTAAATTCGGCATAAAATATTAAATAAGTAAAACGTATCTAACAAACCTCCTCCCACCATGATAGGTGTGCATAGTCTGCCACCTGTACAATGGATTTTGAATTTTTTGTTCTTTGCCTTCCTATGCCTTTGGAAAACTTTTGTGACTTGAAACAAAGAGCTTTGGCTCCTCGCTTGCTGCAAAACATGGACAATGAAACTACAATAGTATTCCAAATGCATACTTGGCAAGGAATGTATAATTATCCACACAAAATCTTGCAACAAGGTATTCTTTTTATCCATCAAGGTTATTCTCAGAAAGAAATACAGTTTGGAAAAATATGTCAAGCTATCTTTCTCTTGCAATGTGGCCACAGGAATTCTCACGATAGATACCCTTAAATAGCAAATTTTAAAATTTTGTTATTTTACTCACCCAACACATTATTCTAAATAATACGTTGAAAATCATTTGCCTTTCAATGCACCATTGTCAAGGTTGCTTGATACATTGGAGAATCAAGGTGGTGGTGACATCTACACTCATTTCTCAATATGTTATATTATAGGAAAGTTCCACCAAGTTTTGGGGATGCAGATACATGAAAATGCATCTCAAAAGTGTGTGGAGAGACCCTCCATATTTCAAGGAATATCATAAAGGACCTTAGTGCCCCAAACATAGTGGACATTGCCCCAATTATTAAAGACATAAAAATAATAATAATAAAATGGAAAAACATGATAAAGCATTTATAAATGCATAATTAATCATAAAGTTATACAATTAAAGTAACAAGTTACAATATCCATGATCTAATTGGCAATTTCACAAATTAGAATTTGGAATTCAAAATAAGAGAATCGTTGTATTCTCATCGTATAAACATAAAAAATGTCCAAATAAAGATGAAATACAAACATAGGGTGGCAATGTTAAAGAGCTAAGCTCAAACCTCAATGGGCATAGAACCTTGAATTAATTTTGTTTAGTTCAATGGGTTTCATAAGCAGAATTGATTTGATAAAAAATGAAATACAATGATACATCATAATTACATCCATAATCATTTAAGTAGTAAAAAGTCAAGATTATCCTAACAAAAAATGAAATAGAACAAAGCTCAAGCCATTAATCATTCTCAAACAACCATTACTTGGTCTTCTACATCTATGAGCTACGGGAAACTATCAACAACATCTATAGGAATGTGAAGACAGTTGGCCCCTAATTCAAATCTAATTATTGCTCTACTTTTTGGACAGCACTTCCCTCTCTTTTTCCTCCGACCTGCTAAAAATCAGCAAGCAATAAAGTTATTAAATCGTTAGAAATGTTAGCTAAAGCACAAAAATTTACAACCTTTAACACTTGGAAAAATATTGAAGAATTTAAACTTGAAGTGCTAAAGACAATGCGATCTAGATCTAAGCATTTAGATGTGAAATTTCAGCCTTTTCTTAGATCTAAATTGAAGCAAGCACAAAAACGAATGATGAACTCTAAAGATCAGATTTTAACTTGCAAAAAAAAAGGAAACAAATTAAGGTTGAGTATTTTGTTGAGAAGGAAGAAGAAGAGCCCAAGCTCAAACTTGAACAAGGTTGAGGAGGAGGGTGCCTACAGAGTAAACAAGTTAGATCCAAAATGAAAGCAGTGAAGAAGACAAGATGCAACCAAGCTCCAGTCTTACTCCACTTTCGGTGATCTGCAAAGCTACACAAGAAACCTTCATGCAAAAGATCAGATCTAGTATGATAAATCACATAAAACCAAAAGCATACAAGTATTACTGACTACAACGTATACTCTTGAATCTTATATGATTACACATAAATAAGCAACTTGAAACTCAAATGCCTATTCTACGGATTGGAATACAAACTTTTAAGCTAGATATTTGAAATTGCATGAACAACAGAAACTGCTAAGCAGATATCACCTCGGTTACAAAACAAGCATTCACCATAGAAAGTATTGCACCAACAAATTGTCCTCCAAAGACAACGTTATTCATAACAAAGATAAACAATTACAATCATGTGAGCAGAGGTTCCTAGCTTTCGTCCAAATGAAGGAGCAAAGCCTAGCTTAAATGGAATTTACAAACCCCTGGGGGGTGCACCAAACAACTTAAGTGAAGGTAGCGTGATCTTGAGATAATTGTGGGAGATGCCATAGTTGATTGGCATGGGGATACGCCACCTCTCCAAGAGAGAGGCGCCCCCACCTAAACTCCTACCAACCCTCTCCCAACTCACCACATGCATGAGTTGCGATCTTCATAAACTACTCGCAAGTGAGATTTGAGGGAGCACATCTCTTCACATTGTGATTTGTTAGCTTCCAAATTATGTCTCCAACATGACGCTTTACACCATAGTTTAATTCACCTTTAAACAAAAATAAGAAACGACACCACTTCCATGTCATTTGACCAATATTTTAATGACTTTTGACTTTAGTGCCATTTTGTCATTTTTTAGCATTTATTTGCCACTTCGTTGCATCTATAGAGAAAAAATACCATACGGGATAATTTAGTCACCCAAAGCATAGGAAACGTGGGTCTCAAGGTAAAGCAGATGCTTTAAGCGTGAAAACAAACATCCTCACGCCAAAATCGGACTCTGGAACACACTTTTATTACAATTTGAAATTTTCCATCTAAACCATTAAAAAAAGGCTTGATTTTGCGGGAAAATTTAATTTTTCCAGAATTTTAAAAAAAAAACCCTAGGGGGACCTAGTACATGTTCATAATGACTCAAAACAATGTCTAGCATGCTTATATGCATCGACACATGAACTTTAATAATCTCCTAAGGTTTAACAACCAAGACGACCATTCCAGCTTTGGAGCGATGCAAAATTCGAAAACTATACATCGCTTATTCAACATTGTATAATTGACAAGGGAAAAACACCTTGGAATGATCGGATTGACGTTCAAGTCCTTTACAAAAATTTTGCCACGCTAGCACATTTATTACAAAACCCCCGCGGGGTATGAACATGTAATTTATTAAAAACGGGATCACAACAGGTCCTAATGTAACCAGGGAACTTATGAGCTATGATGATGAACAACTGGCTTGTTCAAGACTTTGGCGGCTCACCAGAAATCCCCTAAGTACAACTTAGTGGATAACATCTGGCTCCAACTACGGGGCGTGCACTCGCTTGATCTTTATTCAAAAAGAGTGTGCAAGAGGCCCAAAATCTCTAGTTCCTGCACGAAATTAAAGTCCATCAGTACCACATATATATAATTCAATCCCAAAATTAAATACATAAGTTGCAACAATGTTAGTATACAGAAAATAATATAGAAAACTATGGTACATACATAATACACAAAACTATGGTACAAAAATAAAAACTACAAGGAAAGAGATAAGGGTTTAGAAAAGCCATGAGAATGCTCCTATGGGCATTAAATGTCATTGTTGAAGAACAATTTCAATTGTTGCCCATTCACTGGTAAGAGCAACTTTTCTCCTTCCATAGTGTTAAGGAGAAACGAATTCGTGTCGGCCACGTCATATATGATGTATGGACCCATCCACAAGCCGTCAAACTTTCTTTGCTTGCCCGGCTTCTCTTCCTTTTATCCCAAAGAAGAACTATATCCCCAATCTGAAAAGGTCTTGGCCTAGCTGACTTGTCAAAGATTCTTTTGATCTTATCTTGATTTCGGATACTATGGTCAAGAGCCTTTCTTTGATTCTCATCTAGCTCCATGATCTGATTGATCCAATTGGGCATGGAATCTTCCTCCATTTTATACTCCTGGAGCATCTTCATGACAAGTAATTGAAGGTAAATGGGCAACAAGACAGTCAAACCATACACCAGTTCGAAAGGTGTCTTCCCAATTGCATTTTTCTTAGTTATCCAATCAGCCCAAAGGGCATATTTAATCTTTTTATCCCTAGACTTGTTATTATTTCCAACTGTTTTCTTAAGGATAGTCATTAAGTTCTTATTGTTGGACTCGGCAAGACAATTACACTATTGGGAGAATGGGATAAGATAATGCCATATTTGAAACAAAAGTTGGTGAACTCTGCAGAACTAAAAGCTTTGGCATTATCAGTTGTTGTATTGGCTAGAACACCAAATCTAGTGATGATGTTATTCTCTAGAAAATCCATAACAACTTTATCAGTAGCCTTTTTAGTGGGCATAGCCTCCGCCCACTTAGTGAAATAATCTATAGTTGTTAAAATCCAACAATAACCATTGCTAGAGTTATCTTTGAATTTATCGATGAAGTCAAGCCCCCACTGCTGGAAAGGGGCTAGAACCACAACTGGTTGCAAAGGTACGGCTTTCAACCTAGGCTTCCCAATGAATAACTGGCACTACTGACAACTCCTAACAAATTTGTGAACATTTGCAAAAAGGGAGGGCCAATAGTAACCCGCTCTGAGGATCTTGTGGTTGTCGTATCTCCTGCATAATGCCCACCACAAAATCTTGAATGGAACTCAATCAAGAGTTGCTTAGACTCTTGCTCATTGACACATCTAAGGATCACTCCATCTGGATTTCTCCAACCCAGTCCCTCTTGAGTGATGCATTATCTGACGACTTTTAACCTTAAAGCCCTTCAATTATGACCTTTTAGATGTTCAAGGCATGTAAGGTTTTGATAGAAGAATATAATATCAGAGTACCAATGTTGATCTAAACATTGCAATTCTAGAGGCATGCTCGATGTAGGTTCTTCATTCTAACAAATTATTCCCAAGGTTCTTCATTACTCTGAGTTAACATCTTCGTTAGGCATTGTCCTTTGATTAATTTTGTGGGTTTAATCTCTAGATCGTACTCTTGTATTTTAGACACCCACTTACCCCTTTTGCCTAAGCAATCTTGTTGACACAAGATATCCTTAACTGTCGTGTGAGGTACATAACAGACTATCTTCGAGTAACCAACATATGTTCTAAAATGCTTCAAGATCTTACTAAGGAAAAAACTTGTTTTCCATGGTTGTATATTTAAGCATAGGGTGTTGCAAGACTTGGCTCATGAAAGCGATGGGCTGCTTAAATCCTTCATTGTTTTTCTGGAGCAAAACCCTCGCAATCATATCCTCGAATGCAAAGGAGAAGATCATGAAATCTTTGGAATAGTTTGGGCTGACTAAGACAGGAGATCTAGTGATGGCTTCTTTAATGCATCTAAAAGCTTCTCTACCTTCATTAGTCCACTCAAACTTAGCATCATTTTTCAACAACTTTTGTAAAGGTTTCATGTACTCGGTTAAGTTTGGAATAAATCTTCTAATGAAATTGATGTGCCCATTAAAAAATTGGAGAGCTTTGACATTCTTAAGCAAGGGAATCTTTTTAATGGCAGCAATTTTCTCAGGGTCAACTTTTACACCATCTTTGGAAATTATATGTCCTAAGAGTTTTCCTTCACCAATTCCAAAAACAAACTTTGTCGGATTAAGAGAAATACCATATTTCCTACATGTTCAAAGACCTGCTTAAGATGGCTTATGTGACTTGGTCTTTCCTTTGAGAAAACAGTTACGTCATCTTGGTAAATCTCTATGATGTTTCCAATCAACCCCTTGAATGCATAGTCCATGGCCCTTTGAAAGGTGGCCCTAGCATTTAGCAAACCAAAAGACATCCTCAAATATTCAAAGGTACCCCAAGGGGAGGTAAAGGTTGTTTTATGTCTATCTTCCTTCTGAATCACTACCTGGCTGTACCCCGAAAATCCATCCAACATGGACATCATGCCTACCCGTGTTACTCTCTATAGGAGGGTCTCCATATTGGGCAATGGATAATTGTCCTTCTGACAAGCTATGTTTAGATTCCTGAAATCTATACATATCCTTAGACTACCATTCTTCTTTCTTACAGTTGCCGCCTAATTCGCACCTCGAGTAACGTGGCAGAAATCTTCAAGCCACTGGGTGCGACCTTGGGGGCAAGCTCGAGCCAAGTGCTCTCACCTGATACTCAGCTCCTCCGTCTAGGCCAACTCCCAGCAAAGCCAAGGGGGGTGGACCCTAATGAAAAGTAAAATCTAGGGTTTTTACTCCACGAGAGAAATAATTAATTCTAGGAGTTTTAATATGAAATGGATGAAATTTAAAGAAAAAACAATTATTGCAAACAAGATTAACCTTAACAACCCCTCAAAATTGGTACACAATCTTCAATGACACATTGCAAGATTAATTTTTGCAAAAAATATAACAGAAAAGACCAGTGCCAAGATGAAAGGGGTTGTTAAGGTTAATCTTGTTTGCGGTAATTGGTTTTTCTTTAAATTTCATCCATTTCATATTAAAACTCCTAGAATTAATTATTTCTCTCGTAGAGTAAAAACCCTAGATTTTACTTTTCATTAGGGTCCACCCCCCTTGGCTTCGCTAGGAGTTGGCTTAGTCAGAGGAGCTGAGTATCAAGTGACAGCACTTGGCTCAAGCTTGCCCCCAAGGTCGCACCCAGTGGCTTGAAGATTTCTGCCACATTACCCGAGGTGCGAATTAGGCAGCAACATTTTGGCATCGTTGCCGAGGATAAATCTTTCTATTCCTGGAGTACGACTTTGTTTTTCACTTTTTTTTTTGCTTTGTTTGATGAATTTTTAGAGTAGATCTTTACTTTTTTTCATCTGGTGACTCCACTAACCTTTTTCATTTTTTATTTACAAAGAAAAGCAAAAGATAGTTTTTGTGAGAAAATTTAAATGCATATTTTTTTTCTTCTCACGTGGCGACTCCATTGAAGGGATAAAACCCTGTTATCTCATAAACTTTGTGAAGATTTGTTGTGTGTAGATAACCACATACGACACAATGAAAAAAAATTCAACTCCACTAAGTCAGTACAAGATATGATTACATGCATGCTTCAGATTTGGTACCTCAGTGTTTGAAGTTATGGATGATGATAAGGAAGGACTTCGTGCTCTCCTGCTTGAAATTTTTCCCCAATTAAATTTTTCAAATATCCATTGTTTCCCTAATCATGGCTATGACCATGAGAAGCTTTTTGATGCCGCTATGGAGTTTGGTGGAAGCAATGGTGATTCAGCCACCCATCATATTGTATGTTTCTTCAAATTGGTGGTTGATTTCAATATTTATCATGAGGATGATCTGATGACCATATTTGCTTGGACCTTGGAGAGACATGCAAGGCATTGGCTATGTAGCCTTTATAACAAATCCATAGGTTCCATTTCTAAATTTTTTGAGTATTTTCTCTTGCGGTGGCATGAAGGAGAAGAAGAAGAGATTAAGCAGCTTGCTAGAAAGTATGATGCCCTCATCCCTAGAGCACAACCTAACTCTAAAAAAAAATCAAGAAAAGCATCATTTGGAAACTTTTGTGCATCTTGAAGATTTGGTAATGCTAGAGGAACCCACTTCTTCCACTATTGAGCATCATATCCTAGATGACCTCATTGTAGAAACATTTGAAGGGCCATTGATTAAAGAACCCATTAAAGATCCACCTCATGTCACATTAACAAAAATTATTGAATATTTGGAATATTCTCGTAATTATTTTAGTGATGATGATCAAAAATTTTCTCCAAATTTACCTCAAGAAGAAACCATCATAGAAACATATAAAGAAAATTATGACGAAGTCTATATGGTGTATGATGACACTCCTCCATGTTCTCCTCATGGTGATGAGAGCTTGGAAGGTTCATTCGCTTGTAACATCTATGAAACCAGACTTTCTGAAGAAGAATATGGTGAACGTGAGGATGAGCGTAGCCAAGAATATGATTGCATGGATGATGATTATTGGACATACATTAAGAAGCCCATTTTTTATGTATCAAGAGAAGGGAGTGTCGATTTGGAGACCTTTGGAGATCTTAGTATGGAAGAGGATCATGTAGAGTTCTCATATGATCATTTAGAATCACACACAAGTGTTAGCAGTAAAGACCTAGGAAAGTAGTGGATTGAAGAGTCAGATTCAATTCAGTCGATGGATTGTCAGTCTCAGCCTACATCTTCACATTCGGAGTTTCCTCATGATTTGGAGCAGCCTGGGGCTTACACAAAGAGTTATCAGTCGATAAGCCCTTTTGATATGTATGATGGAGTTGTTGATCTTCCTCATCATATAGATATCTACATTAGCCCTATCCAGGTTTGGATAGAGGAAGCCTGCAGAAGCACATACTAGCTTGGGAGGCAGTTTGATGAAGTTCTACATGCCTATGATTTCCCGTCCAGCCGCCCCTCCTGAATATCCGCGCAAGCTTGCATTTTCTATCAAAAATATCCTTGTTTTGGCTGGTAACCAAACACAAGAGAAGAATTTTAAATTTTGATCAAATGCTAAGGTGGTTACATTGGATTTTTCATTTTACTTAACATTGTGATTATTATATGCTTAAAGTAGGAAAATAAGCTCCTAAAAGTGAGCATTTACTTTCTGCATTTCCTTTCTGTACTTAGAAATAAATAACCTTTTATTTGGTTAAGTTTTTGCTTTCCACATTCTTGAATAAATGCAACTTATGATTCATTTGGTTTTTATATAAAACTTGTGCCACTAAGGTTTTCTTGACAGGTTGAGTTGTTTTCACAGAGTATATAAACCAGAGATTATGGGGTTCTCGTATCCTCTCCTTGACCTATGACCAGATCGAGCACACGTCCCACGATTGAAGCCAGATGTTACCACCTAAGTTGCACTTGGTGGAATTTTTCAAGCGAGCTGGTGAAGTGGAACAAGTATACTTGTTCATTCTTCAAAATTCGGAAGTCTGCCAGGATTTTTCTGGGAGTATGTTCGGATTTTTTTTGTAACACATGTTCATACCCCCTTGGGGAAATTGTAAAAAATGTCATAGCATTTTTTTTTTATAAAAGGCTCGGCTTACCAGACTTATGCATCAAGCCGACTAGCCCAAAGTGTTTTTTTCCTTGGTTATTATTGGTTGTTGAACAAACGACTAATAATTTCTGAGATTTTTCACTCGCACCTCCAAAGATGGGGTAGTTATCTTAGTGTTTCGGCCTAGGGAGGTTATTAGAGCCTTCGTGTCAATGTTTTTCAACATGTTAGGCATTCATTTTGAGTCGTATGGACATGTACTAGGTCCCCCTAGTGTTTCGTCGAATTCCAAGAAAAATAAATTTTTTTTCCGTTTTTTAAGCCATTTTTAATGGTTTAATTAAAAAACTTCAGATTGTAATAAAAGTCGAATCCGGAGTCCGTTTCTGACATGGGGACACTCGTTTTCACACCCAAAGTATCCACTTTACCCAGGGACCACTTTCTACATCAGTCGAGCAGCCAAAGCACCCCGTAAGGCATTATTTGGCTAAAAATGCATCAAGATGGCATTTAAATGCTAAGTTTGGACAAATTGGCACTATGGTCAAAAGTTGAAAAGTCAAAAATATTAAAATATTTATGGATGGGCTAACATGGCATGGGTCCCCCATAGTCATGTGACCTTTCTCTTAATGTTTTAACTTAAGTTTAAGTTATAGTGAAAGATAGTGAATAAATATTAAGAGGTGACATCAACCTAAGGAGAGGCTCACGCTAACCTTGGTTGTGGTAGCGAGTAATAAAAGGGATGGCCCTACCTTCATCTCTTGTCATCTATAAAACTTTGGATATAATCCAAAGTACACCCGTCATTTACCAAGACTTGGGTCAAAGGTTATATCTCATCTTGTGACGTCAACTCATAAGGATTGGAGCTCATGCGTAAGGTTGATGTATGGGTTGCGCTAGCTAAGGGAGTGGACCCCCTTTGTATCCATATTGCATGTAAAAATAAACCTTGGGTGTTATAATATGGTTGGCCATTCAATGAACATGGATCAAGAGAATATTTTATTAGTGAGACTCTCTCACGTGTGGAGGAGTCGTACATTCGCATGAGGTAATAGAGCACATGCGAGTTGGTGAAACTTGCGATTTGGGGGATCACTTGCTATTGGAGTTTGTGAGGTGGCACCTCTTCCTCACCATCTCTTCAGTTAACTAAAGAATCAGCCCACCGATTCTACTGATTGATTCAGTTCAACTCAGCTTCACTCGGCTCAACTGAACTTCTTCTGCCAGTGTTGATGGTGCCCCCTTGGGCTTGTATTTGCTATAAATAAAGCTTGCTCTCCTCATTCAAACTACTTGGAATTATATTGGGAAGAGCTAGCTATTGTAATCATTGTTTATCTGAGAAATAAAAGAGACTTTGGAGGTCTATTTGTGGGTGCTTTGTTGAGTGGATGTACTATCATTGTGCTTTTTGGGTATAATATGTGTTGGATCCATCTTGCTTTCCAAATTCCAAATCTAGCTTGCTTGAAGGACTGGTATCATTTTTGCGAGGTAAATTAAGTTGTTTGTTTACCGCTTCAATTTATTTAGTATGAATGCTTAGAGATGCAAATCGAATATTTCATTTGTTTATGAACATTTTCACATTGATTTCTAAGTATATATGCTGCTGGATTTGACCATTGGTTGTTGAGTTGTGTGAAGTACAGGTTATCTTAGCTGGAGATCGAGAAGATCTTGTTTGATCTTCCTCATTTCTAACACTTTTGTTTGTAGATAAAGTCCCTCGATGCCCCACAATCAAGCGCCTCACAGATCTTCTTGGTCTCTAAACCTCTCTCCCTCTCCTTCTCAAGTATTATTTAAAATTTTACCTTGTCCTGTATTTGAAAAAGTAGTTACAGATCTGAAGTTAAAGGTTCATCTTCATACATAGATCATTATTACTTTTCATTTTTAGATCTTGCTAAAGTTTAAAGGAATCATCATTTCTTAGTTCAGATCTAGGGTTTAAGCTATCTTATTTCAAGCCATTATTAGCAAAAAAACTAAAAGCTTGTTTTTTTTTAAGGATAGTAGTTGGTTTAATTCATTATCCGGCAAGTTAGTGCCTTGATTTGTTTTCTCTCCTTAAGAAGCAAATAAAGACCATGACAAAGTAGCTTTCTAGCTCACTTTCTAAATCATTTTTACCTAGTTTTTTCATTATGTTGTTACTTATAATGTTTTGGCAAAATTTGGAAGTTTTTCCAAAGCACTCTTAAAGTGCTTTTGGACACATTCCACTAATGTTTGTTGGCCGTTTTTTGCAGGTTTGCGATAAAAGAGAGGGAAACTCTGGCAAATTTTCATAAAAATCAACAAAAAAGAAGACAAACGGAGCTCCCCCTTACATAAAAGGAATTTTTTTTAATAAGTTGTAAGCCTTTGGATCCCAATTTGAGGACCAAAGTGCACTTTCTTCCGCAGCATTGTAACTGATTAATAAAAGCAAGTTTGAGTAGGCTCGTTAGAGACCGATCCCCATCCCCCCTGGGGGGATTTGTGCGGTGTCCTTTTTCTGTCTTCTTTATGTGTTGTTAGCGTAGGTTGTTTTTCTTTATCATTTCATGCTTTGTTTAAGTTTTGCAAAAGTAATCTGAATACTTACCCACTGCGCTATACCGAAGTACCATAAGGGAAAAGATTTGAGCAGTGTAGTAATTAAAAAACAATTTTGTTATGTATTGCTAAGTTAAAATAAACCCCCTCGCTTTCCTGAGTACAGGTTCGTGGATAAGGGCTTGCCCGAGTACTGAATCTGGAAAGAGACTCCTGGGTTTTTACCTTTTTCTAAATCAAAAAACTTGTTCTAAAACTTTTAAAAAATTAACAAAGACTCCTTCCCCGTATGCTCTACACCGTTGTAGCTTGTCTGATCAGTTGGATGTATCAAAAAGGGATACGAATAACTAGATCTAATAGGAAAATCCACACAAGTGATTTTCTCGAGAACTCAAGAGGTTGCAAAGGGTAATCACTACAAAGTCAGGGGGGCTACTCCAAGCAAGTTCATCCTCGCCCCGTTGGACACTTGGTATTACTACTTTAGCACTCAATTCGAAGGGACTTGACTTGTTGGGCCAAACCCACAATTTACCCATTCCTTAATCAATTCATTTAATAATCTAAAATTTACCAACCAAGACATTGCAATACTTTCACTAAGACTACACTAGCAACCCACATTTGCAAGCACTCCTTTCGTCTTGGCATTGGTCTTTTCTGTTATATGTTTTGCATAAATTAATCTTGCAATGTGTCATTGAATATTGTGTACCAATTTTGAGAGGGGTTGTTAAGGTTAATCTTGTTTGCAGTAATTGGTTTTTCTTTAAATTTCATCCATTTCATATTAAAACTCCTATAATTAATTATTTCTCTCGTAAAGTAAAAACCCTAGATTTTACTTTTCATTAGGGTCCACCCCCCTTGGCTTCGCTAGGAGTTGGCCTAGACGGAGGAGCTGAGTATCAGGTGACAACACTTGGCTCGAGCTTGCCCCCAAGGTCGCACCCAGTGGCTTGAAGATTTCTGCCACGTTACCCGAGGTGGGAATTAGGCGGGCAACACTTACCACCACCAAGTTAGAGCACCAAGTTGAATGTCTTGTTGGTGCAGTAATCCCCACAGCTAACATCTTTTCAAGTTCTTTTTTAACTATAGGGGCTAACTTGAGATTTATTTGTTTGAGTTTTTGCCGAAAAGGTTTGACTTCTTTAATATCTTGTTTTAGGGGAATGGTATGTTGAAATACATCTTCTTGATATGCCTTAAGCTCATCATACGTGAAGGCAAATACATCCCTATATTCTTTAACCAAGTTTATTAAGTCATCCCTTTACTTTTCAGATGTCCCTTTTCCAATTTTTATCAACTTTGGGTTTTTATCTAATCCAATATTGATTTCTATGTAATCTCCAAGTTTCATTGAATCAATATTATTCTTTCTACCATCATGTCTGTAAAAAATGTGTTCAAGTGTTACAAACCCACGTGAAACTGGATTCCTAAGTTGATCACCTTCGTCCTGATACTCTTTACCATGTTCCTGATGATTGACATTGAAATTGGAGAACTCTTCAACATTGTGGATAAATCTAAAAATTTGTTCATCATCCCGAAAAAACATGCCAATGCTATTGTCTGGGACTGATGGTCTAAAATTTATCTCAAGTGTATCATCACCAACTAATAGTACCTGTGAGGGTTGGAGGGTTGAAAGATGCTACTACTAACTAATCTGCCATGCTATTTTGCTCTCTAGGAATTGCAACTATGTTCAAAGCATCAAAAATTCCATATTATCCCATACTGCATTCCTATACCTCTTTACCCTTTGACACTTGCATGCAAATTGGCCTTTTACCTGGAGGATAATTAGATCAAAGTCGCCTTTAATGTGTAATATCTTAATCCCCATGTCTTTAGCCATTTCTAACCCAAGTAAAAGAGCTTCATACTTAGCTACATTATTTGTCGCCTCAAACTCCAATCTATAGGCAAAGTTGAAGGTTTGCCCTTTAGGTGATGCTATGACAACACTTGCCCCTTTCCAGCTCTGGAATGAGCACCGTCAAAGTTCATTTTCCATATCTCATTTACCTTCTCATCTTCCATTTTCTAGCTAATTAGGGGGCCTTTCCTCTTGAGGAGCTTTCTTTTGAACCGAATTACCCTTAGGAGGAAAATTATTCTGACTAGTTTGAGCTCTTTCCATGTTTATTACCCAGTTTTGCATATTCTTTAGTTGATTTGCATAATCAGCATGTAAGGCCTCCATCTTATCATTCATATCTTTCATTTTCTTATCATAAGCCTCTTGCATTTGATTCATGGGATCCTTCGCCTTAGTCTCTTGTTGCTTAGGAGGGATAAGGGTTCTTGTGTATCCAGGAATGTTTAATTTTCCTTGCATATTCCGATCAATCTTAATAGCCAGTTCTTGAGCTTTCTTAAGATTGCCTAGTTCTTTATCCCTAAGTTGGTATCTCGGTTCTCCGCTTAAGGCCTCCATGTAATACACAATGATGGATTTGTCAGGTGGCTTGAAATCAGAATGGATACTTTTCACAACCTCCCGAAACTTTTTGTTGAACTCCTCCATAGTTTCGTTTTCATTTCTCTTTATGGTATGGAGGGAAGCTAGTCGATGGCGAGGTTCTTTTTGATCTCCCCATCTTTTCTTAAATCCTTTCACAAGATCAGCATAATTAGCATAGGAGTTGTCATCTAAGCCTATGTACCAATCATAAGTGTCTCCTTCTAAAGATAAGGCAAAAAGTTTCATATACATATCATCGTGTCGTTGAGCGGCATCTCTGACCCAAATGAAGAAACATTTGGAGATAGCTTGTGAGTTGTAGCAATGATGGCAGTGTTTCTTTGGAAGGTTGGAATTTTCTCGATAGCTTTGTCTAGTATAGTATGTGGTTGACCTGCTATCTGAGTAAAGTCAAGGGTTTAAAATAATCAACCATTTCTTCAGACAAGTTACTACTACTGTTTTGATTTTTAAAAAGAAAATCGATGTCCAAAATGGACTCAAATCCTAAATTCTCAAGGATTCTACAAGAAGATTGTCGATTTAGCCTCCTCCTATAAGCCCTTTCAGGATCAGGGATGAGATCAAATAAGCCTTCAAAATTTCTTCTAGTAATATACCTTGGTGGGACTAATGGCAATGGAGTTACTAGATGGATCGTGTTCAATTCATAGATTGACTAAATCAATCAAATTTTATTTTAAAGGTAAAAAAAGTAATAAAAAAAAGGTAAGTCGACTCCGGGAATAAAAAGATTTATCCTCGGCAATGGCACCAAAAAAGATGTTGTCGGCTTACACACACCTGGGGGGAAAGCGCAGCAGAAATCTTCAAGTTGCTTGGTGTGTCCTTGGGGGCAAGTCTTGAGTCAGGTGCTGTCACCTAATCCTAACTCCTCTGTTTAGGCAAAATCCCAACGAAGCCAAGGAGGGTGGTCCCTACAACGGGTTACTAAGGATCTTAAGTTTTTATTAAGTGTTAATGATAGACGTGATTGTTTTTAGGAGTTTTTCGAAGTGAATTATTGAAACAAGATGTTTGCAAATATGAAAAGTACTTCAACGACGTATAAAAATAACATCAGCATATAAGGTTTAAGCAACAATAATACACTGATAATAAGCAAATGAAGAGTATTGTTGTAAATGTATATCAATGCCAATGGAGTCAAATAAAATAGTGTTGCTGAAAGATTAAAGTATTTTGCAACTATGTCTTGGTTCGTTTTAAAATTAATGTAGATTTGATGCATGGATTAGAGGGAAGGGAACTCTAGATATACCTGAAGGTATGAGGAGTATGTCCAAAAAACGTTATCAAATATGGCTCCACGCGAGGAAATGTGGGTTGGATCGGAGTCTCTGGGAGGTGTCCAACACTACACCAATCGAGGGTGCAGCCTAACGATATCCTAAGTTCACTACCCAGTGGTTCCTGTGTTAGTTTTTGATAGCTCGGTGGCACTCCTGCATCAGGTGCCTAGGTGCAGGGGTGATTAACTATGGAGTCTCATTTATATTTTAAAGTGACTTTAAGTCATAAAGTGTACTTTTATTTAATTTAGGGTAATATGACTTTTTCAATGGAAAAATTTATTGTAAAGTTCACTTAGGAGATTTAAGTGAGTGAAAGATTAGATCCCAGCCATAGATCTCTTGGCCAAGATCTAATCTCGACCGTAGAAGGTGAAAAGTCATGAGAATAACCCTAATAGGGTAAATAAAAGTGTTGAGACTTCATTTTGGCACACATCCAAAAGAGATTTTTGGTGAGGCTCGATTTCCAAGAGGAGAGAGCTATTTCCTCCTGGGCGCAAAATTCAAGAGAGGAATTTTGGAGTATTGGAGCTGAGACAGAAGAAAAGAAGGGCGCATTTTTCAGAGGAAAAGAGGGGCACGCACTTCCAGATTGACTGCTGAGTTAAATGCAGTTGGTACAGCACTGAAAGGGGCACACTTTTGAAGGCAAAAGAGGAGCACGTTTCCCTAGAAAAATCAGACATTAATGCTGGTCGTACAGCTGCTGTTGAAGGTGGTCATACTGCTGTAGAATGCTGGCCATACTGTTTTTTGCATGCACAGATACCAAGGAAGAGTTTTGATGCTGAAACTGGAGTAGTTTACTGCTGAGAGAGGCCGTAAAGTGTACCTGTACAGTACAGCAGTAGTGCTGAAGCAGTGGGTGCACAGAAATCGTGGTACATTGCTGAGATAAAGACAGAGAAAGGGCCGTACAGCATTGTGGGCAGTGGTTCCAAAGTTGGGTGCTGTTTTCTAGCTGTTGGACTGTGGTACTTGTGAGATAAGTACTGTGAAATTAATGCTGAATATTTAGTGCTGTACATTTCATGTAAAACTTTC
>LPNX010387936.1:555615-649017 GCA_001517045.1 Pseudotsuga menziesii
TAACATCCTGCTTCCTTTGTGAAATTTCCCCACAAGAAATTGAATCGAGGTGTTGGATTTTCGCCTTGGGAGATTTATTGGGGTGTGAACTGAATTAAACTAGTCACCTAAATTCCTTTCTGATACAGCGACTACGGATCAAACAAACCACAGATAATGTAGAGCATACGAGATAGGAGGCCTTGGTTTATTTTAAGGATTTTAGTGCAAAAATTGTCTTGATTATTAGATCGAAGAATCTCTTTCCAGGTCTTAAGCTCGTACTCAGGAGAGAAAGGATGTTGGTTTCATAACACAAAAGGAAAGACAAAATTTATAATTACTACAGCCAAGAGTCTCTTTCCTGAAGACCGTTATCGAGAAAGCAAGACTGGGTTAGTATTTAGTTTTGCAAAAATTAGAATGAAATTAAATCAACGATATTGATGGATTTATTTTTAATCTACAAGAAATAAAATCTACTCTAAAGCAAATAAAGCAAATGAGGCAGATACAGGCTTCCCCCAAATGGGGGAAGAGGGTTGTGGGAGCCGTCATCCCACTTGTTTTTTTTATTATGATCTATTACAATGCTAAAAAAGGAATACCCTTTTTTAACCCTTGAAAAATGGATCAAAAAGGGTTTTACAAGTGCCAAGGGAGAAGAGGAATGAAGGAGGGGGAATAGGGATGAACTGTGGGTGCTTCGTATGGCCCAAAAACTTGAGTTTTCGACAGCACTTCCCTTTGTTTTTCCTCCAACCTGCTGAAAAACAGCAAGCAATAAAGTTATTAAATCGTTAGAAATGTTAGAGAAAGCACAAAAATTTACAACCTTTAACACTTGGAAAAATATTGAAGAATTTAAACTTGAAGTGCTAAAGACAACGCGATCTAGATCTAAGCTTTTAGATGCGAAATTTCAGCCTTTTGTTAGATATAAATTGAAGCAAGTAAAAAAAACGAATGATGAACTCTAAAGATTAGATTTTAACTTGCAAAAAAAAAAGGAAAGAGATTAAGGTTGAGTATTTTGTTGAGAAGGAAGAAGAAGAGCTCAAGCTCAAACTTGAACAAGGTTGAGAAGGAGGGTGCTTGCAGAGTAAACAAGTTAAATTCAAAATGAAGCGGTGAAGAAGACAAGATGCAACCAAGCTCCAGTCTTACTCCACTTTCGGTGATCTGCAAAGCTACACAAAAAACCTTCATGCAAAAGATCAGATCTAGTATGGTAAATCACATAAAACCAAAAGCATACAAGTATTACCGACTACAACGTATACGCTTGAATCTTATATGATTACACATAAATAAGCAACTTGAAACTCAAATGCCTATTCTACGGATTGGAATACAAACTTCTAAGCTAGATATTTGAAATTGCATGAACAACAGAAAGTGTTAAACAGATATCACCTTGGTTACAGAACAAGCATTCACCATAGAAAGTATTGCACCAACAGATTGTCCTTCAAAGGCTCAACTTTATTCATAACAAAGATAAACAATTACAATCATGTGAATAGACGTTCCTTGCTTCCATCCAAATGAAGGAGCAAACCCTCGCTTAAATAGAATTTACAAATCCCTATTGCTTTGTGCATGTGAGATCCTATCCCTAGTAGACCTGGAGATTGGTTGGGTGTGTTGGAGAAGAGAAGCAAGGAGATCCAGAGCCAAGGTTTCGCAAGGTGCCAAAATAGAAAGAAGGTATTTTTGTACTTGTTTCGGTAATCAATAAAAGAATTGACATCTTTCCCTTTCCTAACAGTTGTGTTCATTCTTGTCTCAGATTCGATTACTTGTTGGTGTTCATTTCATTAGCTTTTTATGCTCTACTTGAAATTCAACCATCTATTTATATCCAAATGTGTTTGAGGAAGGTTTTGTGTTGGTTTTACAGGTTCTTGGACTGAATATCAGGAGCAAAGCTCAAGGATTCAAGGAAAGCTAGGACCAGCCTTCGTAAAAAGGTGCATATAGTTCCTCTTCCTAAACCCTTTATATGTTTTTGCTTTGATCCTAATTGATAATCAAGAGTCTATTTTGAGTGAAACTAAGCCTTGGATGTCTTCTTTTGCAATCCCAGTATGTTGGTGACCTCAACCCCAGTCACAGGATAAATTTCCATCCAACAGAATCGGCGACCCCGTTGGTGAACGATCCCAGGATCTATGGTTTCATTCCCATTTTAAGACTTACGATTCACCCATTCTTAAGAAAATTCAGGAAGCTTGAAGGAAGTTTACACCTTATCTTTTATGGAAGACCCTAGAATATAGAAGGGGTTATGATTTTCTTATTCAAACCATTTGCTCTTGGAAACCTTAGAACACTCCTCTCTCATATTTACAAAGGCACTTTCCTCTGAAGGGGCTCTTTGTGTGGGGTGATATTTGGGATCAGTCCATAAAAGATTGGAAGTCTTGGCCCTTGCTTTTTCGAGAAAATCACTTGCTCAAATTGTATTGAGTTGAGGTTCAAGAATTACAAAGCCTCGTCTCTACAAAAGATACATGCAAGTTGGATAACAACAATCCTGTTTCTGGACTCTGGAGGGACTAGATTTGGTATTATAATAGGTCAATTTGGATTTACAAGATACGCCAACTATATTAGATTCTTCATGCAAAACATCCATTCAAGGAGACTCTCAACAGAAAATGGAGTGTTGTGGATGAAGAAAGGAGATGGATTGTGCATTTAAACACAGGTTCTTCTCTTGGTTGGTGGTCTATCAAGGTTTGGGTTTGAAGGCTAAGTCTGTTAAGTCTAGCTTCACAGATGCACAATGTCCACAATGTGGCATCAGGGAGATAGTTCAGTTTATTTGTTGGCAGCGCAAATGTGCTGAATATTGCCAAGATCTGATTTGGATCTCTTGGAATCATATCCTCAGCACATATTTCCTGTGGAAGAATACCCTGCTAGGGAATTTTGATGCAGTTGCTCTACCTTATGAGGAGTTTGCCATTGCATCAGAATAGTTTGTTTATACTTTATTTGGAGATTGAAATGTAGCGCAGTTTTCAGTTGAATCTTTTCATGGACGATGGATGTATGTCGATCTTAAGACCTGGCTTACAGCAAAGGGCGTTCTTCGTAGAAAAGATGCTAAGTACTATGACCACGAACTTAATCTCTTTTATGAACCTTCTGGTTGTCTTTAGATAGATGTCAGCTGATTCGTATTCTGTAATTTTATGTTAATCTAAGTTGAATCTTTTATAAATTTATAAGAAAAAAAATCAAATAAAAAAGACTACAACGATGATGATGATTAAAAGGAACATTTAGTGGACTATCCTTAACCAGACAGCCAGCTTTTGTCAAATTCGACCTCAATAGATTTTTAAATTTACATAATTTCCGGTCAAGAGAGGTTAACCTGGCTGGTATGCATGCTATTGCCTTAGCCCCGCCAGGGTTCAAATCTCATAAAAGTGACAGGCTCGTTCCCACAAGGGTGGCGGAAAAACTATAGAGTTGTCATGCCTGTTAAGTTGCCAACCCCCTCCCGATTAAAGCCGCGCAAACAGTAAGGTGATGACCGTAGGTTCCCAATAATTCCTCGAAAAACATTCGCAAATCCTAAATGAACATAATTTAGCCAAAATATTTGCTGTTTTTTTTAGACTACGAACCCCGAACATCTATCAGTAAAACTGCCTTTTCTTCCCAAAATTTAGATGAGCTGACAATTCCTACGCTAAATTTAACCAAACGTTGCCAGCAGATAATTCTATGCACAAGAACCTAACTTAGAAGAACTTCGCGGGGATTCTAACAGCGGGTTATAGTAAAATACAGAGACACTGTTTAAGCAGCCATGTGGAATTCCTGCTTAATAATCATAGCATTAAACTTACCGGAAATTGTAATAAGTCCTTTGTCCCTGATAGTTCCAGAGCTTGTAATGAAGCATGAAATGAGCTTCGAATTTAGCGTGCGGCACAAACAGAGGTTCCAGGCAACCATTTTCGTGGCCGAGCATTTTGTTCGAAAACGGCCACCGCTTCAGTGAGGTCCATAATAGACATAAAGAGGTCAGACGAGCAGGCATTGGCAATGCCACCGCCATTGCCATTGCCATTGCCAGTTGCCTTTCTGTTCACAATTTTTACTCTTGCGACAGTATTTGCCACCTTCCAACTGTGAGGATGCGCTATTAGGCTATATCCTCTCTTTACGGCTAACAGAAATGTGGTTATTCCGAGGTCCGTCAAATAACGTCGAAGTTCTTCCCGCCACTGAACGGCGCTGTAATAATTAAAAATCTCCTATAGTATTTTTTAACCTCGTTAAAATAGCTAATAATGATAATTAATCGTAATTTAGACTGTTATTACTTTTTACTG
Source organism: Pseudotsuga menziesii (assembly GCA_001517045.1). NCBI lineage: Eukaryota > Viridiplantae > Streptophyta > Pinopsida > Pinales > Pinaceae > Pseudotsuga > Pseudotsuga menziesii. Next base: position 559,953 of record LPNX010387936.1, read on the forward strand.
TTATTACTTTTTACTGTTTTTGCATGGAAAGGAGAGAAGCGAGAAAATTATATTGTGTATTCATATATTTATGTTTATCAAATAATAAAAACCCAATAATAAAACTAAATGAAAAGTAATTAAAGATCCATGTTAAACCCGGATTTACCAAACATTAAAGCAATCAAAATGTTTGAGGTGTAATTTTTTATGAACATTTAAAAATTTAAGATAAAAATAACTTACACCTAAGAAAATTGGATCCCTCTCGGTGTTTTCGAGATCCAGGTTTAAGATGGATCTATATCGGTTTATGTTGTTTACGTTTTTATCACAATATTTGATATTATTACTCCGGCATGGATAGAGCGAGTACTTTGTATTTAAAATCTCCGACATTCTCATCCTATACAAAAATTATTAAATGTTAAATTTTTATTTATTTAAAATATTATTTTTTATTTTTTAAAAATATTAAAAATTTATTTGGATGAATGTTATCTTGCCATAAATGTGAAAGGCCCATTTTCAACCAGTCCCAATAATTTAAGTGGTTCTACTCTGTCTTAGAAGTATAAAGTTAAATTGCCACCAAAATAAATAAATAAATTTTTATTTTTATTTTTTTATTAAAAAATATAATTTATAACAAGAAAATATTATTTTGTAAATTGTTTTATTAATATGAATCTCAATTTAAAAATTATTATATAATAAAACTAAAAATCAAAAACTTACTGGTTACCATATTTTAACTAACAACATGATAAAATAAATTTATAAAATATTAAATCATATTAAAACAAATACTTCCTATGCAACCATGTCTTCCAAAATAAGGAATGAATATCAAAACTACTACATATGCAATCTCTCCCTCCATATTTACATGACTACACATCAATTTAGAGTTCATGTCCCACATGACAAGATTTTGTAAAGGATCCCAAGCTTAGGATGGATCGACCATGATAGTGTAACTTGGTTCTTGGAGAAACTCTGACTCATATAGATTAATGATTTTTACATAAGCCTTAGCTATCGAATCTCATTAAATTAAATAGATCTTTTTTAATCTTCATAATTAACTGTACATAAAGTCAAAACTTTTATGGATTGAGGATTTTGATTGTGTCCAATTCCATCCAACAAAGTTATTAAAGACAAAAATTTATGGTTTTGGAATTTTGATTGTCTAGTATTACTTCACAACATGGTTAAGGGGAACAAATTTATGAAATTATTTTTTAGAATTAGATTTTTACGATAAATTTTAAAATATATAACATTTATTAATTATTAAAAAATAAAAAGCTTATTATTAATAGTAAACTAATTGATATTGATATTGATTAGTATTTTGAAATGAGTTATTTAATTGGTAATGTCAATTTTATGTAGAATGGTCCTACATGAACTTCCTTAAAAGGTGTTGGAAAGATTGAAATGAGGGATGACACAATTGCTTCCCAGGTGGCTATTAAATTAAGCAAAGCACAAGGTAGCATGGCAACGCTAGAGTGGTATAAAGAGCGTCGTGAGAAGGAAGATGGCATCACATATTATGATTCCTTTAAAGGATTAGGTAACAATAGGGGTATCGATGTCAATTTCCGTAGGAAAATGCTCACTGAGTTTTGGGATGAGATTATTGAAATGTGGGAGAAACATAAGTTGTCAATTGATTTCCAACCCCAAAACTCGAAAGAAGTGAGATGTTGGCAATACATATGGTAGACTAGTAGAGCCTCTGGATATTGCAAATTATTGTTGCATCACTCGTGGCAAGGGAAACTATATTTTTTATGGAAGACCAAATCATCATAAAGTTCTTCATAAATGGTTTGAAGATAAGATAGATAGATAGATAATTTATTAATGTCCACTAATGACCACAAAGTAGGTCAACGGGATTGTTGGCTATAATGATGTATGTGCATGTGGGAGGACCAAATGACCCCCCTTTAAAATAAATATAATGCAAGAAGTAAAAGTGTACAAAGTGAGTTGGGTTGAAGTATGGAAGGACCATCGACCCATTCACAACGCCATAACCCTGCACAGGGGCGGAGAAGTTCTGGTGGGCAGGATCCCAGAGCCAAAACGACTGAGGAAGGTCTAGTACTCCTAACATCCGAGGCTAAAAGATGAAAACTGAGGGAATTGCAATAGTGTTTGTTGGCCCGAATGGGAACTGGTGGGTGTAGGGCGTCCTCTGGAATGTTGTCGGTAAGGTATTGAGGCTCTTGTATGCCTTCTGGAGGGAGGTCTGGTACAAAGTTGTCATTGGGATCACGTGGGTCGACATCCACAAATATTTACTGATCGGGAAACTGGATCGGAATCTAAGTCGGTAGATCTCTTGGTTCCCTTGGAGCTGATAGCACGCTGAAGAATGTTGCGATCCTCTGTGTGGTATCGAATCTGGTGGGGGGCTGGAGGACCTGCGCTTGAAACCTGAGAGCCTCCTGGAGATAAAGTGCTAAACATCTCTGGTCGATGTATCTGAATAAGGCGGCTAGAGTTTAAGGCCCCCTAAACAAGCAGTGGAAGCGTCCTCTGATCTCGTAATATATAGGACATCTAAAGATAAAATGTGACTTGATTTCCACTTCTTGTAGATGTCAAAGCTTACAAATCATGTCCAATCTATCAATGTGGTGGTGCGTCTCTACCCGGAGTCTATGTAATCCTACTCTGAGTTGTCCGAGAGGGATCCGAAGAGCATGCAACCAATGACGGAGCTTGTACTGGGGTCGGACGATGAGCCCATCTTTGATCTCCAGGAAGTGTTCAACATAAAAGGGCCATCTTTGGGCGCAATCCTCCCGGAGGATTAACCCATGTAATATAGACAAACTGCCTGTAAATATCCTCCTTGATGATTTTATTTAGATCTTATCGTGTAGGTAGAAGGTGGTTGGGGGCATCTAGAGAATACCGAAATGGGGGGAGATGATCTATCTAGATCCCTACATATGTAAGAAGGCTTGAGACCCCTGTGAACCAAGGTTTGGCTCTGCTTGAGTGGGTGGTGCGGGAAATGGTCTCAACAGAGCAATAGGCGAAATAAGGATACATGTCTCGACCTTTTAACGAGTCGGCAAACCCTTGGATCTAATGCAAGAAAGAAACCAATCTGAAGACCGTCTCAAGGCGGAAGGGCTGAGCTCCAAACTCAGCTAGGATGATGTGTTGTGACACTATCTGCTAACATCTAATGATACGACGAAGAAGAAGAATCTAGACTCTCTCAGTTGAGGCCCAATCTAACTCGAGTAGAGAGGATCCCTAAATTTCTGATCTGTATAAAACAATGGGACGGATCAAGGAATCCAACAGGTTCATCTTGGATGAGATATCCTGGAAGTGGTGGTAAAAACATTATCTCTCAAGGAGGGCTAAGGACCCGTACCCCTTGTTAACTCGAGGCTGGAGAGCTGATCGTAGACTAAAGTGAGGACCTGAGAACTGCACTCCCAAGTAATTATAAGTACTGGTGATCTCGATTTCCTCCCCCTTGAATAGGAAACGTAAGTCCGTGTTTTTCTTCACCCATTGAAGATCATAACCTTTGTTTTTCTCAAGTTCACCTTCAGCTTCCAAAGATCGCAAAACAGGGCTAAGGAATCAAGTTGCCTCTACAAACCTTCCTGGGAGGAAGATAGGAGTACTACATCATCAACGAAAAGTAGAATAGAGATGAGGACATGGTGGAGGAGGAACCCATCTGCTTCCTAGATATGCTCATGGAAAGGCTTCCAACTCATCGATGTAGATTCCAAACAGGGTGGGAGATAGTGGGCAACCATGTTTCACCCCAATGGTGCTTCGGATGAACTCAGATAATCCTTGAGTTGTGCGAAGGCGACCACAAACAGACTAATAAAGGCACATAATAGCTATCGGTAGGATTGTCGAGATGTCGATGTCTTTGAGCCGCTGCAATAAATCTTCTCTCGGAACCGAATCGAAGGCTTTTTGGAAGTCTACGAAGCAGCAGTAAACTTTCGAGGAATGATGGCATGCTTCCTCAATCACGGACCAAAGAGTCAAAATATGGTCAATAGTCTAATGTGTTGGCTTGAACCCTGCTTGGCCCTGGGCTCTAAGGTTTCTCTACTTGAGATCGCTGGAAAGCTTCATATGGAGGGTGGTGGCATATAACATTGAGAACATGTGGCTTACCATGATCATTCTATAGTTGTTGGGGTTGGATGTTGATCTCGACTTATGAATCAGATGTATAATATGATGTGACCAAACGAGGGGGAACCCTTCACGCACCACATGGTTGAAGAGACCATCAAAATAGCTAATCAGGGCGCAGAGACCATGCTTGAAGAACTCTGCTTGGTAGTGTTATAGCGGATTTCACCACACTAGGTGAATCACACATTGTATGGCCTTCCCTTGTCCCGCTGCAGACTCATTAGCCCCTTTGGACCACTTTATATCTTTTGATGTTACCTTGATCATCCCCAAAAAACATTAGAATATTGATATACGCGGCTTTTTCCCCGATAACCGCGTACATACGCGGGTATTCCCTCGATAGTCGCGTACATCGGGATGTGTGCATAGTCCAAAACATTTTGGAGTTTTCCTTGACTTGGATCCGATTCATATGACTCCTGGCCTTCCATATGCCTTGAGATCGCACGGATTCGACCTTTCAATATCCCTTTGAAAAACTATATAAGGAACCTCTTGGTACATTGAAAGCATAAGAGAAAATTGAGAGCATCGAAATTATAGTCCATTGTTGCCAGAACTTTATGCTTGAGTCTGCATCCCTTTGTCCCTTGGAGCACTGTTGTGTTCTTCCCAAGCTTGCCCTTTGTTAGTAAGCTTGCTATTGAAGTGATGGAGGATTGAGGTGGTGGAGGCCCAAGTGGGGGATTCAGTTTCTCCGATTCGCAGACGTGCCGTCAGAGGTTGTCACTTGTAATCTCTGATTCTTATTAATAGAAATATCTTTTCCTGTCCAGTAATGTGTATTTAAATGAATATTGTTTCCATTGGAATATGTCAAATGCTTTTACATTATTGATTATATATATGCTAGAATAGATCTAACACAATGAAATATAGTATGCTTGTATTGTTTGCTTGTTGTTGAGGACGTGCTATAACAATTCAAGATGAAGATTGGAAAGCTCAACGGGGATCTACTACAACCGTCCGGAATAAGGTACGAGGTTCGATCCTTTAGTGTTAGATTGTTTATTTCTATTGCATATTGGGAAAGATTGATTTCTGGAGTCTAGCTGTCTGTTGTGGTACCCCAAGCCATAGGAATTTCTCTCCGTAACAGGTAGCCTTCCTCATCTTCTGATTTGTTGCTGCTCATTGCCTGGATGGCCTCCGTGACATCATTGTTAGTGAAGAGGTGGCAAGAGGAAGGAGGGGAAGCAACATGAATTTTGGTTTGTCCGGGAATGTTATAGAGATTAAAGGTGTGGGAAAACATGGAAGGAGGGTCTAAGTTGGAGAAGAGAGGAGAGCGCTGAGAGAGGATGGTACACCATAAATGCTTGGGGGAATGGGCAAGGAGGGCTGAGAGTTCCCGTCTTTTCTAAGAGATAGATTGTCATTTCTTATGACGAAGGAGGCAACGGTAAGAAATTTGAATGTCGGGATAAGTAGAGCGGGAATGGAAGAAGGAATAATGGAGTTCTTGGTGGAGGGTCTTGCATTCTTCATCGTATTCATAGGACCTGACCCGGGTTCAGTGGTGGTAGAGGTATTACGGGTGGAGTGGGGGAAGGAGTTAAGCGCAACCTCCCAGATGGCAGATGAGAGGCAATGGTACTTAGCAGAGGTCGAGTCAAGTGAGGAGAAATGGGACTCGGAGGGAAGAGTCTTGCGAACAATTGACAAGAAGATGTTTGGGTCGCCTTTGTCGAAGCGAAAGGTGGTCTAAGGTAGGGATGAGAGGTTTTGCGTGGGGATGGGTTGGAAGAGGAGGGTCAAACTGGAGGAAGAGAGAAAAAAGTGTGTGGTCAGCTAGGGGATAGGAGATATAGAGAGGTCCTGAATAAAAGGGAGAAAGTTATGGCTGGCTAGAGCATAATCCACCACACTGTCCCCACCTCCATGTGGCCAACAGGTAAAAAAGATTGGCCCCTGCTTGTCTTGCTGCCACGACCTGTTCCCTGGACTGTTTAAGCTCTACAACCTGTGCTTTGGTGAGGTCCTCGTCCATAAATATCTTGCTAGGAAGTGAGAACAGTTTTCGTTTAGCTTTGAGGCACAGAGCCTATCCATTGCGTTTCAGAATCTGATGAAGAGGGTGGAGTCATGGCCCACCCAAGCTCTGTCCAATTGTATATCTGGTATTCCAAGAGTATCCCGCAGGAACCCGACTCCTACCTCCATAGGATCTGAAGAAGGGTAGGGTAGAGGAAGACCCCTTACTTCCAGGTTCAGTTCCCATGCTCGTCTGGTCCACTCTTCCATTAGTTTGGCTTACACTACCTCCTCAACTGTTGCGAGAGGTGGAGTAATTTTTTCTTTCCCTTGAACCACCTACGCCCATGAGTTAAAATGAGACTATGTTTATTGTTTGAGAGAATCTTGTTGGGATCTAATTGCCTCTTCTTTAGTCTTGAGGTCGTGAATCTCTGCTTGTAAGGCCTCGTTTGGAAGGTGGGGTGTTTCGTGCTGTTGGCTCTCTTGTATTAATTTCATGAGGGATAAATTGCCCCCTTCAACCTCCAAGACTCTTACAGCAAGGGAGGTTACCTCTGAGCGAAGTCTGTTATTTTCCATTTCCAGGGACAATGTTTTCCTTAGTAGATGTTTGACTTGGGATGTCCAAAACGCGAAATCGAACTCCATAGAAATGTCTGTGGGGTTATAAATCGATTCTGAAATATTGTGGCACTGTTTAAGGTATCTGAATTGTCCCCTGTTGTTGAAATCTGGGGTGTGGGAGTGTGGGTTTGAGAATTCCTTAGTCTCCTATTTTTCCTTTGAGTTTTCCATGAAGAACCCTACATTTAGAGCTAGGAATTTGGGGAGGGGGTCGGGCTGGTGGGGAAGTAAAGGGGTGGTGTAGAGTGGTGCAGGGAGGTGAAGGGTTGCAGCATAGTGTAGGTGCAAGCAAAGGGGATGCGAAGGGATGGAGGAGCTGGGAACCCAGCCAAGCAGAGAGGGGCAGGCGGGCTCTGCGAATACGGATGGGTGCACAAGGAAGGAGGGAGGAGAACGAAGCTAGGGGCTGGAGCTGGTACCGCGGAGAAGAACTGGATCGTTTGCGAACAGGCACAAGCAGAAATCTATGGAGCACGAGCAGAAAAGTTGCAGATGGGCGTGGGCAGTTGCGAGCGGGCATGAGCAGAGCGAACGCAAGCAGTGGAGTTGCGAAGGGCGGGGTGCGAAGAGGCCGCGAGAGCAGAGGATCGCGTGAGGGTTGCAAGGCACGGGAGTAGAGGAATGCGGGAGCAGGAGGTCGCAGTGCGCAAGGACCATAGAGGGTCGCGGGAGCAGGAGGTCGCGTTACGCGAGGGCCACAAGAGCAAAGGGTCACAGGAGGAGCAAAGCTTGTATTTTCTGTTGTAATAAGAAAGATGGCATAAAGCTATCATCTCTCGGTATAGATTCATGTTTTTTGCACATTTAGAAGAGGCTTTGAAAGATCTTAAACAAAGCCAACATTAAGAGCTAAAATGTTTAAAGAAGTTTGAAGACTATATGACAAATATGATTAAGGGTTGTAGCATTTCTTTAGATGTTTTATTGGAAAGAAGCAACTTTATGATGTGATGGGAGGATTATAATCAATAAAAATCACTTTAATGAAAAATAAACTCTCTGTCGTATAAGATAATAGTGGAGACTACAAGTTGAAAGGGATGAATTCACAAAGCTATCAAAGAGATAAAATTATGAAAAAATATTCTCCTCAAAAGATAACGTTTATTGGATTTGTTGGTTTTGAACGATGGGATGAATTCACAAAGCTTAAGAAACGGATAAAATTATGAAAAAAGATTCTCCTCATCCTATTTGGTTTTGAATGATAATTTTTTTATATTTAAAATGATAACTTTAATTTAATAGATGATAATTAAAGTAATAATAATGACTATAATAAAATAAGATAATGGTTAAGATAATCATGTGATTTTTAAAACATGTTGGGTATATATATTGAGAATTTTATGCACTGTATTGGTATATAATTTATGAATTCTAATAGTGTAGAGAAATATATTTCTTACTTTTTGTCTTCAAAGTTTGATATACATAGCATTTGTCCAATATGTTAAGAATTAATAACAATAAAATTTAGCAATTGATGTTTTCTAAAAAGATTTAATAGTTAAAACCATGGATGTCAATTGCATGTTAATAGATTCGTTGGAATCTTGATTCCGTACATCTACTTAGCACTTTCATTGGTACAAACTTTTCTTCAAAAGACATGATTATTTGGTAATTCATGCTTCTCCACACTGAAGGCTACTTAATTTTTTTTTCCATAGTATTTTTAGCTAGTTGAAAAAAAATCGAAAGGGCAATATTGTTATTAAGTTTAATTAAAAATTTATTATGTTTTCATGTAGTGTGTTTAATTATTTAAGATTGTAAAAATTTGGAAGGACAATATTTTTGTTTGCATTTTTTAAGGGTTTAGTTAGTTTCTACTTGTAAATTGAAGTACAATTATTTATATCGTCCTTCAACTTTGAAGGGTGGGAAGAATATATGCCCTTCAAATTGAAATTAAGACCCGCTCTTCAAATTTGATCACTTCTCTTGAGTTTGAGGTCAAACGTCGTAGCCTTGCTAAAGCTACTAGCCAGTGCCTCCATAATATTCGGTAAAACGTAGATATTTACTTATATTTGAGAAGAAACAAATCATGGAGTTTAATTAATTATTATTATTAAGTGGGTGTTTTTTATAAATAAATGTGAAAGGCTAATTGTAAGGTCTTTCTACCTAAGATTGGTAACAGGTGTACTATCAGGCATGCATAAAAAGTCATTGAGGAAGGTTATGAAGCTAGGTGTTGCCTTCCAAATAGATGAACGGAGTGGTGAATAGTTCATGTTGCATTTACATACTTTGAAGTTCCTTGCATACATGATTCGAACATCCAAACCAAAGGGAGCTAAGCCCTCCTTAGTTGGTGAGGTTGCATTTGATGGACTTGACTAGGCAGATTCAAGCGCGCTTATGTGCATAAATGTGACGGCCACACATGCAAAGGATGGATGTGAAACGAGGTTTGTGATGTGTATACTTGTGGGTATGCAGGCGCCAGGCACACTTGTAAATGCAAATGGCCTACAGATGGAAGTTATCAAAGGAAAGAAAGTTGGATCCGGGCACTTGGATCCACATTAGAAGCAAGGGGATTGCAAGAGCTTAGCAAGGGTCATATATATAATGGGTGACTAAAAGTGGCTAAGGTTTTCAATCTCGACAAGTGATTAAGACACAAGTTGAAAGTGATCTCTATGATTACACTAAGTCATGGAGATGGCACACAATCACGCAAATTGGGAGTGACTGTGTGAAAAAGAAAGAAGTGAATAGGACTTGCAGGAGGCAAGCCTATGGTAGTTACAAGGGTTGGATTGGCAATTTTGGGTAGGAGTTGCCTATTGCAATTGTAATGTGTTAAAAAGCTACAAGCAATTGCCTTGGTTCCTTTATTGTACATTGTAACATTCTTTCACTAATAAAGTTGAAGGGACTTGCCTTGGGTTCTTTTTAATTGATTAATGTTGTTTTGTTTTATGTGATGCAATTGGATAAGTATAAGTATTGCTATGATGTTTTAAGGTCGTAGTTGGACATGTTTTTGTCATTGGATTAATTAGTTGAGTAAGAACTAAAGCTGCACATATGACATATTGTACTCTAAGGTGAAGTATTATGCAGATCTTAGATGAAGAGACATAGTCTAGTTGCAATAAGCATAAGTTGGTCACACCTCTATGGTTGAGGTAAGGCAATGCTCACAACCAAAGATGATGAAAATAAAAATTCCAAACAAGACTCCTAAATCTATAACACCAAAACAAAACTCCTAAATCCATAATACTAATTTCAAGCAAGACTTCTAAATCTATAACACAAAAACATAACGCCTAAATCTATAATACGAATATTTTTAAGTGCAAAGTAAAACAACATCACTCTATTAAATTATAAAGAATTATTTAAGTACAATTCAATCTCAATATCATTTAGTAAAAGTGGAAAATTACTTTACATTTGTTGTTGTTGTTTTTTTTTTGTACAAAAGAATCGACAACTTGCAGGTTTCGTACTCGCGTGACACGGGGTCGATTCCCATTGCTACCACTATAACCCTTGAGCAGCCTACCTACCCCCCGTGACAATGTGCGGGCGACCGCCTTTTTACATAGGAGATTTTAAACCTCCGACCTGTTTAACAACTTCTACGCCTTGACAGAATGTAGAGTTGGAAAACAAGGCGAACTCCTTAGGGGTAACTACTTTACATATGTTACTAAAACATCAAACATCATTATTAAATAGATTTTTTTTTTAAGTTTACTTTAAAAGATGGTAAGTTTGCTAGCTATCTTAAAAAATACACTATCTTTAATAAAATAAAAATAAATTTTTTAATTAAATAATAATAATAATAAATTTAATTTATATCTTGTAGTTTAATAGATATAAGATAAATGTAATCAAAGTTTTGTATTTGTAGGAGACATATGGTCTTTATAACATAATTTTAAAATATTTTCTTAGATTGAGATAAGTTTTGTTTTGTTTATTTTAATATGATTTAAAATTATTTTTGATTGGTGAAAAGTTTGTTTTTTTAAATATAAAAAATTAGATTAAAATTCAAAACCCAAAAACATAAAATAAAATAGAAATTTATTTCTTTATAAATTATTAACAAATTGTTTTAAATAACCAAATTTTATTTATGTTCACATTAGATTTGAGTTTCACAATATTTGTTACAATACAAACTTTTCTAACCTCTTAACTTGTCAAAACTATAATGAGTTTGGAAAGCTTCTTGGTAAGCTTTTTGAAAACAGGAACAAATTTTAAAGTAAACGAAGTATTATCCTTCTTAAGGTCTGATAGACTAAAGTTGGTTTCAGTGGAAGCTAATCACCATCATCATCATTACTTCTCATTAAAATTGTAAACTTATATAATAAAACATAGTATATCACTAACCTTTTATTGGTTTGTTTGTTCAAACGTACGTCACACGGGGTCGATAGCAATGAACCATTAATTAAGAACCCCCAACCCAAAGGCGTCTAAGCCATCAAAGTCATCCGAGGATCGAACCCGACTTGAGCCACACTACCCTTAACATGGCTAGAATTTTTGGTGTCTCCTTCCAACTAGCTCATCCCTAAAGGGAATTGAACTTGGATCGCCTAACTAACTAGACCTACACCGTAACCAAGTAAACTAATGAAAATTAACATCACTAACCAAAATTTATTTACGTACAATTATATTACTTCTCTCTATTGCTAGATTTCTGTGGTGGTAGGTTATTGATGTTGTTGTCGGAGAAACCATAGTATCGAAAGGACCAAGTCAACGTTTCGGATCCATATCAAGATTCATCATCAGGACAATGTCAAATGTGGAGAGAGCGAGAATCATTGATAAATACTGGAACTAGGTAAAAAGAAAGGTCTAATGTCGGCTAGGGTTTGCTAGGTTTAAGAAATTTAAATTGTGCAGAATTATTATAAAAATTATTTAAGTATGTTCAAAAACCAAGAAATTGTTAGTTTTTAAATTTTTTATAAAAAACTAAGGGAAGAGCTATTAATTTTTTTTTACTCAAATATAATTATGGAGTCCTAAAGTTAAATGTCCAAATTATTAAAATTATTAAAAATTATTTAAGCGTAAAGAAAGTTTTTAAAAAATAATTATATTTTTAATTATTAAGGTGTCTAAATTATTAAAAATGTTAAAGTTCTTAAAGGCCTAAAGAAAATATAATAAGAATAATTATAATTTTTTAACTTTTAATTTAAAATTATAATTATTAATGTGTTTGAAATCATTTAGGTGAGAACTAAGGACAAGGAAAGGTCAAGGGGTTAATTAATTTAATTTTAACTATATTTTTAATTTATTAAATTTTTATTTAATATAATTTTAACTATATTTTTAATTTATTAATTTTTTATTTAATATAATTTAATTTGATTTTTAAATTCTCTTAATGGGTTTGATATTTAGGTCTTATTTAAGGATTAGGTAGGACGACAAAAGAAGAAAGGAGAAAGGCTTGAAAGAGGGAAAAGGGCACAAGGGAAAAGGTTAAGATCAAGTGGACACAAGTCGAGGGACAGAATGAAGGGGAAATTCGCCTTTCCAATTGAGAATAGAGGGAAGCCAACTAGTGCTCACCTCAAGGCCACCATCCCTATTTAGATTGTGTGGAAGTTTGATAATTTCTAGGGTTTCTCTGAATTTTCTTTTGAAGTAGTGGTCTTCTTTCACGAGGATTATGGTGTCTTCTAGGCAAATGTGATGTTTGGTTTTGGCAACATGTTCCGCAAGGGCAGACGAATGGATACGTTCTTTTCTAATGCATGCCCCATGTTCCTTTAACCGCGTGTGGAAAGAACACCCCGTCTCACCTATATAGCTAATATTGTAGGACCAAGGGATCTTATAGACCCCTCTGAATTGTGTATGATTAATAAGATCTTTAACGAGTCTCATTCTCTTCTTAATGGTCTCTAAGGGTTTGAACAAGGTCGTAATGTTGTTTTTATTAAGAAGCCAAAGGAAATAAAACATGTATAGCATGTAGGCTTGAATTTAATTGTGCAAACAATACTGTGGAATATGAAGCTCTAATTCAGGGACTGAAAAAAGTGATTGATTTGGATATTAAAGTGTTAGTTGCATATGGTGATTCTGAAATCATTGTCAGGCAAGTTCGTAATTCTATTCACTGCATTTCTGAACATTTGCAGAATTATCAACAAGAGGTATGGAATCCCATTTCGCATTTTGATGCATTCAATATAATGCCAGTTCCAAGATTCCAGAACCAAGAGGCAGATTTATTAGCAAATGTAGCACCAAAACTGATTCCATCTGAGAATTTCACACCTGATTTCTTTTCAGTTGAATTGATTTTTAGGCCTTCTATACCAGATAATATCTTTAATTAGCGTGTGTTTGATCATGATGTGCAGGTGTTGAATTTCTTAACAAATGACGATACTTTCAAAGATTCAGCCATTGATGAAGTTACACATGACAAAAATTTGTGGGATTTTTTCGGTAATATATGATTTTTGTTCAATTGAAAAAGCTTTTGAGGAGGTAAAACCGATTCCTAACTTAGTTTTGAGATTAGAAAAGTTTTTTGATCTTCAAGATAAATGTAAGTCTGTTCCTAATTGTATAACCAAAAGTTCACAGATGAGATATGAAACTATAAATTTAGGAACAGAACTTAATCCTCAAACTATGAATTTAGGAATAGATTGCACTCCTACGGAAAAATCAGCATTCATAAAATTATTCAAAGAATTTAAGGATGTCTTTGCATGGACATATGACAATTTGAAAACTTTCAATCCATAAGTCATGCAACACAGTATTCCAATAAAACAAGAATCAAAACCTTTTCAACAGAAACTTAGAAAGTATCATCCGTCACTAGAACCAACAATTAAGAAGGAATTAAATAAACTGTTAGCTGCTAAGATTATTTTTCCTATTCGACATACTCAGTGGGTAGCTAATTTGGTTCCAGTTAGGAAGAAAACTGGTGATATTCGACTATGTGTTGATTTTAAAAATCTTAATAAGTCCTCTGAAAAAGATAATCACCCAGTTCCTCCCATGGAACAAATCCTTCAGAAAGTTTCTAGGTCTGAGATACTGTCACTTTTCGATGGCTTCTCAGGATATAACCAAATATTGGTTTCCCTAGATGATCAACTGAAAACAACTTTTAGAACTCCATGGGGAACATACGCTTACAGAAAGATGCCCTTTGGGTTAATCAATGTTGGGTCAACTTTTCAAAGAGCAATGGATATTGCTTTTAGAGGGTTAATTAATGATTCAATAGTTGTCTATTTAGATGACGTTACTATATTTTCTAAATGTCAACATGATCACATTAATCATCCTGGAAAAGTATTTGAACGTTGTAGGAAATTTGGAATTTCTTTATATTTGATGTTTCAAAAGGTATTTTATTAGGCTGTGTGGTTTCAAAACACGGGATCGTGATTGATCCTGAATAAACCCAAGCTATCTCGAAAATAACTTACCCTTCTAGCCAAAAAGCAATGCAATCATTTCTTGGTAAAATAAACTTTGTTAGGAGATTTATCCCCAGTTTTTCTGAAATCATCCGTCCTTTACAAAAAATGATTAAGAAGGATGTTATTTTTAATTGGGGACAAAATGAAAAAGAATATTTTCAAAGAATTTTAGAAGCCATTTCAGAAGTTCCTAGTCTTTTGAGCCCAGATTTTAACAAAGATTTCATATTGTATACTTTCGCTTCTGACATATCATATGCAACAGTTTTAACTCAATTAAATCAACAAAATAGTGAAGTGCCAATTTCTTTTATGAGCTCAAATTTTAAAGGTGCTGAACTTAATTACCACGAGGTTGATAAGCAAGCTTTTGATGTTTTCAAAGTTGTCAAACACTTTCATCCATATTTATTGAAATATAGAACGAAAGTGATAGTTCCTTATCCTTCAGTAAGAAATTTGTTAGTACAGAAATATTTGGGTGAAAAAAGAGCAGCATGGATGACAACTCTTCAAGAGTATGACTTGGAAATTAAACCTTCAATGGTAGTCAAGGGTCAAGGATTATGTAAACTTGTTGTTGAAGCAGCTCATCTGCCTAATAACAGTTCCAAAATTGTCATTGATGAAGTCTTACTAACTCGGGAAATTTACTTTTATCCTCCACCACAAGATTCTTGGTACACAGATTTAAGGACACTTCTATAAATAGGAACTGCTCCTGATTACCTTGAACCAAGGAAAAGAAGAGCACTTAGACTGAAATCTGCTCCTTATTTACTAATTGATAATATTCTTTTTAGGAGAAATTCAGATGGTGTTTTACTTCGATGCTTAGACAAAGATGAAACATAAGTGATTTTGAAAGAATTACATTTTGGACTAGCAGGTGGTCATTTTGGTGGAGAAACTACGACACATAAGATTCTTAGGGCTGGCTATTATTGGCCTACTTTATTTCGAGATTCTTATGCTTTTGTCAGGAAATGTCAAGAATTCCAACTTGCTGCAGGCAGAGTTAAGAAGTCTGCTTTTCCTTTACAACCTGTCTCAGTAGAAAGGCCTTTTCAGCAATGGGGTATTGATATAGTAGGACCAATAAACCCTCCCTCTTCTATGCAACACAGATACATTATAACTGCAACTGATTATTTTACCCGTTGGGCAGAGGCTGCACCTTTAAGGGTTGTAAACACCAATCAGGTTATCTTATTTTTAGAATCTTTTATCATAACGAGATTTGGTGTTCCAAATTCCCTTGTTTTTGATAATGCTTCATATTTTTCATCCGTTGAGTAAACTCAATTTGCCTTAGAGAAAGGTATAAGGGTTAGATATTCAGCTAACTATCATCCTCATGGAAATGGTTTAGCTAAATCAACAAATAAAAATTTGTTGAAAATTCTCAAAAGAACTATTCCAGCTCACCATCGTGATTGGCATACAGAGTTGTTTAATGCTCTTTGGGCAAACATAGTAACTCCTAAGGCTGCAATTGGTAACTCACCTTTCTTCCTGGTTTATGGAACTGAGGCCATTTTACCACCAAATTTATTTTTACCTTCTTTACAGTTAGCCCAGTCTGTTCAGGATGAAGATTGTCCAGCAATGGAGAAAAGGATTAACACTTTATTAAAACTTGAGGAAGAAAGAGAGAGGTCAAAACAACATTTTGGAAAACATCAACAAATTGTTAAGTCTTGGTTTGATCAATCCTCAAGTTCTAACCGAGAGTTTCAGGTGGGGGACTTGGTGTTAAAATGGGACAAAGTCCACAAGGAGAAAGGAGATCAGACCAAGTTCCAAAAACTTTGGTTAGGCCCATTTGTCATTACTGAAAAGATAGGTCCAAGCATGTTTCATTTGCAAACCTTAGAAGGTCAGCTCGAAACATTTCTAGTAAATGGACTGATCTTAAAAAAATATTTTTGCTGACTTTTTCAGGCCCTAAATTTGTATATAATTTTGTATATGAGCTTGTTTATTGTACAGTTTTTATTCTTTTATTTTTGATCAGTTTCTGTTTATAAATAATTTTGTTTAAATTTTAAGAATTTTCTGTATATATTATCATCATAAAATTTTATAAAATTGTTGATATTATGTACAATCTTTTATCAAACAGAATTAAGATAAATTCCTAATTCTTATGTACATTCAAATATCATTTGATCCATGTAAAAATACTCTTGAAACTTATTTTCAATTTTCTTAAATTAAGATTCTTCCAGCCAATTATTAATATATCAATCATTTGTATGTAGGATTGTCAAATCTCTGTATATATGTTTCAAGATAACCAGTCACTAATGTACATATGTTATTGAGAGGACATTTGTAAATAAATAAGTCCTGTGGTTTAAACCCAGTTTGTTCATTAGTTTAAAATTATGGTATTAAACTAAGTCTTTGAAAAATTGGTTTAGAATGATCAGAGTTTCTTAAGTCTATTAAGAACTTATCATTATTTGTAAATATTTGTAAATATTGTTAAGATTATCCCCCATTCCCCTATTTTCTTTAAATAGTTAGGATGGCTGATTAATGTCTTTTTCAAAACTTGTACTTTGAAAAATCTTTATGGATCTCTATTATAAGTCATTTCTTTTAAAGTTATTTACAATATGGAAAATTTTTAGATCTGTTCCATCCAATAAAATTCTAAAGTTTAAAATAAGAGAAGGAAGGTCTTAGTAATAAGCCGATCTGATCAGGATCATAAATATCATCGGCATGATATTATTAGGAAACTGATAATGGCTCTTGGTCGTAAGGTCAAGAGATAGGGGGTCTCATCACGAGCCAACTGATTCATTTTATGGTGATATTAGTGACTGACATTACCATTTGGTTACCATGCTAGGTAATGGTCTCTTATTTTTTTAAATTTAAACTTTCAAACTCAATAAAGTGAAACATAACTTTGATTGAAGAATAGGAGGTCTCATCATGAGCCGGCCTAATCATGATCATCAGTGTTGTCTAGTATAACTTCATTTATGTTCATCAGGGTGATGGCTCTTGGTTAAAATAACAAGAGACAAGAGGTCTCATCACGAGTCAGCTTGCTTATTCTAGGCAGTTCTTGTGAATGATACTATCACATCAAGTTATCATGCCTAGGTAGTAGTCTTCGGTCAAAGTAATTGTTTATGATTTTTAGTTTATATTTAAAGCGAAAAAAAAGGGAAACTCCTTATATTCATGGAAGAGATTCTAGAAATTTATGAGTGAAGTAGATTTCTATATCTTATACTGATGGTTCAGGTTATTATTACTAGAAGTACTTTGTTTTGACTAGGATATTCTTAAGCTTATCCTTAAACAAAATCCTTATTTGCAGAAGATGGGGTAATTCTGAATTTTACTTGCGAATATAAATCACATAATGGTTTTTATTAGACTGAGAATTTTTTATTGTTTTGAATAGATTTTAAGATTTTGTTTATACTCTCGTTTTAAAATTGTATGAGCAGAGATAACTGGTTCGCCCAGGTCGTCGCCATTTGTTGGCAGGCAACAACCCTCTCAATTTTTCTGCTTTGCTAAAAAAAATGATCAGTTCTCTTTTATGATTTATCACAAAAATTATATAAGAGTGCCTTCAGAATCTTTGATTCAGAAGGTACTCTCAATGAAGGAAGAGTTAGTGGTCAAAATGGTAGTTTAGGAAACACTTTGAATTAAGCTAGTTCTTTCATTTTTGCAGCTGTTATATTTATTCTCATTATTCTATGATCATATATTATCAATATAAATGCATTGTTGCTTTACATTATTTGGTTAGAAAGAATTAGCTTAAATGATTCATAACCCATGTATTTATTAAAATTTCTTTTAAATAGTTGGCTTCAAGTATTTGACATAGTGTTATTTGTCAAACAAAAATGTTCAAACATATAGGTTAAGGTTGGCTAATTTTTATTATATCATAACCTTTATATGTTTATTGAACATTTTTATCATTACAAATTCCTATAACTTATGTCCTATATAATGTGTAAATATTTTATATATACTTATAATAGATAGATCTTGCCTTTATTTTTGTTTCAAACTTTGATTAAAATCCTTTATATTACGCTTTCAATAATAAATCTAAATTGATTTTGGTCTAAGGAATTGGCTTGGTATGATGTTTTTTAATCAACACTTATATGGCTTATATGTACTCCTTGTGTTAATTCTAATGATCATCAAATTGATTTTCCAAGTTAATATTATTGATAGACTTATTTTGGAAAGGTTTGCTTATTGTTATTATTGATGATTTCGTTAATACACCATAATCATTTTTAAGCATGTGGTTTCCTATTGCTTAGACTGATGTTACATTTAAACCTCCACGTATTAGAATTATCATATCAAAGATTAAGAGCCGGAAGGGAATGATTATGACATGAATTTATACATCATCACACCTGTTAATTGTTACACCACGAATTGATAAAACTTCAATGCAAAAATCATTATTTATCATATGGTGATTTCTATTGATTTTTAGTCATCATCCTAGCATTGGGATTAAACAGGAAATCTCATAATCGGACACATGTAGGGTAGTGTATTAATTTTGTCATTTCAGACCGATTCTCACAAATCTTTAAAATAAAAAACGTACAGGGTTATCATTTTTCTTGATTTGTATGATTTTAACCTTGATAGCATTTCGTTGGGAAAAAAAATCTTGAAATCCGGTAATGGTTGCAGAGAAGCATTGCATAATAATTTGGTTATCTTGGTGGTCGCATTTTTCGAAGAAACAGGATTTCATAACTAGTTTCCATTATTTTGAAACTATAGTTACTGAAATTATGTTTAGGGTTTCAGTTCTCGTTTCAGGTGAGTTGGACTATGATTTGATATTTTACAAAATGTCGTTTACATGGATTCCAATACCATCTGTATTCATGCATCCCTTCAGCCCGAACCCTAATCGAAATCCCTGCAGAGTGGAAATACCACCTCTTAATCGCTTTGAGATTTCGGGCCCTGAGTTGGTTGAATCTAACCCAGAAGCAGCCGCGTTGTTTGAGAAAATAGGTTGGGGTCCATTTTTAAAGGTTTTAGAGGTCACCATGTAGAGATAACCAGACAATTCACTTTGTCACTGAAAGATAATGTAGCTCAAATTGGGGATATTCATTTGATTCTGAATGAAGACATGATTGCTAAAGCTACTAAGCTTCCCCAAATTGGTGAGCGTTGGTTTATGGGTCAGAAAGTCAATAAGAAGAAGTGTGAAATGTTGCTCTTGCCATTACCAGAGGATTCAGATCTTGGAAGAGGCATTTCTGTGAAATTTATGAAACCACAGTGGAGAGCCCGTTTTGAGATTTTAATCAGGTATGTTACCTGTGATGGTCGCTACTCTCACATACATTATTATCATTTACAGTTGTTGATGGCTTTGAAAGGTAGCAAAATCAATCTTCCTTTCTTTCTACTTCAGAGTCTTAGGAAAATGGCACGTACTATACAGACCATTAATGGAGATATAGAACAGAGTTTATTTCATCATGGTCTTCTTAAGATTTTGTTTCAATACCAGTTAAATCGCATGGGTAGATCTTGGGATGAATTTTTGAATGCAAATAGTTTTGGATTAACCCAGTATTGGCCTACTGTGCATCCAAAAACTCGTAGAAAATGTAAATGTTTTCCTCAAACTAAAGCCAATTCTAAGTCAAAAGATGTTGAAACATCTAAATTGAGAATGCCGATAGAGGGTAATCCAGGGCATACAATTGCAATAGAAACCCTTCCTTTAAATCTTGAAACCCCTGTAGTATCGACTTTATACGAAGATCCTCATACTATACCTTCGAATGCAAGGGACAATTTGAAAATGTTAGATAAAGGAAAGGTAAAATTCAATGGTAAATCGAATTTATCAGAATTCCCCATTACAGGGATGGGTTTATGCAGAATCACTAGAAGCATGAAATCTTCCACTTCAAAAGCACCTGTTCCTGCCCAAGATTCGCCATTTATCGAAATTCTAAGTGAAGAAGGGGATTATGGTTCAGTAGAGGTATCGTCACGGGAGTGTGAGGAAAAAATGGATGATCCTATTGTATCTTTGAATAATAATTGTAATGAAAATCAATCGTCAGTTCTGCCAAATGATACAAAAATCAAGATAGGATCTGCATTGGAAAATGATTCCTCATCAGAGAAAACGCTGAGAAGTACCATGAAAACTATAAAATTAAAACAACAAATTGAGCAATTAAAAGGGAAATTGAAAAGATCTGAATCGAATTCTATTGTATTGAAGGATGAAGTGCAGAACTTGAGGAATGAGTTATTAACTTGGATTAAGTGATGGCAGGATTTGAAGGAAAAGAAGGATAGGTTGAAAACTTTGAAAAAATCTTGGATTATTGCTAATAGGAAGTTTTTGAAACATGAAGAGCAACATAAAATGGAAAATATAAAGTTAAAGGCTAAAGTGTCTGAGGCTCATTGAGTTATCAAACTCAGAAGTGCACCTTGAAAATTATTGTTACTGTTGAGTTTTTTAAATAATAAAACAGGTAATTAGCATGCCCACAAAATCATAGATTCTGCGGGCATTGCACATCAATTAATTTAATCTGTTATTTCAATTTTGATATTTATGATAAAACTCATGCATGGTTAATTGATTTTGCAGGTGTCATATGGATCCTCGATTTTGATGGTGTTCTTTTCATTTATTTTGCCAGCAAATGATGAAGTCGTTGCAAGCTTGAATGATCTAGATGCCAGATGTCAAATAACAATTGCCATATGGACAAGTCGACATTCGTAGATGAGAAAGCAGTTATCAATTTGACGTTTCAGATGTCAGGTGCACTATTGAAGAGGATGATAATCATTGTCCTAGATCCTAGATGTTCGATCATTTAGGCTCAATAGTTTTTTTTTGGTTTTAGTCACATAGAATTAAGAAAGGCAGTTATTGATCCTCCTTATAAGACTCTGAAAGACTGATTATAGAGGGGTCAATAGGAGTACATGAGAAAATACTTGTTAAAATTATAAACACTTTATGGTTTTGATTACTCTACTAAAGTTTCTCTTCGTGGATGATTATCGCTTGGTTTTCTCAAATTGGTATCATTACTTGTTACAGTTTCTGAAGTTATATATATATATATATATATATATACTTTTCTCATTTCAAAGCTTTATGCAATTGTACTTGGTTATGGTTGTGTTGCTTATAAAAAATTTACTCTAGTCACACAATATTAATGTTTGATAAATTATTACTGAATCTTTTTACTCAATATTTTTATTGATGATTATGATTTTGATAATATATTTCATGTTTATTTCTGAAGAACATTTTTATTTTTACGATGTTTTCTTTAATGAATATAATATTTTTTTCGAACATGTAATGTTGGACATTAGTGATCAATTAACACAATATTACAGAATAAATTTAAAATAATTTTATATTTTAATTTTTTGTTTTAGTACAGTTTATAACAAGGTGATTTTTATGATAAGTAATTCTCATATTGTTATCTTAATTATTATCTTTTATCTCTTTGTTATTAATTATTAATTTATTGATAATTAATTTAATCTTTTAAAATTGCTCTCATCTAGTTGAGATAGGGTAAATAGTTTTAGTTTTAATTCTAGTTGTAATTAAACTTAGTTTATTTAAGTAAGGTTTTAGTAGCTGTTAGTTAGTTTTGTAGATCAATAGTTTTGTATTTTAAATTAAATTTAAAATTGAACAAAACTAAAAACAAGAAGACTTTCATTAAGAAAGCACATTTGATTAGCTTAGACTTAGAAATTGAATTAGAATTTAAATAATAGTTTAATTTAGGGAACATTTTGCTAAATTTTTATATTTTCCTTAAGAGGATAAATTCAGCTGGTAGCAGGAGATCATAACCTGCGAGATTTTGCTATTCCAAACACATTGGAAGCTGTTTTAAGCAACTTGTGTGGGCTTAATCTCCTTAGTTGGCCTAGGTTAGAAAATCAGGCCAACAGGTCGTTAGAAGGTATCTGTGCACTGGTGTGGATGCTATATCAGAGTTCTTCAACTATCATGTATGGTTGTGATGATTCTTGTTGTGATTTGGGCATCTTGCGATTGGATTCCGTCACAGGTTCTCAACATTTTATTGTTGGGTCTTTCATCGTACAACCCGGTTCTTGTGCACTTTCATGATTCAGTGAGAAGCGGTTGTTGATCGTCAAATTCCATCAGCCGAAGTGTTCTTCTTATTTGCAGCTTTGGTTCTTTTGGAAGTTGTCATCAAGGGGGAGCAATAATGACTCATTCCTTCCTTAGTGTTAATGTGGGCCCTTCTCCCAACCATTATTAAGGGGGAGTGTTGGAATATATTATATTCCTTGGAAGGTAATAATGTCTTTGTATTATGTCGAAAGTTGTCTACAATCTTATGTAAAAGAGTAATACATTTAACCCATAGTTATATGGTGTTGTATTTACTTGTGTAGAGTGTTTTTGTCCATGGTATTGTATTAAGAGATGTTATTTTGGAGAATTATAGTATCCAACATGCAATATGTGAGAGTAATTCCTCCTCGTCGCTTAGTATATAATAGAGTCAAGTGAGTCTCTACGTACTCATGTATTCTTGATGTAGTAGTGGTATTATTGTGACACTATTGTACATCATCTATATTCATTGGGGCATTTGTGCTTTGCTCTCTTGTAAGATTGGAGAAGACAATTTGGAGATAATAGAAGACTACCTTCCTGTGGATGTAACACATTAGGGTGAACCACGTCTATTGGTGTTCTCTTGTCCTCTTCTTTTCATGTTCTTATCTTTTATGATATATTGTTGGTTGCTTAGATAGGTTAACTAGTTTAGCTTAACTCTACTATTCTAACAATAATGTTAAAGTAGTGCATAACATACAAGAAGTCACAATAGTTAAAGATGTAGCAAGAAGTACCCTTTGGATTTATGTTGCATAGAAGATTGACAATCAAACCACCAATAATCTATGCAAACTATTTCTTTCTTAGTTGATCCAAGCTCTAGCCAAATTTATATCTTCACAAACATTGTTGAAACATGTGTGATGCTAAGGAACAAACATAAAAAGCTTGGTTATTTCAATTAGCTACAGGAACTAAGAGGATGATAACTAGAGTGATAGAAAGATATTAGCTAGAAATGAATGGAATGTTGTAGACTTGAATATTTCACCATTAGGTTCCTATTATATGTTGATAGGAATCGACTGGTTGTAAGCACATAAAGTTATATTGAACTATTACAATAAGACTTTTGTTTGTACATATGAAGATGGAAACCTTAGAACAATAAGAGGTATTCCAAAGGCTATTTCCATATGACAACTTTTTGCTTTGGAGTTAAATAAATGTGCTAGATAAGGGTGCAAATTATATGCAGTTCACATCTTAGACTCAATGGAGGATAGTAAACCCAAGCTTGAAGACTCTGTAGTACTTCCAGAATTTAGATATCTATTTTTTGATGAAATACTAGGTTTACCTCCTAAGAGAGACATTAACTTTACAATAGAACTTGTGTATGGAGTTGCACCTGCCTATAAAGTGCCACATAGAGTGAGTACTACATAAGTATTGGACTTAAAAATGCAACTACATGATTTGCTAGAAAATAAGTACATTGGACCCAGTGTTTCCACTTGGGGGGCACAAGTTCTTTTTGTGAAAAAGAAGAGTGGACCCTTAAGGTTGTATATAGATCGTAGATAGTTAAATAAGGTGACCATAAATAACGAATATCCGTTGCCTAAAAGAGATGATTTATTTGACCAAGTAAGAGGGGGGGGAATGTTTTTTAAAAATTATTTAAGATCAGGATATGTAAGGATTAAGGATGAAGACATATATAGGACAACCTTTAGGATGAGATATGGCCATTGTGAATTTGTGGTCACTCCTTTTGGTCTTATTAATGCACCAGCTACCATTATGTGTCTTATAAACAATATATGCATAGAATACTTGGATAAGCTTATACTTCTCTTATTGATGATTTACTTATCTATTAAAAAACTGAACAAGAGCATGAAGACCATATTAAAATATTATTACAAATATTAAGAGAACATCAGCTTTATGCGTAGTTCAGTAAGTGTATTTTTTATCAGATATAAATTTGATATTTGGGACATATCATTACAGAAGAAGGGGCAACAATAAATCTTGATAAAGTAAAAGTTAACATGTGTTTTCCTACTATGAAAATGTAACCCTGTGTAAGATCCTTTATGGGCTTTCACTACAATGAAACGACCCTATAATGGAGGCTATCATGAATGCTTCTCTAAAAGGATCCCAAATATTCATTTATAGTGGAGGTCACTAGTGGAGGCGAGTGGGAGGAGGGTTTTGCAGATTTTTTTTGTGCTTTTATACAAACAAAATGCACTAGTCTGCCTAAGTATAGTACACACCAGTGTGGACATAAATCATGTGGCACCGCCATTGAAAACACCGTCAAGTGAAAAAAAATATTGTATAATTTTACAACCGATACATTTAACTTACTCCGGCACACCAGTGCAAAAAAAATTGAAAGAACTGAAGTAGGGTAAATAAAAAGCCAAAATGAAAAACTTTTAAATATTTGTATATTCGATAGTGGTAAGTTTACCTAAACGAAACACACCAATTCATTTTGATAAGAATGAATCGTTATAGGGTAAAAAAAAATGGGACTACAAATATTTCATCTCTTTCTAATCATCAACGACGTGTTTGGTTTTTTCCACTGCATCAGTGCATAACATAAATTACCACACCAAATTAGGGTTAGAAACCAAACTTTTTTTTGTTTCTAATTTTATATTTGACTTCGGTGCGTTTATTTATCAAAAAAGCATAGGTGTGTCCATAGTGGAGGGCACCCGATTAGGGTAAGTTTTTATTTCTAATTTTCATTTATGGTGTATTTGGTCTTAATCACTGCACTGATGCGTTATGTTTTCGAGTGCAGTGAAGCAGGGTCAAATAAAAAATAAAAAATAAATTATTGAATGAAAAAACCATTTTCACCATTTGCATTACTTTTGACCACCTAAGCATCAATACATTACTTCCATGTTCAGATGCCCTGCCATCAGTGCTCCACGTGGCGATATTTCTCTCTTTTGTTGCTTGTTGAGTGGATTTTAAAATTTTCCAAATGATGGGAAAATTTTGAAATTTGGCGTACATTACAACCATACCTCTTCAATGCAAAGGCGAGAAGGTACTCTTTGTTACCTACTAATTAAATTTTTAGTAGATAGAAAATTAAAATTGAGCTTTATTTTCCTTTTTTTTTTTTAATTTTAAAAACCTGTGTGAGGTATTTGAGTTGTTCGACTCGCACCACGATGTGTACTTCACAGTGCATTGTCAATGTATAGCGCACTACGTGCATGATGTGCTATACATTTCATAATGCAATGCCAAAATTTAAAAAATGACTTTTCACATCAGCAATAACTGATGCATTTAGAAAACAATAGTGCACTGTTAGCGGTGTGTTATGATATTGTAATGCACCATTGCTAGTAAACACATAGATCACGATTTTACGGTGCTTGAGATATGTTTGAACGCAACACCATACTAAATTAAAAAAAATATTCACCACATTAACCGCTGGGTCTTGTTTTTATTTTAACAGAAACGATTATGATTTATATTAGAAAATCAGTGGTAATCACTAGTACAGAGTCAAAGCAACATTTGCCACCAAATACTATATGTCTTACATAATAAGAAGTGCCAAAAAATGCCTTCAACATACAGGCAAAGTTCAAAATTAGACCTTTATAAACAACTAAAACCATAAACTGTAAACAAAATAAGAGAATAGTAATAGAACTTCGAGCTTCCATTTAAACGTGTAAACGAGATCCAGAGATCTCCGGGGTGCCATGCTTATTTTCGGTTACCACATTTCCAGTTTCAAATCGCACATGCTGATCAAAGGTCAAGCGGGTCACCTGGATTTCCAATTTAATGACTTTGTTGGCAAGGTCTTGATTATCCAACAATTGTCCAATGAGGCATGGAGATTCTTGTTGCAGTGCATCAATGAAATCTTATCTTATTTGCAGGTTATCCTCATCTACCAACTCAAATCATCATCTTGCCTCTAAATCCATTTGTTGTAGTAGAATTCTATTTTTTTGAACTTTTTGCCTTAAACGCCCAACTTCCCTCTCAAGCCATCGTAGGCGCAGTCCATCATCGATTCCAAATATTCTGCTGGATTTCATGGGGAAGTAGTAAGTGGGGAGTAAGAAAATAAGCAATTGGGAAACGAACGCACCCTCCTGAAGCCGTTTCCCAGAATGAACTAACATTCATCATCAAGCGCATATAACATAACAACAAAAAATTCTTTTCTCATAATTCCTGAACCTATAACCATGTTTAAATTCCATAAAGACGCCCTTACCTTACTGGAGTTGCCACCACCAAAAACCACGTGAATGGAATGCAAAGCTTGTTGCAGGATAATCAGGTTGACCTCATTTCACCTGAAGGTTCATTCAAGGGTATTTTCACACAAGATAGATAATGGAAAAAGTACGGGATGGAGATACACCACTCTCCATCTACAACTTCAAACAAATCAGTCATAAATACCTTAAGATGTCCTTGCATGCCCAACTGCAAGTTCCAATTTAAACCTTTTCCATGTGGTTAATCCAACACTAAGGGAGAACGCGTGTGATTTCCCATTAGTATGCCCATGGCTTTAGGGGATGTGATTCCTTCACACCTCATTATTGACAAGTGGTTCACCTTAGTTGAGTAGAACTGCCTTGTTGGCTTCTGAGTTTAGAGTTTTAAGAATATGAAAGAACTCGAGCTTCTAAAATGAACGAGCAAGGAGGAGAATCCTTTCTATTAGATGATCCAACTTCAAATCCTTATTTTAAGTAGGAGTGACTAGTGCGTGGATGAGCATGCAAGAGTCACCAACAACCATAACTTCAATTATTCATAGGGATTTTAGTTGCACCAATCCTTGCCAAAGTGCATGAGCTTCTGCCAAGTTATTGGTACTCATGCCTATGCTCCAAGTTTACCGAAATTTAACATATCCCTAAGGATTAGAGATGATCCCTCCCCCTCCTACCGCACCTGGATTCCCTTTCAACGCACCATTAAAAAACAAACAAAATAAATTCCTTTCCCTTCTGCACTTGTGAAACTGAGACAGATCCAACTTGATCTCCCAATTTGTGTGAACCAAAGTCTTGGGGGTAGTCAAATTCTCCATGTAATTGAAGGACTTTAGCCAATCTTCTTCCTCCTGTAGAAGTGAGAGCTTATCTTTAGGTAGGGAAAGGGGTTGTAGGAATTTCCCAATAGAGCTTGTGTTTAAGCACAACTTGCGTTGCAGATGAGGATATTTCTATGAAAATGCAAGCATTGCGCTCTAACCAAAGTTTCCACATAATAAATTTAGGAAGAGTCAACCAGTAATATTTTAGGCCAGGTGTTGTTAGGGAATATCTACCTTATGACTTAGGGATAAGGGTCACCAACGTACTGTAGGTGTGACTTGCAGACAACTAGGGTTTGGAAACATATAACATAAAATAAGAGATAGTGGGATATGTACCTTGTTTCGGACGGTGGATCCAAGCTTTAACTCTTCCTCTCCAATGCTCCTCGCTTTTTTATCTTCAACACCTGTAAGAAAGATTGATATTTCCTCACAGTATCTTCTATTGTTATATACAAGAGACATGAACATATAACAATTGCATTTCAAAACAAATAACAATATATATTATAACCTCATAACAAAAAAGCATGCATAAAAAACGATGATGAAAGGAAAACACTCTTTATTGATGAAGTTCATGAAACATTACAAAACCTTGTCTGTGACAAGCTTCTTCTGCACACCAATACCTGAGTCCTCCTTGCTCATCTCTTCACTAGATTCCTCTAGCATAACCTTTCTCTCAAATTTGTCTCCCCAATCCTCTACCCATCCCCTCTTTTTATACTTGTTTGGAGAGAAGGAATTTGAGGCTTACGATAATTAGGAAAGTTGGGGAGGCTACCAAACCAAGCCCAACTTCTTTGACTTAATCATGCCTTTTATCTTTAAAATCTTCTTAATGAAACTCGTGGGTATATGTGGAGTAACTCGCGAGTTTCTTAAAGGAAAGTCGTGATTACAACTTCTTCGAGATAACACGTGAGTTGCACATATGGTGACCCGTGATTAACACACGAGTTGTTATAAGAGAACCCATGAGTAACACTTGATTTGTTATAAGAGAACCCATAAGTAACACTTGATTTGTTATAAGATAACCCATGAGTAACACTTGATTTGTTATAAGAGAACCCATGAGTGCGAGGTAATTTTATCTTCAAAAGGGGGTATTGTTGAAGCAGTGAGTATGTATCAAGTATCACATCCATCTATATGGTTGGGGTCACTTCAATCCATATTTTCCTTTTGTGTAATGAAACATATGGTGTCATTACTCTAACAGAGAAGTGTCATTTTATGGTATAACATATACCCCCTAATGTGTGAGGTTAGAGGGTAATGATGGCCTAAATACATTACAAAATTTTAACTCGGAGGACTCAAAATCAAGGTCGCAGAGAAGTACTTGAAACATACAAATCGAGGTCATTTAAAAAATCATCACTAAGGATGCCATGTTCAATAGTGTGGAACACTATCTCCTTTACAAATACATATACATCATATAGTACAAGAAATGAGCCCACATATGTTTTACAAAGGTGGATCACAACCACATGAGTACAATAATAGATCTTCAATAGCTGGAAATAGTGTCATAAGGCATGGCACAATCTTGCACAACTTAGGTTATATAAGTTGTAACCCAAGGTCTTCGTCCAAATTCATAGAAACCAATACGAATCCTACCATGTGAATACATGTGTTGAAGTCGAGGACTCAAAATCAAGGTCGCAGAGAAGTACCTGAAACATACAAATCGAGGTCATTTACAAAATCATCACTAAGGATGCCATGTTCAATAATGTGGAACACTATCTCCTTTACAAATACATATACATCACGGAGGACTCAAAATCAAGGTCGTAGAGAAGTACCTGAAACATACAAATCGAGGTCATTTACAAAATCATCACTAAGGATGCCATGTTCAATAATGTGGAACACTATCTCCTTTACAAATACATATACATGATATAGTACAGGAAATGAGCCCACATATGTTTTACAAAGGTGGATCACAACCACATGAGTAAAATAATAGATCGTCAATAGCTGAAAATAGTGTCATAAGGCATGGCACAATCTTGCACAACTTAGGTTATATAAGTTGTAACCCAAGGTCTTCGTCCAAATTCATAGAAACCAATACGAATCCTACCATGTGAATACATGTGTTGAAGTCGAACATGGAAGGAAACCGTCGAAATGTTAGTTAGACAATTGTACTAACCACCAATGCAGAGGAGTCCACCAATATGGGCAGTGAATCTTAAGGTACTATCTTTGAAACTCTAGGTCTTCTTCTGCAGGAGGTATTGATTGGAAGCCATTTTGTGAAGAGGAAGGCAATGAATCCTTCAACATGTTACATGAGTAACTAGTAGACTGGATAAGGGAAGATGCGTATAGGATGGTCTCAGAGATGAAAATGATAGGAATCGGGATGAACAGACAGAGGGTAAAGATCCTTCAACAATGAGCGCAACACAAAGATGACCCAAGGAAGCTTTAAACTTCTAATGGAACAAATAGACCTATCTTCCATGTAGGAGACATTGATAGGTTCCCCATGTATCTAAGATAAGTGGAAGAGTAGTGACTCAAAGTGTTAGTTGAACTGGGGAGTGAAAAACTGAGACATGAGTATCGAGAGACTCAAACTAGCGATTTGTTCAAGGATGACTTGCTTCCAACAACTTATAATCAAAAAGTGTGTTTCCCTCCTTCCTTTCTTGTTAAAGTTTAATGAGTCTAAGAAAGTAAACTCGAGTATTTCTTTTTTCTAGCAAGCTTGAAGAAAAGAGAGAATAGTGCTTGATTTAACACTAATCCATGGATTTTACGAGCCCAAAATAGTATATGCTCATCGGTGTTCTCATAGTTTTGAGAGTTTGGAAGCTCCAAAGAAGACTCTAGGGGACTGCTTTTTCACAAATTTAGTCTCCTGAGTCCGAAAAAGTATAAAACAATCCAAAGGAGAACTTTCTTAGCTTTCAAAGAACTAAGGCATACCTTTTTCATACTTAGTCGGAAAGGTCCGAAAAGGGTAAACTATCACCAAATCAACACTCCTTCAAAAGGAAGCATGTAGCCTTAGTTTAACGAGTGTGAAGGAAGGCAAGATCACTTGGAATGTTCCATTTATTTATGAGAATGGGACAAACAACAGTAAACTCAATGCTTTGTACGGAAGTTTAACGAGCATGACAATGACATAAAGAACGCTCATAATCTTTTTCGTGGTTTAATCTAGAGCACAAAAAATAAAGAGTAAGATCAAACAGGTTCATTTTTCGTAAGTTTAGTCCTTCGGGCCAGAAAAAGAGATAAACCTATACCTGAAGATACTCTTCTAGCTTCTAAAGAACTAAAGTATCATGTTTTCGTAAGTAATCCATAGGATTCGAAAAATGGTTAAACTTATATCGTTATGGATTATCCTTCATTTGCTTTAACGAGTCTGAAAGAATAAGTAACTCGTTTATCTAGTCATGTTTAAGGAGTGAGACTAGGGCTTGAAGATAACTCCATATGACGAGAGCCTTATAACTAAGGGTAGTTTAGCAAAAGATACAATATGAGGGTCATTTTTGTGTGAAAAACAACTATGAAGGATCCTATAACCTAGCAAGATGCGCCATGGGTACCAGAACCGATAAGAAGTGTTCTAGCTAGGGTAACCCATGTTAGGTAAGCTCTAACCATGGAAGAACAACGATGTTTGAAGGATAAAAAGTAGTTGCAGATCACAATCCATGGATAAACAAGAGATCCTAAGGTTTATAAGGGATAAGGTATAGAATGCAAGATCCAAAGGGACCAAATCGTATCTTATATACTGAGGAAATATCCTCCAAATTCGTCCATCACCTAGAAAACTAGGTAAAAACAATAAACATTAGTCCAAATAAAAAAAATTGACCAAAACTATATTAATATGGATAAATTTTTTGAAATTTTTACTATAAATAGTGAAAACTTGGACAAAAACAATTCATTTGGTTTTTACCACAAATAGTGCAAGTTGTACCTTTGATCTTCAAACAACTCATGTGCTCAAACTGATGGACGAATTTTCAAACCACAAGTTGCAAGTAAATCGCCTCTCCTTTATCTTTCATTTCATGCTTTCAATTTTTAGTTTTTGTGCAAAATCAAGGTCTTTTGGCAAGTTGTGAGGGAACCAAGTGGGACTCGCGGAAATCTCGTTGCAAACTCGCGAGTTCGCGATGTAATCACAAATATGCAATGGGGAACCCACGAGTGACACACACTATCACCACTACACAGTCACGAGTTATGTAGATTGAGTATTTGCACTTATCTAATGGCCAAAAAACTTGATTTTGCAGGCACAATGGTCCTAGAATAGAGGAAAAGAGAACATGAAGACTTGGATAGGGAAGCATTAGGGGATCCAATGACTTTAAATGTCCTCCGAAGGTGTGGTTTGTTGAAGTTTTTCACACGACAAACATGTGATCTCATGTTCAACTTTTAAAGTTATTGGTGCGATTATGGGATCCTGAGCAGGACCGCACTAATCCTGTGGACCTGCTAATCAACACCTATACTATACTACAAAATATGTACCACATTGCATAACCACTACTGCTACTAACCATTGCTCATCATCTGATCACTACTCATTAACTGGTCACTGTCCATTGTATCACACTATTCATCAACCTGTCCAATCAATCTGTTGCTCACATCATCCAACTCAGTCAATCTAAGTCTAACCAATTGCACACCAAAATTAGTCCACCCGAGTCAAACCAACTACTCATACAACTCATCCAGTCTGAGTTGGACCAAATGCACATATGAGAACCTGTGCCAATCTTTCTCAACTGAACTTGTGCCAAATCAAATATGTAACTGCTCAAATACCTGACCACAACTACTTTGTGGGAAAAATACTTTCTTACTTGGTCAATATAGGGTTAGGATAATACAATTACAACATGACCATGACTTTAGTAACTAACCTCAACCAAGAAGATAAAACACTAAACCAACTATGTCAAACTCAGTCAATCTCATAAACTCTTAGAAACAAAAGGATTTATCACTCCACTCAAATCAAGTCATCAAAACAAATATCAAGCAAAAATTCACTTACAATACTGTCAAAGGTTGTCATTAACAGACAATAATAGTCCAACTCCACTTAGGTCAAAGACACAATGATCAACACTTGTCAAACTAGTTTTCAAAGAAAACACTTAGGTTGATCAAAGAAATCACTCACACGATATATTATTTACATGTCAACTTCTCATTCAATACTACACTATACAACATTCAAGAAAAACACCAATATCTATGACAACAATATCCAAGATAATCATCAAGATCACATCAATATGTATGCCAAGATAACCATCACCATAGCCTCCATAACGTATTCAATGACTTCGACTAGATATGATTAACAATAACTATTTTACTTCAAGGAAGTGAGGTGGGAGGTTCTACGAAGTTTTTAGCAGGTATTCAAAGCTTGGTTTCTTTCAATGGTGTTGGGGGGGGAGCCCTCTAACTGTCGTTCTCCTGACCAAGGTAACTTGACTATTGGGGAAATCCCGATTAATATAGCACAATGTGAGATGCCTAATTCTACTAGTATAGATCGTAAACCTGGTCAATGCTTTCCAAAAGCTTCAGCTATTCCTTCCATGTTAGTTAAGTCTGCAAATATAAGGGAAAAAATTCAGTTTATGATGGATCATGCTTTGATTGGGAAATTCATTGGGTTGTAGCCATCGGAGAAAGCTTTGATATGGTGTATTAACTCGACATGGAAACCTAAAGGTCATTATGATTTACATTTAGGATCGGAGGGGTTTTTTACTATTTTTTTTATCAGTCAAGAAGATTGGAATCGGATTATCGATGGTGGTCCATATTTCTATTACTCTACGGGTCTTTTCCTTCGTGCTTGGAAAGATAAATTTTGTCCAGAAAAGGAAGATATGCGCATTGCTCCGGTCTGGATTAGGTTATATTCGCTCCCTCAGGAATATTGGGATTTTGAAATCTTATAAGAATTGGGTAACTGTTTGGGATCCTTTATCAAAATTTCGGAGGAAACAAAATCCAAGAGGTATACCGCCTATGCTTGTATATGGATCTAAATGGATCTTTCCAAGGCACTCCCAGAGGCAATCAAGCTGCTCTGGGACGATGATGAATGGATTCAAAATTTGGACTATGAACAAGTGCCCTTTTGATGTCGTCGGTGCCATGAGTATGGTCACTTGTTTAGGGAATGTCCTATGAATCATCCCAAACCTCTGGGTAATAAGGTATCTGATCCAACGGATCCTGGGTTTTCTAAAGTATCTTCGCGCAAACGAGGAAACAAAAAACAAGATCATCAAGATAATGCCAAGGAAATGAATAGTACTAATTCCTTTGAAAATCTAAGTGAACAGGCAGGGCAGTCGGTGGATTCGAGAAGTCCTGAGGGTAATCTTTCCAAATACGAGATTGGTCAATGATCAAGACTTTCCTCATGTCCAATTATATCCCAGGATTTCCATATTGGAAAATTGCAATAAGAAGCTATATCAGAGGTTGAAGCAATGGATTCCTCGCTACCTGATTTTTTGGATGAATCAGAATAAATGGATATAGGTGAATTAGATCTTGAAGGAATTGAGAAAGCCTGTTCAGATAAAGTTAAAGGCTATCTTCCTTAAGAACAGGTTAGTCTTTTAAAAGAGGCTATTCTTAAAGCTAAATTCTCAAATTATTTAGGCATTAATTCAGGTTCCTTTAAAGAATCAAAAAAATTTGGTGAAGATAATGGCAAGAAACCAGGACGCAAATCCAATAAACATAGACTAGCAGATGTAGGAAGGCGGTTGGTTGATTCGGGTCAATATCTGACAATCAGAGCTGCTCTTGGTCTTTAATTTTGTTTTTAATGAAACTCCTTTCCTGGAATACTCGAGGCATTAATAACTTGAGAAAACTGAAAATTCTTTGGCAGAAGATTAAAAGGACTAATCCTACTATTGTTTTTTTACAAGAAACCAAATGTTAGGCTAACCTTATTCAAGAACGCAGGAGTAAAATCTGGGCCCGATGTGAGAGTATGGGTATTGACTCAAAAGGTTTTTCTGGAGGTCTATGTATCTTATCCCCATCCGACTCGGGTTTCCCTTTCTGATTTTCAAGGAACCCGTAATTCTATCTCTGCCATTTTTAAAGCGGTTGGTTTTCCTATCTTTGGTTTACTTACGAATGTTTATGACCCTCAACATTCGAGTGACAAGCAAAGTTTTTTAAAAACCCTCTCCAATTTGAAAACCTGTATGCCTTTTGAGCATTGGGTGGTAGGAGGTGATTTTAATCTTATCACTAATTTCGAGGAAAAAAAGGTGGTAGACGTTGTTTGGAGGAGGAATGCAATATTTTTCGCAAGACCATTGAAGATTTGGGTCTTGTTGATATTACTCTAGGGGTTGGGTGGTTTACCTGGAATAATAAAAGAACAGGGGACCGTCATATTGCTTCCAGACTGGATCGTTTCCTAGTTTCAGGATCTGTCATTAATTTAGGAAGTGAAATCCATAGCTCGACCCTCTTTGGAAGAGGGTCCGATCACTGGCCAATCGAGTTATTATGGAGTGGTCTAGGGTCTCAATTCAAAAAACCCTTTCGTTTTGAGCAATTTTGGATGGTTAATCCTAACTTCAATGAAAAAGTCAAAACCTGGGGCTGAATTGCAATCAAATCAGGTGGCTAATATGTGGTCATTCCAACAAAATATGAAGGCTTTGAAATCTAAAATCAAGAAATGGAATAAGGAAGAGTTTGGGAATATTTTTCGGGAAAAAAGTAGACTGGAGATCCTTCTTCATGAGATTCAGTTCATTGGGATTAATGAAGGCTATTCCCTAGCTTTACTTGAGGAGGAACGGTTGGTAGAAAAACAACTTGAAGAACAGAAAAAACAAGAGGAACTCCTTTGGGGGCAGAAATATCGTATTAAGTGGCTACATGAGGGGGGAAAGAACACTAAATTATTTCAACATTCTGTCATTCAATCTAGGTTTCAGAACAAAATCTACTCCCTCAAAAATGAAGCGGGCTCCCTTTTGGAAGGTAGGGAGGAAATCGAGGAATTACTTAACTCTCATTATTTTGATATTTTAACTGATTCTCGAAGGGATCGTTTGTTTGATATTGAATTCCATTACTAGCCGGATTCCCTCCTTGGTTTCTAGGGAACAGAACCAGATGTTAATGAATTCCATCTCTCTCCAAGAGGTCTAGGGGGCATTTTTTCAGATGAAAGAAGGTACCTCGCTTGGCACTAATGGTTTTACTGTTAATTTTTTTCATCACTTCTGGGGGATGATTAAAATCGATGTTTCAAATATTGTAGAGCGATCTCGATTATCTGGTCGTATTCTTCCAGCCTTAAATGCTACTTTTCTAACTCTGATCCCTAAACATGAGGGTGCTGATCCTCCTGACAAATTCCGACCTATTAGCCTTTGTAATGTGATTTATAAGATTATCACCAAGGTAATTGCTAATTGTTCAAAACCTATTCTACCTTCTCTAATCTCTCTGGAAAAATCAAGGTTTGTGGAAGGGCGTCAGATTTCAGATGGGATTATTCTTGTTCATGAAATATTACATTCAATCAAATGTAAAAAGTTGCCAGGAATGTTGGTTAAGCTTGATATAGCCAAAGTTTATGATAAACTCAACTGGAAATTTATCAGGAAAATGCTGGTAGCGTTTGGCTTTGGTGTGGCATGGGTTAACTGGATTATGAATTTGATCTCGTTGGATTTCTTTTCTATTTTAGCTAATGGGGTTCCTTCTGGTATCATAACCCCAACTTATGGTATCCATCAAGGGGATCCTTTATCACCCTTTCTTGTCATTCTAATGGATGAAGGATTGGGTAGATCTATTTCTGCTTTAAAGGAGGCCAATTCTATAAGAGGTTTACGTGGTACTCCAGATGTGGCTAGCCATTCCCACTAACAGTTTGTTGATGACACTATGCTGATGGGATATCCCTCTGTCTAGGAAGCTACTAGCTTTCGTAACTGCTTGAATCAGTTTGGTAATGCATCTGGATTAGAAGTTGATGAGCAAAAATCCCATATTTTTTTCTTTAATACTCCTAGTATTACTCGTCATAATATTCTTCGTATCTTAGGTTTTTCTTAGAGTTTTCTTCCATCTGCTTTTTTGGGCACTCCTCTTATAAACTCTTAGTCGAAGAAGAGCTCTTGGATTGAACTAGTGGATAAAGTTAAGAAACGACTCAGTAATTGGACTTTGAAATTTCTGAATTTGCCGAGCCGTTTGATTCTTGTTAAATCAGTGCTTCAAGCATTGCCTACTTATATGTTCTCAACCATGCTGGCTCCTAAATATATTCTTCGGGACTTGAGGAATATCCAAAGGAAGTTCCTGTGGAGTGGTGCTCAAGATCCTCATAAATGGGCTCTGGTTAATTGGGATACTGTCTGCAAACCGAAATCTCAGGGTGGTTTAGGTCTTAGAGATCCTGAAAAAGCAGGTTTAATAGTTGGAGCCAAGCTTTGGTGGCGTTGTCTAACTCATTCCCAGGAACCTTGGGATAAATTATGGTTAGCCGAATGTGCTCCCCATTGGGATTTGCAGGAATCAATTCAGTTTTCTAAAGAGAAAGTTGGTTCTCACATATGGAAAACGGCTTGGGTAGGTCATAGCCTAATTGAACAGCATGGTTTCTAGGAAATTTGTGATGGTCAAACAACTCGCTTTTGGGAGGATGCTTGGCAACAAATTCCTCCTTTGGAATGATCGGGGTGCTATCCAAAGCTCCAAGAAGCTTGTATTACTAGAAGTTTATGCAAAGTGGCGGACCTATGGGGGCTTCAGCTTCCTAGTTTTTTCTCTTGGCCTTGGGTGAATTAGAGTTGGTCGGAATGCCTAGGTCCATCTGAGGAATGTTCCTGGCTTAAGGAAGAGCTTACCATGCGATGTATTCATAGACAGGAAGGCAATGATAAGCTTCGATGTGGTTATGGTCCGAAAGGGGTATTTTCTCTCAAAGAAGTTTATAACCTTCTCTTCAGACCTTTTGAAAACCTTTCAAATTGGAGTATCCTTTGGGGTAAAAAATTATGGCCGAAAATTACTATTTTTAGTTGGCTAGTTATGCATAACAGAATTTTAACTAGGGATAATTTAAAACGCCGAGGGATGTATGGACCTTACCAGTGTCCTCTTTGCAAGCAAGCAAAGGAAACTTCACCTCACCTTCTAGATGAATGTCCATTTTTGACTGCTTATGGGATCATGGTGCTGTATTGTTCCGTCGTTCTGATTGAATTCGGTAGAACCCAGTGGGGACCTTGTTTAATTGGCCCAAGAATCCATTCCAGAGTCATATCTTGAATCGAATTTGGGAAATTTTTCCCAATGTTTTGATTTGGGCTATTTGGAATGAGCAAAATGCCATATTTTTTCACTCAAATACTTCGTCTCTCCTAAATGTATGGCATTGTCTGAAATCCAAAATGAAGGAAACCATCTCTCTGACTAATTGGGATAAAAAGGACTCAGAGTTAGCTGGGGCTGAACGACAGATTGGGGTTTGGAGAATTATGAGAATTCTGTTCAGCCTCACTAGAAAAATCTTCCGGTTATTCAAAGCTTGTATTGTTGGAATCCTCCGCCAACTGGTTTTATGAAGCTAAATTTTGACGGAGCTTCTAAGGGTAATCCTGGAAAGTTAGGATACGACTTTATTCTTTGTAATCACAGAGGTAAAATGCTCGGTTTTGGTTATGGTTTCCTGGGTATTGATTCTAACAATGCGACGGAGATTGAAGGATTGATTCAAGGGCTGGAATGGGTCTTTGGGAATTTTCACAACCCAATTATTGCAGAAGGAGACTCTCAACTGGTTATTCTTCTCGCTTCTAAACTACAAAATGGCTCTCAAAGTACTAAGGTCTCGTGCTCGTAATGGTGAGTCTGCTCTACAGATCTGTGTGAGGGATTGTGTTGTGAATTTTCTGATTGCATCCATCATGACGCAACCTAACATGAGGATATATATTCTAGTGCAGGGTGGAAAAACTCTTATTAGATTCTTAGTGGGTGTTCTTGTGCGTCATTATTGTGAGTGTTTTATTAGAGGGTCATAAGGTAATCTCTAGTTTATCAAGATGAGTGATAAAGGAAAGGGGAAGAGGGTGCATTCTTTATCGAAATCTCATGAGGTGGCATCCTGAGCGCAATGTCAGGCTTTATGGGAGTGCCATATGTTTGAATTGGAACTTCCCCGGGACATTCAGAACAATATCGCTGCCACTGAACGTAGACTATGGGCTGAATTTGACTCTCAAAAGCTGAAAGAGGAATCCAAGAAGGTGCAGGAGTGGATTTTGGACCCTGGCCATAGAGTGGGGCGTACAAGTCTTTATGAAAAATCGGTTGCGCTATTCTGGGTAATGAAAAACTTGGTGGGTAGGGCTGAGTGGGATTGTCAGACTCCTGATTCAGGTATTCCCTCTCCCGAGCCTTGGAAGAATGCTATCTTGGCTTCGATTCAAAATGTGGAAGCTTCAGTTCAGTGGGTTGAAGACAAAGTTGATTTCTTGATTGCTTGTTTGGGTTTTCAATTTCCTGCTCCTTTGATTCCTGGTGTAGCAAAACCAGATTACCCTGGTTCTACTCAGAACTTTGGCCAAGACTTATCTTATATTTTGCTGTAATTTGATTCTGGGGTAGCTATCCTTTTGGATTATGGTCTTTTTCGAGTTTTTAATGCTAACGGTGGTGTTTCTTCTCTATCATGGCGATATCTCTGATCTACATAGCATTGGTTTGTTCTTAGGGATGGGGTCTTTTCAACTCCATTTGTGTTATTTGATCTAGTGATCTCATGTTTTGGTTTGTATAGTCTAGCTTATGACTAGCCTAAAGCTTGGCTTCATAATGTTCGTCATCGTTTACTTTTTGTTTATCTGGATTATCTCAAAGTTGATGGATGGTGCCTTAATGATATTGTGCCGGCATGGTATATGAGCCTTCAGTGTTTCTAAACATATTTTTGGGCTTGAGTCTGTGGGGTTTTGAATGTAATGATGGGGACCAACTTGGCTATGACTGAGCTACAAGCTGGTATATTCTCTTTAGAATTGAGTCTGTGGGCTGGGAAGTATGGAGTCAGGGATGTCTAGTAGTATTATTATCTTTTTGCATCAATTTTGTGAAAGATGGGAAGAAGTTGATTTTGCTCTTTGTAATCGGTTTTATAAGGCTTTGATTCTTATTATTAATGTGAATACTTTACTTACAAAAAAAAACCGTATTCAATGACTTCAAAGGTATATACAAATATCTAGGCTCACATACTAAGATCAAATATGAACTCTATGGATGAGAGACATGTGTTATCACAAGAGAAACCAAAAGCATGAACCATACCTTTTTGAAGATCACAAGATGAAGAAAAAATATAAAAACCAAAATAAACTATAGATCATGTCATAACATAACCCTCGTAACAATATTTCCAATGAGCCAAGAATTTTGTAATTTTGATTCAGTATGCCAAAAGTTATGCCAATTTTAGTGAAGACGCCCAAAAATTTCTCCTCCACAAAATTTCCCACTTTTCTCCAAGAGTTGCGAAATACCAAAGAGAGAATTGATTGATGAACAAATGAAATGTTTGATATTCTATTTATATAGGTCATGGAGGAATTTTAGTACCTCAAACTGGGTCGACATGCAAGTCAAATTACAAATAATTAAATTCTCTGTTGTTTGGTCGAGTCACCCAAAAAGGTGGGGTACACCAACTTCAAAAATTCATATCTCTTCAACCGTAAGGAGTTATAGGATGCTCCACATATCAAAAGAAATGGATTGATGAGGAATATATCCCTATGATGGGTTTATTTGTAAATTCTTGGTATAATACCCTTAAATTCTTTAATTTAATCAGGATTCCAAAAATTCCACACAGAAAGGTGCCAAAGACCATGCTACCTTATGCATAAGTTCCAAGTTCAAAGGCTTCATTCAACGTCATCAAAAGAGTGAGGGATTAGATTGTATTTACATCCACATACTTCACATCAACAAGGAGGAGGTCTCCATCATATACTCATCATATCAAGGGTATCAAGGACCCCAACACCACCAATCAAGTGGGAACAAATATTTTTTCAAGAATATCATCATCATATTCAATGTCTCCATGTCATTAAAAAATATATCCAATGGTTCCACTATATATCTTAATCACCATAAGAGTACCAACACACCAAAAGAGGGGTACAAATACCTCACCACTAGTTTGCAACACCTTATGGGCTTCATATGCATGATCACAAGGTTACAACATTCCAATGACCATATAGTATCCAAGTGCCATCAAACCACCATATGTGTGGGTTCCAATACCCAAGTCTCCACATGCAAGAGGATCAATATCTAAGCCTATGGACTCAAGGACCCCGCAAGAA
This sequence comes from Pseudotsuga menziesii, assembly GCA_001517045.1. Classification (NCBI taxonomy): domain Eukaryota; kingdom Viridiplantae; phylum Streptophyta; class Pinopsida; order Pinales; family Pinaceae; genus Pseudotsuga; species Pseudotsuga menziesii. The sequence goes on from LPNX010387936.1 coordinate 600,954, forward strand.
CTCAACAACCTCAAGACCATGCAATGCAAGCAATGGGCTCCAACATCAACATATCAAGGGATGTTGGGTTTTGTATCTCTTTGTCCCTCTTTCCAGGCATCGCGACCCAGGTTCAGTCCCTTCTGCTCAACATAGAAAGCCCAAGATATCAGCCTGACGGAGCAGAGATCAGCCGGAAACACCTATGATGCAGATGCCTTCTCACCTGAGATATCTCTCTTGATGGGTAATTGCCAGAATCATGTTTCCGCAGTTGGGTGGGAGGGTGATTAGTACTTTGGTTTTGTCCCAAGGCTCCCAACGAAATATGGGAGTGGGTTATTTGTGTTCACTGTGCTTCAACAGCTAGGATATGCCCCAACCTTTCTTATGCAACTCATTAAATAAACAACAAACATGCATCATGATCATATCCAGTAATACAATGTGACCATCATACATCTATTCATTTGCAAGCAAACTTGTAGTCATTCATTCAATACAACATTTACACATATATCTAAGTTACTTTCAATATTCACACATATACACTGAATATAACGTGGAAACCCATCTGGGAAAAAACCACAAGGTGCTCTTCATCTTGAATGAAGAAATAGATGCACCTTTTGTCAGCACACTAAGTTGCAGACTCTGCTTAATATCTCCTTCTTTAACTTTACAGACTCTTCCTCCCTCTCATGCTCTCTAATCTTATCTATGTTCTCTTCCTACTCTACTTCTACTAGTGATCCGCACACAGCCTGGATCGACTCAACCATTCCTACTCTTTTGTGCACTCAGCTATAGATCCTTTACTCTGATGCACTCAACAATATAGAGCCACCAACCAAGAGCTCACGCTTTTCAGCTAATGAGAGTCTACAACAACTGACTGTAGGGAGAACATTTAACACATATTGACTATCGAGGCATTTCTAACAGAGACTGAATGTCGAGGGAATGTCTAACCCACATACAACTTGGGTGCCTTTTTTTATAACCCCATTATAGACTTGATATATTCCATACTTCCTTGATACATACTCAATACCGACTCGATACATACTCTATACATACTCATTACAAACTCATTACTGTCGCTATCTTAGCCGACTTACTATATCCAACCACCAGGCTATCTTTCCTATTCTAGAAACACCTAACGAGAGGCACTAATGACTTGAATTACAAAGATTCCTTCACGCATGCAGTTTCCTTCGGCTCCAGCCGATCTCATACCCACGATCAGTAAGGCCTGTCACTTTCTCAACGTTATGCCTTACTATCATTTTCCAGCCGTTATTTTACTTGCATGCCTTCTGCTACTGATATTTTGTCGTACCATCTCATGTCGCACTCCATCCTTTCGTCACAACTTACTTATGTGGCGAAACTCCCTCTTCGAGTGCCTTCTCCTCTTCTTCTTCCTCTCTTTCAATTCCTCTGTCGCAGCATCCTTCCTCTTCTTTCCTTTATGTTGATTCCTCGGTTGTAGCTCCTTCCTCTTCTCCATACTTGGGCAAAATTTTACATGAATTATGCCTTACTGTCTCGAGGCCCAACATGCCCCCAACACTCACCCGTGGCTTGTCCTGAGCCACTGGAAGCTATTTCTCCATGCAATGACCTTCACTGATTTTGTTCTGAAAATATTCTACGATTTTCACCACTTTCTCTGCCTCTATGTGCACTTCTTCCTCTGTATACCGCATTTGCTCCACCAGGTTGGAACTAACATGTTCCAGCATGACTTTCTCCATTGATGCTGCTACATCGTGCACCTTCTGATGTATAGGCTGAATGATTCCTGTAACTCTCTCTGCTTCGGCCTGCAACTCTTCTACTTTTCCCTCACATTGCTACTGTTGTGTGCACAACACACTCATTTGTTGCTGCAATTTTCTCATCTGTGTATCCTTATCCATTTTCTGTGCTATGGGTAGTTGCTTCATATCATCTTTTATCTGCGTTATGCTTGTTTCAAATGCAGTCAACTTATTATCATTATTTTGTGATTGCTCATCATCCATTAGTGTTTCCCAAGTCTGAGAGACTTGGTCGACAACCTTAGCACATGTTTCTTCTATTCTCTTCACATCCTGATCCGTTGCATCTCTTCTAATTTCCAACACTTCTGGGGGTGTGTTGGGTCCCCTTTCTTCTTCTAGCTTTGCAACTTTATTCCTAAGGTCAACCGCTATCTCAGATAATTGTGCTACTTTGGCATGTGGTGCCATTTGCTCTATTATTCCTTCTTCTGCAAAGATCTTACAGGCGAGGGTTACTGCTTTGCTGATTTTTTGGCATTTCTCTTCCCATTCCTTTTTCTTATGTTCAGTTTCTTGAACTTCAAGTTTCATTTTCTTGATTTCTTTATGTGCAGCCTTCGCGTTCATGGCCATGGTACACTCAAACAATTTTATTTATGCATTGACAACACTCTATATTGCATATACCTCATTTATGTACATAGATGAAAAATCTATAATAATCTAGCCACTATCCCTGAAAACATCATTAAACTTTGGAGTGCCTAAATCAACAACACCTTTAGATACTTCTACCATCATTGGTGGGACTGGAACAGGTGGCACAGTTTGCTCCATTCTTGAAGTTTCTGAAGGGTCTTGTGACTCCGTTGTTGCACTTGGATAGTCGACAACAATTTTAACATCGTCGACTGCTTTACACAAAAATTTAAGCATATTAGTAATTGTACCTGAAATTTCTTCTTGTCTCTCTTCTATGGTCTTGAAGCTGGTCTGCGTTCCTTCAGTTATTTTCTCGGTCATCATTTGCACATCATCATTGTCCAAGCTAATGGTATTTGCATTTATGTCAGCCTTCATCTTCTTTTTATTTCTTCTCAGTTGTACCTATTCTTTTTGAGGTCACCCCCCCTTCATCTTCTGAATTTGGGTGTGTTGGTATTGAGGGGGAATAACTCTCTGCAGATTCTAAATCCTCTGGGGGGTCTTCTTCTTTGTTTTCCTCGTCTGATTCGTCCTCTTGTACTTGGTTTTCCTCTTGTCGAAGTTGATCTTCTGGTACTGGGATACACCATTCCTTCATCCACTGATTAATAATTTCTTCAATTTCCTTCTTTGTCATTATAAATTTGGTTTGTAACCTTTGACGTTGTTGTTGTTGTCATGGATGCATGTAAATATGGTGCGACCTAATCTCAAATTTAACAACAAGGCAAAATTTCTACACAGTGGTGTCATCTAATCTATACATGTTCTTCACATGGCATCTTATATCCTCCCCATGCATAAAGAATTCAATATTGTTATGTTTTTGTCGGCCCTTTAGGTCCTTCTCAAACAAAAGGTTATGATATCTTGCTCCTTTACAAGTCAGTGGCAGGTCGAACCATTGGTAGTCTTGTGGGTCACACCATGCTATAAATGAAATTAAAAGTAACAACCATGAATAGTGACATGGCTTGCCCTTTTCCTATGCATCGATGGTGTCTTGTACAAGCTCGTTTAAGAAGAATTAACACCAATTGATCTAAACCCTTTCCATGCAAAGTTTCACAAGCGCAATCGCTCCTGCAGTACACTGGTCCGGGCGCATTTTGCGTAGTAACTTGGAGGCGAACACCTTGGTAGAAAAGCAAACAATTGTGTTATTAATGGACTGAATCAGAAATCCCCTTTTGCTTCTTACTGCATCATATTTTTCTTCATTTGCGTAGCTATTTCCGCCTCTTTATCGTTTTTGGGAAGTGGTGCTGGGTTCGTTCCTGCGGATGGTAGGCTCGTGATGGTGGCAATCAGTTGAGTATCTACATGTATAGGTTTTCCTAGCCATAGAACCCCTTGATGAAAAAATAGGAGTAACTGCTTAACACGGGTGTTTATTGGTGTACTTCGTCCAAAATGTGGCATATATAACATTGATAATATGCTAGACTGCTCCAATCCCTTGGCCCATTCCTTTGCAACAAATCACTTAGGCTCCTCTGGTGTGTCCTGTACAATGTCCATGTTGTTTTGGCAGTCTAGGTATGTTTTGGGTTTCATATCATGATCAACATAAGATAACTTTTTGACATTGGGCAAAATGTCTTTCAACACCTTCAATCCTTTGGGTATTAATGGCACTATTTGTGGGGCCCCTGCCATTTTTGGAACTGTAACTCTCGGTGCATCCCCACATCTGGGCGATATATAAGGTGGCATCAAATTTCTTGTCTCAAAATCCTCTTGTATTGGTGGGGTTGGCGCTAGAGGTGTTGATGCTTTTCCCTTTCTTTTTCTATTACTGGTGTGTTTTCCCTCCGGGACCAGTCTTTCTCTTTCGGCTAGTTTACCAACATTTGGCTCTACTCCTAGATCAGTATGTACATCAGTGGGGACCATCTACGATGTGATGTGACGAGTAGTATCTTCCATAATAAGGGTAGGTGGTACAAGCTTGGATTCGACTGTGCTTTTGCCGAAAATAGAGATGACCATACTACAACCACACCATTTCAATGCTTGGGGTTGGAAGCAATAGTAGCAATTATTATTTTACACACAAGATGAATGGAGTCTTGACAGTGAAGCTTGATAAAAAACTTTGACTTACCCTAGTCATTCTTTGCACACGTGATCATTTAATTAGAAATGAATTCATCATTTAAGGAACATGGGAATACTGTGGGCTCATTAATCGAAGCTTTTTGCATTATGCCACCACTTATCTGTCACTTTAAATGGAAGTTATTGTTATAAAGCCAGATGGTACCAAAAAGCTCTTTTTTTTTGCAGGACGCATCGAGCAGGGTAAGGTGTATCTTCACACCAAATCCTTCCACCACGTGCATACCTTCCACTGCATGCATATATTTATCTCAAGTGGTTCATCATCATTCGTTTCTCCTATAATATTGTGGCACTCCATCCAATAGTGTACTCTCATGGTGCATTGATGGAAAGTCGTGTCTAGGACCTAGATTTCTTCAAATATATTTTCCTTTGTTATTTGTAATGCAACATCGACTGTCGGGTGTTCACTTGTGAACTCAAATGTCTGGGTGAAGCTTTCCGCTAAGATTTCCCATTCGACAGTTCCCCGTTGTAGCTCTACTGACGTGTACCAATGTCTTGGTACCATTTCCAAAGTGTGGATGAAATGATTAACCCATTCTTGTTGTGGATATTCTTGCCAGTTCTTGCAACAGTGTTCAATATGTTCCACAAGATCTATCATTCCTGTATACTTCTGATCAGGGCAACTTATCTCTTCCCCAAATATTATCTCCATTAATCTTCTACACTGTGGCCATTTGGATATAGATTGTTTGTGTGTACCCACCATCTAGTGGGTGTATCTTTCAAAATATAGTCCAGAGCAGACAATCGCTGTGATTCTGTGACTTTTTCTTCAAATTCTACTAGAAAAGATGCAAGGTTAGGTAATCCTTCATATGTAGGCAGCGTGCTTGCTTCAGCTCCTACCCTTCAGACAACTCTTGTGAGTCTTGCACATCTTCTCATGGAGACTTCATGTAGGTTGTTTTGTTAATTTTCCAGGGCATCGCCTGATTCAGACGTGCACGAACTTACACTTTTCCAACTCAGTTTCCCATCAACTGTTGGATTTATGTAATCTTCTTTTGAAGCCATGATATTATACAACTGATGTAGGTAACTGCCTTTCCCTTCACTGTGTACGGGCTCAACATATCTCTGTCCTTCAAGCGGATCAATTGGAACAACCAGTCTGATTTCAAGATCTTCAAATGATAAGATCCTTTCCTTGAAGTTTATGGTTGTCTATTTCCCAATCAATTCCTAGCAGTGCAGGATATGGATTTATGTCATCGACAATGTGAATAACTTCGAAGTTGAAATACATTCTTAAGCCTTTGACTTCTACAGGCACTTGAGTTAGTCTACCAATTGGTAGAACCTTCAACTGGTTCACAAGCCGTAGTTGAATGGGAGACCAGGCTATTCGCGGTTTATTCATGCTCTCCCATGTTTGTCTTGTCAGGATGTTGACATCCAAGCCCAAATATAATATGATATCATCCATATCATAATCTCCCGTCTACGCAGTCATTCGCAGTTCTCAGCCTATCTTCAGTCTTTTCTTGATATGATTAACTCTTTTTTTTTCCAGCTCTCAGGTCATCTGGGGTTTCTTCTATGAGTGCTATCAATTATGCGACAACATCTTTATCATTGATTAGTTCTAAATAATTTTTGAAAAATTATTTAAGCTTACTAACATTTTTCATTGGTGCCTTCCTGATTAGCTATTCAAATCATTCGGGCATGGTTTTGACTTGTTTGGATGTCGACGGACGATTAGCATCAACAAATTTGTGTCACACCTCCAAGAAGACTTCTTTCTCCTATTGGACATCTAGCAGGGCTTTATTTTGTGCCACGGGTCTCTCTTGAGGTTGTCCCTGCTGTGTATTTTGGTATGCTCCTGTCGCAACACCTACTCTTGTAAATAAAACAATGTGAGGCTCTCTTGGTTCGGCAGAAATCATCTGAATGTTCTTATTGGGATTTGGATTTTGATTTTGCACCAGGTTTGGATTTACGACAGTTCTATCCTTCCATTTCACAATTAGTTGTGGACACTATTCGGTAGTGTGATCAGATGCTTTACAATATGTACAAGTTTTCACAGGACTTTGACAATCTCGGGTAAAATGTCCTGGCTTCCCACAATTATAACATATGACTTGGCCTCTTCCTAGACCAAATCCTCCTCCTTGTTGTTTTCGTTGACCTCTAAAGTTTACACCCCCCCTTTATGGGGGGTATTGTTGTTGTTGAGGATACTGATTCTGTTGGTATTTCGACTGAGGGTATTGAAGTTGTTTATATTGCGCTCGTTCAACTTGAATCTGCTTATCATTTTTCATTAAGTAGGTATCCATCGTCATTTCTTGCAGTAACTGAAATGCTCTGTAGTCTTGTTCATCATGACCCATTGATCTACAAAATTTATAACACAAACTAGCTGATTTGCTTACAATATTCTGTAAGTACACACATTCTTTGGAATTATGGCCCCTAGTCTGGCATATTCTACACCAAGGAATTCCTTGGGTGTTTAATGGGTTCAGCGCACCTGATGTGACATAGTTCATGAGCACCGGGTAATTGTCTTTATGGTGTCCATCTGTTCTGCGTATTGTAAACCATAGTTCTTCTTGAACTTACTTTCCTCTCTTAATGTCCTAGAGCTACATCGTAATGTTGGCCAGTTGCAACTGAATTTGCATCATTCCCAAGCCAGTATCTCCAAGCAACGAGGCTTCTAATTTCATTTATATTTCCAGAGCCTCTATCTGCAACACAATCTTCTGTTTCATCAACAAGGTTCGAATATGTGGTAACAATGAGACAATAAACCATTCCTTCTAGTACACATCTGACAATTGGAAGCTCAGTTTAGCCATCAATGTCTTAAATATTTGGTCAAAGTCCCAAACAGATTCTGTTGGTAACTTCTTAATCTCTTTAATTTTGGTGATGCACTGTGATTCAAACTTTGGCCTTTTGAACTTATCTATCAAACCCACTCGAATCTCATTGAGTGTTTTTGGGACAATTCCTACTGGTACTATGGAAAATTTCATATACCAGTCCAATGCACGACCTCGCAGAGTTGTGATCATTTGTGATTTATTGATATTCTCATCCTGGATCTATTGCACAGTCCAAACAGCTTCACAAAGGAATCAATATTTTTCTGGGTCTTCCAACCCATTTCCATTGAATATTGGTAACTTAATGTCAACTCCAGCCATTGTATTTGTTGTTGGTACAGTTGAAACAAGATTTTGGCTAGTTGGACTTCCTTGTCCGCTATTTACAGCGCTAGTATTGCTCGTGTTTATATAATTACTTGGAGATAACTCTGTTGATCTTACCTTTGGTGAAGTAGGAGGTACTGTAGGTGAGGTGTAACCACGTTATCGTTCTGGAGATTTAGTCAACTCTTTTGACTCTTAGTCTCCTTCATAAATCGACTGATATTCCTCTTCTTTGTCATAATACCCTTCGTCCAAGTATGATGTAAGCTCGTATCCTTTTTCTTCTCTATTTGTGTTGTAACTCCCTCTTCCTAAAAAAGTTTTTCTTCTCTTGCCGGACTTGAATCTTCTTTCACTCTTTAAAAATCCTAACTCTAGTTCAGTTCCACTTTCTCCTGGGAACATATCACTTTAAGGTTCTACTGAGACATAGCCACTATATTTCTATACAGTTTTGTTACATTTGTAGAATGCCTTTTTCACATACAAGAATTTTTATCCACGTCGTTAAAGATGTCAGGTATCTACTGCGTGGGCCTTGAATTTTTTTTCGCTCTGCCTCACTGTATGAGGTTACTATGTCAACAACAAACTCAGTGATGTATCCATCTAGGATATTATCTATCCAAAAACTTACAGCTCTCGACACATGGTTGCTTAATTTTTCTAGTTGCTCAATTAACTAGGGAGTCCACTCCCTTGAAAATTTGTTTGTTGGGTCGCTAACTTAGATAACTATTCATGCAACACAATGGAAAACTCAGAGAAGAAAATCTTGTGGATGTTTGTGTAGATGTATTGGCCCAACCACTCTGTTGGGTTCCACTGAGATCCTTTGATTTATTTTCAAGAGAACTCTAATTGTTTGGATTCCGCCCAATCTTGGATTTGTGGTTTCGTTGGTTGCCACAACATATCCCTCACCACAAAAATTCAGGGTCCCGATAATGAAACCATTTGTTGGTTTTTGTGTCTCTCTGTCCCTCTTTCCATGGATCATGACCCAGGTTCAGTCCCTTTTGCTCAACACACAAAGCCTGAGATATCGTCCCGACCGAGCAGAGCTTAGTTGGCAACACCTGCGGCACAGATGCCGTCTCACCCAAGATATCTCTCTTGATGGGTAATTGCTAGAACCACATTTCCGCAGTTGGGTGGGAGGGTGCTTATTACTTTGTCTCTGCGCCAAGGCTCTCAATGAAGTCCGAGGGTGGGTTATTTGTGTTCACTGTCCTTCAATAGCTAGGTTGTGCCCCAACCTTTCTTATGTAACTCATTAAATAAACAACAAACATGCAACATAATCATAGCCAGTAATACAATGCGACCATCATACATCTATTCATTAGCAAGAAAATCTACAGTCATTCATTCAATACAACATTTACACATATATCTAAGTTACTTTCAACATTCACACATATACACAGAATATAACGTGGAAACCCATCCAGGAAAAAACCACAAGGTGCTCTTCATCTGGAACGGTGAAATAGATGCACCTTTCGTTTGCGCACTAAGCTACAGACTCTGCTCAATATCTCCTTCTCTAACTTTACAAACTCTTCCTCCCTCTCGTGCTCTTTGATATTCTCTTTGTTCTCTTCCTACTCTAATTCTACTAGTGATCTGCACATAGCCTAAATCGACTCAACCGTTCCTACTCTTTTGCACACTCAGCTGCAAATCCTTTACTTTGACGCACTCAGCAATACAGAGCCACCAACCTGTTAGCTCATTGTAAACTACATAAACGCACCGCTCATGGCCAGTTTTGGAGGCACAAAGGAAACGACAGTGAAATTTATCATAAGCCGATACCACAACGACATATTTTACTTCGACAGACCAGTCGAAATCTCTGGTGAAGTAATCTACAAATTGACTGGTTTATCAAACCAAGGTGAACCAGTACCGGTTGGCATAAAAGAAGGACTGGTCAAGGAGCTAACAGGATCAGCATCAGGCAAGAAATCCAAAGGGATAATGATTAGCCAAATACAAGCTCGAACGCCACAAATTGTGGCTAAAATCACAGCCACTATGCTTACACTGACAGGTCGAGGAAGCGACCTCAAACTGGATATGTTAGAGGCAGTGGATACCATTGCCGACACAGGAAAAATATACAGAAGGGATGAGTATGTCGCCAACAGGCTCAAAGGCATCTGTGAAAAATGCCAGGAGTCGAGAGGGATTATAAGGTTCCCATCCCTTATGATATGGATAGTCATGTAATCCTTGTGCCCTGTCGGTGACAAACAATTTCAAGAACCCACAAAATTCCATATGTGGAGATTCAAACCATTTTCCCAAAATGGAACAATGAAGGAACTAGAAAAAGGCAAGGTGTTGTTAGAGAACTGGTTCCAACAGCTGAAAGTCCACATGACCAGATGGAGGGTGCCTTAGAACATTCGACGAAGTCTGCCCAAAACTACCCACATCCAGTTAGAACTCGACAATACCATGGTGTGGTACATGCAGGGCACCAAGGCAAAGGTAAAGACTCTCGGCTACTACCCAACAGTCGAAGAGATTTTCCAGGAGCTAGCTCTATAGTCGGGTACAAAATTGTCGATACCAGAAAAGGAAAAAGATATAGACCTATCGATAGAAGATCCATTGACAGACCAAGAGAAAGAAGAAGATTATGAGCTCATTTTATACATCAGCACATTTGTGTCAGAGGAGACACCAGTAGAAGACACAGGTCAAATTCAAATTATAATCAAACCACTGATAGCACAAAAGGAAGAGACACAAATAGAAGAGCAGGTAACCAATCCAGCTAAAGAAAGCATCATCTCGACCCAACATCAGGAAGGGAGAGGAGATGACATAGAAGTAAACCCAGAGTATGTTGTCACCAAAGAAAACATACGCAAATGGTTGAAGGAGATAGCAGCCTCAAGAAAAAGAAAAAGAACTCAAGAACATGAGCAGGGGAAGGGTAAGCACAAGCTTATCATTGCATAGTCCTTGGAAGATGAGGAAGAACTAGCAGCTACAGCCTGTGACATTATAGAAGATGCCGCAGCAAACAAAGTTCCAGTGGAAACCCAGTTCCAAAAATTCGTCGAAGCAAGGGCACAACAAGGTCGGCCGAAGAAGGATAAAAGCACAAATACTTCGACGGCCGAAAATGTTGTCAATCTCGTGTCTACACCTCCACCCCCGTCTCTAACCAAAATAACATAAGAACTAGTTCCAGATTCTCCGTCCATAAGCCCAATCGCCATATGCAAGAATGCTATGCCGAAAACCTTGAAGGAAAGGTTCGATTGAGACAGAGACTTCCTGGTGTACATTGAAAAATTGCCTAAGTTACTCACCTCAGTACAAAATATCTCCACCAAATTCCCTTTGTTCGAAGTTGGTGGATCTAGACTACCTGCTCCTCAACCTGGCCAATTACTCTAGAGGTCGAGGACTGTGGCAGTCATAAGTTCGACATTTTAAAGAAACCTCGACAAATAAGCTAAAGTTGTTGCAAGTCGGACTACATCTACCATCCCAACCGACCCCGAGCCCCATCAACCAGCCACTGAACCAACAGAAGATGAGGCTGGAGAGAACATGGATGAAATGAATCAAGAAATTGACGAATTGTTCTCCGACCTTTAAGAATATTCACCTCCATAGATCCACGACCCGACACCCAACCATATCTCCACCAACCCAATCACACCTGACCATTCACCATCGCCATCATCACCACCCCCCAATCCAGAACCTGTAATCAAACCAGCTGCACCAGAACCACCTACGCTACAACCATTAGCACCAACAACATCTGCATATAGACCCTCTGTGCATAGCCAACTAGATGCACAAACAACTGCAGCAATCATCCAACCAACCCAACTAGAAATACCCTCAACCACTACTAGCCAGTAACCAGACAACCCAATTCTGACTCTTACAGGTACATAGGTGCCAAAGAAAGCAGAGCAACAAAAGCACAAAAGAAAGAAAGACAAAAAGAAGAAGGACCATCAAGGCCAGACGACAATGGTCCACATCAGTCAACTTGGGTCAACCATTGCAGTCGATGCAACCAAGCTGAGGGATGGAGAATTAGGGAAACTCTTGGAAACACTGGAAATTGAAGCAAAAACAAGGAGCCAGAACAGATGTAAGGAGCTCGACGACAATGAAAAAGAACAAGTCGAGTTCCTTAACAAATGCAAAACCCTTGTGCAATTTGTGATACTAGGATCGATAGAGGTCGACACAGACAAGCCGCTAGAAAAACCTTATCAGCTATTCGAGAGTGTGGTGTTGGCGCTACAGGCATAGATGCAGGACACAAGAGAGGATCAGAAAGAAGAAATGGCTGACATAGCTTTTTTAGAAGCATACAAGGTACTGCAAGATCACATGGAGCAGTTGGTCATTACAGAAGAAGTACTACGAGACTGGCCTGCTTATTATGGGCAAGTCTATCAGATAATCTGGCAGAGCCGACAAGAAATTCAAGTGCTCGAGAAGAGAAAAAACACAGAGGAAACACTCAGAAGCACGATTGAAGATCAAATCATGCTTGAAACAACCAAACTGCAGAAGCTCGAGCGACAAGCACATCAGTGGGTGCAGCAAGCAATTCCAAGTTTAGAAAAATTAGACATGATCTACCCGCAGATGAAACAAATTTTTGAGACAGCATAGGAAAATGACCAATTTATGGGTCTCGACATGGAAAGGATAGTAGACATTTCCATTCAAGAGAAGATGTTGATATTATCAAGTCTGACTACATTAACCATCGACATCCAAGTCTATGTACAGAAAATACCAACCATCAGACTTCACATCCCATGAAGATCGAACACAGAAATAACTACTTAGGACAGGCAAAGAAATTTTGGTACCTCCCTATTTTTTCGGGACGAAGAAACATTTTGTTTGTGGGGGAGATATTGGAGGAGCAAGTCAGTAAGCTGACTAGAATGATAAGCCGACCACGTTGAATAACAGACTAAATTAGAGATTAAGTTGGCCACATAAGGTTGTGCCGATTGACCGAACCGACATGTAGTTATTTGTAACTATTTTGTAATTCATATATATTAGGTTGTTGAGCTAGATGAGAACTCAGTTCAGTTCTCTGTATTGTATGGACTCTTTCATTATAATATAATCTGTTATTCTACCTACTTGTTCGTGTCTCTTGTTTCTGTTATGTACGTATGTTTTTAATGTGTATTATTGGTAACCCTATGTGATATGTGAGATTACAACAACACAACAAATTTCTATTTACCTATGAATAACGAATTTCTATTGACCTATGATTCATCTTACCAGAATATTTCTACTATGCTCCCCGATTCCCATAGAAGCCTTAAATTCTTCATTAGAATCCAGGAAGGTATAGAAGAGTTGGGATGTTTTTCCAAGCAAATCCATATGAGATTTAGGGACTTCATCGTCATTATACTGTGTTCCAAGAGAGAAACTTCAGTATCAACAAGTTGCAACCTCCTTATTTGAATACCGTCAAATGCATTGTCTTCATGATAATCAACAAGCACCATTCTATTTCCCCACATGGTAATTCTGTATCCAATCATCAATACTTAAGAAGATTGCTGCAATAAATCATCAATAATGATGATTTCTATCCAACGCCAAATTCGATGGGCGAAGAGATCTCAGCAACATCTCCTAGCCAACTTTCATAGTTTGTCATACATATTTGTATCATTCCAACCGTCTACTTCCACATTTTCCATGGGACATTTGGTGGTCATGCATATCATCTAAAACACAACTATGTAGGTCCACTAAACACTCGGTTTGTAAATTTGAAAACCCAAAATACGTGAGTCAGAAAGAAGTTGCACTGGAAAACACGTGGGTGATTTGAAGGTTTGTTGGGATTTAAAAAATCAACAGGCCATGCCACTGCCATGGTTTTGAAAAAAAAATCCGGCAATGAGCTCTACTAATGGAGATAACCGAAGTTGTAGAACTTGAAAAAGAAATAAAAACTTATGCGAATCTGAAGGTTAAAGAAAGGTTTATGGGAGTCTAATGACTGGTCATATTTATATTAGTTATTTTGCAAAGAAATGTAACAATTAGAAAAAGACTTTGTGTTCATTGGATTATAATTTTCAGTTTCATATATCAAAGCTTACGACTCATAGGGCCTCCACATTCCATCATGATGGTTTTGGGATCCGTAAGGAGCGAAGGGCACCATGGCTTTGCTTTTACGTGTAGTGAAGAGAAAAGGTAAAAAGAAATTCAATGGAATTGTTACGTCTATCAAAAGTCCCCCCCCCGAGCTACAATATGTGTGTGGAAGGGGGTTGGCTTCTGCATCCATTACGTCATGAAAATTAAGCAACAAGCTACTAATGGACATCTTGACTATATAATATCGATATTCAATACAAAGCTTGACTCGGGATATTAAAAACTTGAAACAAAATATTTTCTTCACATGTCAAACTTGTTTTTCGATTCAATGATCTTCAATACATGATATTATAAGACGACCCACGCGAATGGTCGACAGGAAAAATGGTGTTTCTTGTGCAAATTATGATGTGAAGAAATTTTGATGTCTCGCATAGTTCAAGTTTCAATTTCAAAGGTATAGTCTCTCCATGTCGAGGTCAGGTCTCATTTTCAAAGGTATAGTTCCTCCACATCTAGGGGTTTTGAGGTACTCTAAAGCTACCTAAAAGTTTGAAAATTCCTATAACTATGCCCCTTGGATGTTTGGAATTTTTTGATTTGTTAGATTCCATTGGAATTCAAACGATCGAGGCGAAAGCATTGACTTATTCACCAAATGTTTTCAAATTTAAAAACTTTATGTACAAAATCCTTTTGGAGGAAACTTATTTTCAGTTATGTGGCGATTTAGAAGATTGATGTAACTTATTTTCATGTTTTTTCTTGGGCTTGCTTTCATCACATAAACTTCTATTATCTACAAACAACTTTCTCCCATTTTTGAAACATATAGAAGTTTTCTTAGGTGTTTCATTTCCCCCACTTTGGGGGTATGCTAGTAATTATTGTATTAACTACCCATTTTTACACCGTAGGAATTTTTCACTACGAGGGCGGGTTTCAAATGCATTGTTATAGATTCGTCATCACTCCGATCAATCAATGCAAGCCACATGTTTATTGAATGAGTATAAGGCGATTGAATATAATGTACAGGATCATAAACCTAGACATTAGGATGAGGATTGGTTGTCCTTCAGATCAAACTGCTGTTGGACAAACCATAATTTGACACAGTAGAAGCTACTCCTGATTCAACAGAAACGGTAGCGATTTGACTTGAAATTTACGGACAACTTTGGTATTGTAGATTATGTGTATATAAGGGACTAGGGCTTTGAGGTTTAAGAAATAAATATTTTGCGGCTTAACACTAACATTAAGATGTCAAAATTGCAAGCAAGGTTGGTAAATGGAAAATTATTGATATTTTTATAAGTTTATATAACCAAATCTAGTGAGACTCAACTTATTGAGATTTTGAACTAACTAATATAATTGGCTTGATAGAAATTGTTATGAATTGGAAATTACAATCCTAGAAACGTGGCACCAACTTCAAGCAGAAGGATAATTAGATGATTAAGATATTCGGAAAAATGTGTGTTGTATATGAACTTGGATAACTTTTCTAATGCTTCAATTGCTAATGAAATTCTGCAAATAGTTTTTATCACCACTTAGCCTTTTTTTTTCAAAATCCCAATATCTGGACTTCCCACATTCCTCTTGATGATTGTAACTAGCACCTATTTCTCATAGCGTGAATTACTTGAAAAAATAATAATAGTAATTTAAATAAATTTAATAATTAAAAATATATATTTGTATAATAATATTATTATTATGTAAACATATCTTAAATTATGTTTATTTTACAATAGGTGAAATACATAAATAAAATAGAAAGGGTTAATTAACTGTCTTATATTATACTCATAATTAAAGAGGATTGAGTTGTCTAACATTGAAAATGCTTCAAAATAACACACAATAGGTTGAATTGTGACTTTCTTAAGACTACACACATTGTTTTGAAACGTTACTTTCTTAAGACCACACACATTGCTTTGAATTATGATTAGAGAGAATGGTCTCCTCTTGCCATATACAATGTTTTGATTAGCATCCTAATTGCATAATACTACAACCCACATAACTGTGAGGGACCCTTATGAATTTGTTGCGTCCGCACATGCTTTTTACATTTAAAAAGGAATTTATGATGATATTTACATGGTATATAATAATAACAACCTCTTTCACAAGTATAGCCTTGATTGCATTTGAAGATGGCTCTTGAAGGGGTTATAGCAAATTCAAGCTCAACACAACTCCAATGTAAATAAAATGAGCTCTTAGTCCTACCTAGAGTTACAGTAAAAGGAACAATAATGGAACTCAAATACATATCGTTCTTATGAGACTTTTACACATGCTCTCTCCATGTTCATGTCTAAAATAGTTGTCCATGCAAAACCATCATTACTACAAGTAGTGGAGTGAATTGTAGACTATTTGATGGATGTAGGGAGAAAGATAAGGTAACCCCCCCCCCCATCCTTCTCTCCTTCATCACACACTCCTTCAAAATGCCTCTATCTTAGTGGAGTGAATGGAAGACTGTTTGATGGATGTAGGGAGCAGTATAAGGCAACCTCCCTCATCCTTCTCTCCTTCATCACACACTCCATCAAAATGCCTCTACCTTTCCAATTATGTCTTGAAGGAACAAGCATCCTACCTTCCCTTGATACATTTTGCTTACACCTATATAGGAATATATTCATGAAATTATAATGACGAAGGTGTTTTGTAAATAGTGTTTTCTTTCATAAAATCAAATTGTTACAATTAAACTAATATGCATAAATTATTAGTAATTTAAAAGGAAGCACTATCCTATCTCATCACAACAAAATGCCTTGTGTAAATGAATATTCACATGTCCATCAATATATGTGTAAAGGAAGGAATAACTTGCAACAAACATAGGTTGTTATTATTGATATATGTCATTGAGTTGAAATATGGATAGTATAATTGTTGCATATTAATACACAGATGTTACACAATCAATCCACATCAACTAGTAATCATAAGTCCACTTCCTCATATATTCCTAACATAATCCTAGAACCTTGACTTGTAGATGATAAGATGTTCTTGACGTGTTAGTTTTATGGAAGAGAAATATGACCACGACAATCCTCTTCAATTTTAACTTGTTGTATAGATCCTCGTACATGATCTTTAATGACTCATACACTTTGAAAGAAACCACTATTCAGACTTGTTGTGAAAAGTAGCAGTTTTTGGAAGGGGAGGTTTGTAACACCCCGGTTTTGACCCCGTTTGCATTAAATGTACATGATGTATATATTGTAATTAATCATGGTGTGGAGATATAGGAAAATCCCCACCATGGATTATCGTTTTATGTTCCGGTGATTAAATCGGTGCCAATGGTATTTTGTGCTAGCCAGGTACGTTATGATTTTAAATCATCATATAAATATGCAATTAACTAAAAACCCACAACCATCTATGTCAATGCAACAATAATGAGAAGGGGCATGATTTCCTAAGGATAAGGGGGGTGGAATATTTAACCATTGGGTCCAATGGGGAAAATCCAAATGTCAAAGGGAGAACCCATCAAAACTGTCAACTACCTTTCTTGTCTTACTCACCCAATCATTTATAACTGCCAGAAATTGGTTGAGTTGGTTATTGCATGGGATGGGCAAGGTATGATAATCCAAATTCGAATTGGAGAAGCCATCAATATTTGGGAAACACGTTTTGACTCCTTGGGTAAGTAAAAACCCAAAAACGTATGCCATTCTACCATGCTTTCACTTCGGCATGTTTTCCTCACCATTTTTTCCTTCACATGAGCTCTCTCAGGCATCCAGAAATCCCTATGTGTGTTTTCATCCCATGTTTTTGGTTGTTGGCTTCATTTTGCCATGGATGGGAGGTCGTTTTTGTAATTCCAGGGATTGGGTTGGTTTTCCCCACGTTTTTGGAGCTGCCGGTGCATTTCCACTCACAATTTTACAATCTTAGGTGTTTTTACCATGGATATGAAGTGTTCCTGTTAGATTCTAGTGGTTGAGATCTCTGCTGGGCTTTTTGTTGCCGTTTCCACATGCCCAAGGTGGGGGATTTCATTGTTTAGTGTTTCCCAATGAGTGGGAGAACCAAGCCACGAATTTTGGGTGCTGTTGAAGTCGTTTTGGCCATGTTAGGGCCATAAACGACTCTAGAATTTGAGTTGCTCAGCCCAAGTTGTTTCTACCCAGTTTCCATACCTAATTTTGGTCTCAGTGGTGTTTTCTCTTCATTCCATAACTATTGTTGCTATGTGCACACCATTTGTTGGCCTTTGGACTGTCTTTGGGTGTGGAAATCAGGTTTGAGCTTGCTTGACAAACCTGGTGTGTGCAGGAGCCTCACAGATAGAGCTAGAGGGTCGGATTTCTTCTTTACACCCCTTGAATAGCACTGGAAGGGAAGGCATAGCCCGAGGGACGGTGTAGCAAAGAATAAAATGCTTCCTTGTGTTGGGTGTGTGTGGATGTTTTAGAATTCAGGCTAGTTCTGGTGTAGGTGTCCATAGCTCTTGGATTGAGCTCACTAGCTTAGCAGCCAACCTTTCCAGCCCTTGTTAGCCTGATAAACCCAACTGTGTTGGCTTGGATGAGTTTTGTGTACCGTTGTCTACATGCGAGCTTTCTAGTGTTCCCCTTATTCCTTGTGGAATCATGCCTAGCTCAGGGGTGGCAGTGTTGCTGAGCGATTGATGAGCACATTGGCCTATGGTTGGGTGGAACGTTGCAGCAACATAGCTGGTTGCGGGACAAGCTTCTTCTAAGATAAGTATTCTTGTGTTTAATTCCTTGCAACTGTGTTTGTTTTATAAATCCATATGAACATGTCAAATGCTATGAATGAATGAAATTGCTTTCGTTGTTTGATAGTAATTTATGCATCTGTGTATGCTTTTATTCCATGCATTTTATTTTATGTTCATGAGGCTATATTGCCCGGAATGTTAGCATTATAGTCACGTCCTCTCGTCGGTAGAAGGGTGGGGACGTGACAAGGTTGTTTTTAATGGCCTTCTAAAATGTGATGATAAAATAAGATCTCTTTGTGAACATATGTCGAGGAAGGCATCCTGTTTTGGTGGTCAAATTTCCTTCCAAAAATCACAATACATTTTCTAGACTTGTATTATGTCAATATAAACTCAAGAAGTCATAGTTGTGCTAGTGTGGATGTTGCTCTGAGACTTACTTAAATATGGTATGATGGTTTATGTCATTTAGGTTTTATGGTCATAATATGATGATATATCACGTCAACTATTAAATACAATACAACAAATTTACAAAATTAATGTTGTTTGTTGTTGATTCTTCCTTTTTATTTGGAATATTTGAATAGATGTCAAACTTTTTTGGCACTTTCTTTTAAAGGAGAATTTGCACACTTGTCAAAATGGAAACATAACTTAGGAAGTCCCAATAATTCTAGGGCCCCATGAAATTGAATGATATGGAGTGCATAATCTATTTGAGGAAAAACAATCGATGGAGGGAAAACATTTGAGTGTCCACTTAAGCATCTACAAGTAGTAGCAAAGCTCAAAATTGGGTGGCCCATCTACCAAAGTACTCATATGTTTAAACCATCCCAAAAAATATTAGACATACATAATTAAGAGCCCATGATACAACAAATAAGGTTGTCCTAGTCCCAAACATACACAAAGATTCATCACATTGGATGAAATTGGGTGGAACATCGTCATGGGGTTGGATCCAAACCTATACCAAGAATAATTCCAAAAAAAATAGTACTCCCTTTTCCACTTCATCACATCTACTTTTCTTCCCATTTTTTCCCCTTTTAGCATTTTGTTGCACCGTTTGAAGCAATTTCTAATTATTATTATGTCTGTGACATTATGGACTCATTTTCTATTAGCTTTTTAGTGTAAGGATTTTTTTTTCATTGCAAAGTTAAACTTATATTAAAGATTTGGATTTTGTCCTGAAGTTTGGAGCGGAAAAACATTTTGACATCTATCCCCTGGCCCAAGTTGTACACTATTGAGGAACACTAGGTTGTACACCTGCTTGATTGTACTCCATTCAACTTTAAATATGAAACAAAAACAAGCAAAAAACCACTACGATTTTAGATATCATAGGTTAATTATACAAATACTTGTAGAGAATTCATCCAATCCTTCTATCTTCCTTTAAGAATAGCCAACATTTTTTACCGGCCTGTTGACAAGAGTTTAAAGTCTGGGTTGGATACATCTTATGACAAGTGCTTGTTTATTTGAAGTCCCTACACCAAACTGACAAGTTTCAAACACCACGAAGATATGAGTGAGGTGTGTAGTCGAAAGACACATGGAATAATTTAATTCCCACATAACTATTCTTTTTGTCATTTACTTGATTGCTTTATTTGTCTCGTTGGTTCTTCAAGATTCATCATACATTAGAAAATAAAGCACTGAAACCCTTTATATTCTTCGAAGGCCATTTATGGTCCTTCGATACATCAGAGTTGGTGTGGGATGAGGAGGAGGTTTCTAGGGTTTCTTTTTCTCCCCATTGATGGCGACCGCTAGGGTTTAGTTCTTGTCTAATCGTCCTAGCTATGGTCCTGGAGTCAAACTGAGATGCTCTTTGTCTAGTACCAACCAGATAACCAAAGTGGGAATTTCTCTTTTCTTAAAAAATTCCATAGCTAGGTTTTTTTATCGGTTTTTCTCCGTTGGGCTCAGACTAGAATCTCCATTGTCAGTGAGTTGGGCTTGTCATCGAATTATCATCTATCTCATCAATCATGCAACAAGGTACATATAATCCTCCTCCATTTGACATGTCAAATTTTTATATGGGACGTGTCTCCACAAAGTCTGGACAAAGGGGGCTTGTGATTAGGGTTGAGAACCATTATGACAAAGATGAAGGTGAGGTTTTGGTCTCCAAGGAAGAGGTTACGACTTTAAGAAAACTGAGGCAACTTCATTTTAAAAAGGTTCAGAAGGGAAAACCACTGTGTGTCTTGGGCAGGGATGTAACCATGGACTTGGTTCTGACCCTTACCTTACACTTGTTGGTGGGAAAAATGGAGTTTGTGAAGATTTCTAGAACCAAGATTTTGGAATGGATCCATGCGCACTGGAAATCCTTCATTCAAAACATTCTTTGGGTTTTAGATCTGGTAAATGGATGGTTCATCTTTCATTTTCTATCTGAAGAGGATAGGATGGCGGTGGAGGAGCGTTTCTGTGTTTTGGGCAGAGTTGTCAATGTATGTTTTTTCCAAGTAAAGGTAAGTAATGTATGATTCATGTGAATGTTATGCAGCTAACAAATTTTGTTTATTAACACATTTTGTAGAATTATAGTCACCTTGAAAAGGGCAGCATTCCACATAGTGCAGATCAATAAAGTTGGGTTTTGGTTCATCCATGAGAACCTTCAGCATGAATGATGCACAAGATCCCTATGAGCACGAGGAAGATGCTATGGGGGGGAATGTTTGAATTGGAAATTCTGAGACAGATTCTAATGGGAGGATATTTCAAGAGACACCGCCAAATATTGTAGCCACCATGAGAAGCTTGGTTAAATCCCAGGAAGAGCAGCATTGGTTGAATGCTGCTATGTTGCAGAGTTTGAACGACTTGCAAAGAAAGTTAGACTCCGGACATGGCACAGTAAAACCAGAAGGTAGTAAGAGCAGTACCAGAAGAAGAAAGAGATCTCCTAGTGATTCCTCTGAATGTAAAGGATCCACTGGGGATTCAAGCTCTTCATCCCATAGGAATGAGAGGAAGAGGCGTTACCGGAACCATTCATGTGATGAATTTAAGAAGGCAAGGCCTCCTGCCTTCAATGGTGAGGTAAAGACTGGTCAAGAAGCTGAAGCTTGGCTTCTTGAGATGAGGAAATATTTCCAAGTCCAAGACTACTTTGGAAATATGAAGGCTAGGGTAGCCATATTCAATTTGATTGGAAGAGCATCCATATGGTGGGAACACTTCAGGAAGGTAAAGAAGATCAATGAAAGGAAGATTGTATGGAAGCAGTTCGAGAAGTATTTCAAGTAGAAGTACCTCTCTAGCAGGTACTATGATGACAAGATTAAAGAATTCCATGAGTTGAGATTGGGACAACAGACCATGGAAGAGTATGCAAACAAGTTCTTGGAACTTTTGAGGTATGTCAAGTACATTAAAGATGAAAAAGTGAAGATCCAACATTTCTTGAGCGAATTGACTCAGTCTTACAAGGACCGAATTGAGTTTTACGAACCTAGAACTCTTGAAGAAGCAATAAGGAAAGCTAAGTATTGCTATGAGCAAAGCAAAGGAAAACCTGGTTATCATAATATATGGAAGGAAAAGAAGAATGAGAATCCTGACCAAAGGAACAAAGGTTTTAAACCTTCTAACTTCAGGAATCAGCAGAAGCAACCGTTCCAAGTCAAGAAGCAGCCAACTAGAGTGGTGGGAGAAAATTCTGGAGAACCACAGCAGAATAGAGGACCACTCCAATGTTGGAAATGTGGAGGACCCCACATGCGTAGGAATTGTCCACTTGAGAATGAGAATGCAAGGCTAACTTACAACCTTCAAGAGGAAGAAATAGTGGGTCAAGTGGCAAGGACCATCCCCAGGATTTATGCAACATTGGAGGACCGCCAAGCAGATCACCACTTAACTGTGGTTGAAGTTGCAGGTAAGATTGTTGAGCAATCCGTTTCTATTTTGATTGACCTTGGTTCTACTCATAGTTACATTACTCCTAGAGTAGTGGAGATTTGTGGTTTTAGGAGAATAAAGCATAAGAAGTTTTGGTTAGTTCAACTAGCAACTGCAACAAAGAGGAAGGTTAGTGAAGTAGTAGAGAAATGTCCATTGGTTATGAATGGATTGGCCACTTGTGTAGATCTGAATGTTTTACCGCTTGGTTCCTATGATGTTCTAATTGGGATGGATTGGTGAGAAGCTCATGGGGTAAATCTTGACTGTTATAATAAGACTTTTGAATGCATGGATGAAGAAGGGAACCCAAGAGTGGTGAAAGGAATTCCAAAGGTGATTTCAGTAAGGCAAGTTTCAGCAATGCAGTTGAATAAGTTCTGTAGGAAAGGTTGCTAGTTGTATGCAGCTCATATTTTGGAGGCAACAGAGAATGAAACTCCTAGGTTGGAGGAATATCAAGTGTTGTAGGAATTCAAGGATGTGTTTCCTGATGAGATTCTAGGGATTCCTCCAAAGAGGGACATTGAATTCACAATTGAACTTGTTCCAGGGGCAGCACCAGTATCCAAGATACCCTACAGGATGAGTACACCAGAAATGATAGAGTTAAATATGCAACTGCAAGAGTTGTTGGAAAAGAAGTATATTAGGCCGAGTGTGTCTCCTTGGGAAGCACCAGTTCCATTTGTGATAAAGAAAGATGGTATGATCATGTTGTGTATTGATTATAGGTAGTTGAACAAAGTCACCATAAAGAACAAATATCCTTTTCCTAGGATTGATGACCTCTTTGATCAAATGAGAGGAGCAAAGGTATTTTCCAAGATTGACTTGAGGTCTGGTTATCATCATGTAAGAATAAAGGATGAAGATATTCATAAGACAACCTTCAGGACAAGGTATGGGCATTATGAGTTTGTAGTGGTACCATTTGGTCTCACAAATGCACCAGCTACATTTATGTGCCTTATGAATACCAGCTACATTTATGTGCCTTATGAATAGTGTCTTCAGCAGGTATTTGGACAAGTTTCTTCTTGTCTTCCTTGATGACATTCTTATTTATTCTAAGAATGAGGAAGAACATGAAGAGCATTTGAGGTTGACATTGCAATTTCTCAGGGAGCATCAACTGTATGCAAAGTTGAGCAAGTGTGACTTCTATAGAGATAGAATTCAGTATTTGGGTTACATTATCTCAGGAGAGGGTATATTAGTAAACCTTGAGAAGATTGAGACCATTATGAATTGGCCTACTCCAGGAAATGTGACCGATGTAAGATATTTTATGGGACTTGCAGGATATTACAGGAGATTCATTGAAGGATTCTTTAGGGTTGCACATGCCATCACTTCCTTGCAAAGGAAGGGTATAAAGTTTGAATGGACATCGAAGTGTGAAGAAAGCTTCCAATGATTAAAGAATATTCTCACAAGTGCACCAGTATTGAAGGTTGCAGACCCAGAAAAATAATTTGTGGTGTGTACTGATGCATGTGGACAAGGACTAGGAGGAGTTCTTATGCAGGACAACCACGTGATATGTTATGAGTCAAGAAAGTTGAAGGAGCATGAGAAGAACTATGCTACTCATGATCTCGAGCTTGCAGCCATAGTATACATGCTCTCAAGATGTGGAGGCATTACTTGATGGGTAGGAGATTTGAACTAAGGATAGACCATTGTGGTCTGAAGTACTTGTTTGATCAGCCAATGTTAAATGCTAGGCAAGCTAGATGGCTAGAGTTTTTATGAGAGTTTGATTTTGAAATCAAGCACATAAAAGGAAAGGAGAACAAGCTAGCTAATGCACTCAGCAGAAAGGTCCAGGAAATGCATGTCGCATGTCTTAGTATTTTCTTGTCATATTTGAGGCAACAGATTGTTAGTCATACTACTGGAGATGAACTGTACAAGCAGGTAAAATACAAATTACAGCAGCAAAGTATTGAGAAGAGGTATGAGGGATATAAATTGGAAGGAGATGGGCTTCTTACTTATAAAGGAAGAATTTCTATTCCAAATGTAGCATATTTGAGGAGAGTTGTTATGGATGACATCCATCAAGCTCCCTATTCTGGTCACGCAAGATATCAAAAGACGATTACTATAGCCAAAAAGCAATATTTTTGGCCAGGAATGAAAAAGGACATGGTTGAATATATTTCAAGGTGCATGAAATGTCAGCAGGTGAAGGTTGAGCATCAACACCCTACAGGTTTGTTGCAGCCTTTTCCAGTTCCAAAATGGAAGTGGGAAATCATTTCCATGGATTTTATTATAGGATTTACAATGAATTGGAGACAACATGATTCCATCATGGTTGTGGTGGAGAAGTTGACAAAGTCAGCTCACTTTATACCAGTTAAGTCTATGCATAAGACTGATGACATTGCAAAAATATTCATGAAGGAGATTTTCAAATTGCATGGATTTCCTAAGGCAATAGTCTTTGACCGAGATGTCAAGTTCACTTCCAATTTTTGGAAGGGTTTGTTTGCAGATTTGGGTACAAAGTTGAACTTCAGCACTGCCTACCATCCTCAAGCTGATGGGAAGACAGAGAGAGTAAATCAAGTGCTCAAATACATGCTTCGCATGTATGTGATGGACAAACCAACCAAGTGGGAGGATTATTTACACTTGGTAGAGTTTTCTTATAACAATGGACAACAAGCATCCTTGGGGATGAGTCCATATGAAACTTTGTATGGAAGAAGGTGTAGGACACTAGTGACATGGGATAATCCAGTGAACAGGGTTGTGCTTGGGCCAGAATTGCTCAAGGAAATGGAGCAAGAGGTTGTAAAGACCAGGCAGAATCTGAAAGCAGCTCAGGATAGACAGAAAATCTATGCAGATAAGCATAGGGTGAAAAGAGAGTTCAGTGTTGGGGGTCATGTTTTACCTGAGAGTGAGGGCAAAGAAGAGTTCCTTGAAACTTGGAAGTTGTGCCAAGATGTCACCTAGATATTGTGGGCTGTTTGAGGTGCTTGAAAGAATAGGGCTAGTTCATATAGACTTGCATTGCCTGCTAGCGCTAGAGCTCATAATGTTTTTCATGTTTCTTTGCTTAAGAAATATGTACATGATCCTAACCATGTGATAAATTGGGATGTGATTCAGGTGGAACCTGAGGGAGAGTTTCAAATCGAGCCAATGTGCATCCTTGTTAGGAAGGTCACAATGATCTGGAACCGAGCCATAGGGTAGGTAAAATGGCAATGGGAGAACTACGGTCCTAAAGAGGCTACATGGGAGCTGGAGGATGCCATGCGATTGGCACATCCATTTTTGTTCAACTCTGCAGAGCACTAAGGCGATGCCAGTGTTGCATTTTTGTTCAATTTTGTAAAGCACTGACGACAGTTCTATTAAAGGGGGAGGGGAATGTAACACCTCGATTTTGAACCTGTTTGCATTAAATGTATATGATATATATATTGTAATTAACCATGGTGTGGGGATACAGGAAAATACCCACCATGGATTATCGTTTTATGTTTCGTCGATTAAATCAGTGCCGATGGTATTTTGTGCTAGCCAGGCACGTTATGATTTTAAATCATCATGTAAATATGCAATTAATTAAAAACCCACAACCAGCTATGTCAATGCAATAATAATGAGAAGGGGAATGATTTGCTAAGGATAAGGGAGGGGGGGATTTGGGGCCAATGGGGAAAACCCAAATGTCAAAAGGAGAACTCATAAAAACTATCAACTACCTTTCTTGTCTTACTCACCCAATCATTTATTACTGGCAGAAATCGGTTGAGTTGGTTATTGCATGGGATGGGAAAGGTATGACAGTCCAAATTCGAATTGGAGAAGCCATCAGTCTTTGGGAAACACGTTTTGACTCCTTGGGCAAGTAAAAACCCAAAAACGCATGACATTATACCATGCTTTCACTTGGGCATGTTTTCCTCACCGTTTTTTCCTTCACATGAGCTCTCTCAGGCATCCAAAACTCCCTGTGTGTGTTTTCATCCCACGGTTTTGGTTGTCGGATTCATTTTCCCATGGATGGGAGGTTGTTTTTGTAATGCCAGGGATTGGGTTGGTTTTCCCCACGTTTTTGGAGCTGCCGGTGCATTTTCCACTCACGATTTTGTAGCCTCAGGTGTTTTTACCATGGCTGTGAAGTGTTCTTGTTAGCTTTTAGTGGCTGAGATCTCTACTGGGCGTTTTGCTGCCATTTACACATGCCCATGGTGGGGGATTTCATTGTTTACTGTTTCCCAACGAGTGGGAGAACCAAGCCACGGATTTTGGGTGCTGTTGAAGTCGTTTTGGCCACATTAGGGCCATAAACAACTATGTAATTCGAGTTGCTCAGCCCGAGTTGTTTCTACCTAGTTGCCATACCCGATTTTGGTCTCTGTGGTTTTTTCCCTTCAGTCCGGAACTGTTGTTGTTGTGTGCACACCGTTTGTTGGCCTTTTGACTGTCTTTGGGTGTGGAAATGGGGTTTGATCTTGCTTGACAAACTTGGTATGTGCAGGAGCCTCATAGACAGAGCTAGAGGGTTGGATTTCTTCTTTACACCCCCTGAATAGCACTGGAAGGGAAGGCATAGCCCGAGGGACTGTGTAGCAGAGAATAAAATGCTTCCTTGTGTTGGGTGTGTGTGGGTGTTTTATAAGTTAGGATAGTTCTGGTGCAGGTGTCCATAGCTCTTGGATTGAGCTCACTATCTTAGCAGCTAACCTTTCCATCCCCTGTTAGCCTAATAAACCCAACTGTGTTGGCTTGGATGAGTTTTGTGTACTCTTGGCTACGTGTGAGCTTGCTAGTGTTCCCCTTATTCCTTGTGGAATCATGCCCATATAGGGGGTGGCAATGTTGTTGAGTGATTGATGAGCACATTGGCCTATGGTTGGGTGGAACATTGCAGCGACGTAGCTGGTTGCGGGACAAGCTTCTTCTAAGATAAGTATTCTTGTGTTTAATTCCTTGCAACTGTGTTTGTTTTATAAATCCATATGAACAGTCAAATCTTGTGAATGAATGAAATTACTTCCGCTGTTTTATAGTAATTTATGCATATCTGTATGCTTTTCTTCCATGCATTTTATTTTATGTTCATGGGGCTAGATTTCCCAGAATGTTAGCATTTTAGTTGCGTCCTCTCACCGGTAGAAGGGTGGGGACGTGACAAGGTTGTTTTTAATGGCCTTATGAACCATCATGATAAAATACGATCCCTTTCTGGACGCATATCGAGGAAGGTATCCTGTTGTTGTGGTCAAATTTCCTTCCACAGATCACAATACATTTTCTATACTTGTATTATGTCAATATAAACTCAAGAAGTCATAGTTGTGCTAGTGTGGATGTTGCTCTGATACTTACTTAAATATGGTATGATGGTTTATGTCATTTAGGTTTTATGGTCATTATATGATGATATCTCATGTCAAATATTAAATACAATACAACAAATTTACAAAATTAATGTTGTTTATTGTTGATACTTCCTTTTTATTTGGAATATTTGAATAGATGTCAAACTTTCTTGGCACTTTCTTTTAAAGGGGAATTTGCACACTTGTCAAAATGGAAACATAACTTAGGAACTCCCAACAATTCTAGGGCCCCATGAAATTGAATGATATGGAGTGCATAACCTATTTGAGGAAAAACAATCGATGGAGGAAAAGCATTTGAGTGTCCACTTGAGCATCTACAAATAGTATCAAAGCTCAAAATTGGGTGGCCAATCTACCAAAGTACTCATATGTTCAAACCATCCCAAAAAACATTACACATACATAATTGAGAGCCCATGATACAACAAATAAGGTTGTCTTAGTCCCAACCATACACAAAGAGTCATCACATTGAATCAAATTGGGTGGAACATCATCATGGGAGGTTGTTTTTGTAATGCCAGGGATTGGGTTGGTTTTCCCCACGTTTTTGGAGCTGCCGGTGCATTTTCCACTCACGATTTTGTAGCCTCAGGTGTTTTTACCATGGCTGTGAAGTGTTCTTGTTAGCTTTTAGTGGCTGAGATCTCTACTGGGCGTTTTGCTGCCATTTACACATGCCCATGGTGGGGGATTTCATTGTTTACTGTTTCCCAACGAGTGGGAGAACCAAGCCACGGATTTTGGGTGCTGTTGAAGTCGTTTTGGCCACATTAGGGCCATAAACAACTATGTAATTCGAGTTGCTCAGCCCGAGTTGTTTCTACCTAGTTGCCATACCCGATTTTGGTCTCTGTGGTTTTTTCCCTTCAGTCCGGAACTGTTGTTGTTGTGTGCACACCGTTTGTTGGCCTTTTGACTGTCTTTGGGTGTGGAAATGGGGTTTGATCTTGCTTGACAAACTTGGTATGTGCAGGAGCCTCATAGACAGAGCTAGAGGGTTGGATTTCTTCTTTACACCCCCTGAATAGCACTGGAAGGGAAGGCATAGCCCGAGGGACTGTGTAGCAGAGAATAAAATGCTTCCTTGTGTTGGGTGTGTGTGGGTGTTTTATAAGTTAGGATAGTTCTGGTGCAGGTGTCCATAGCTCTTGGATTGAGCTCACTATCTTAGCAGCTAACCTTTCCATCCCCTGTTAGCCTAATAAACCCAACTGTGTTGGCTTGGATGAGTTTTGTGTACTCTTGGCTACGTGTGAGCTTGCTAGTGTTCCCCTTATTCCTTGTGGAATCATGCCCATATAGGGGGTGGCAATGTTGTTGAGTGATTGATGAGCACATTGGCCTATGGTTGGGTGGAACATTGCAGCGACGTAGCTGGTTGCGGGACAAGCTTCTTCTAAGATAAGTATTCTTGTGTTTAATTCCTTGCAACTGTGTTTGTTTTATAAATCCATATGAACAGTCAAATCTTGTGAATGAATGAAATTACTTCCGCTGTTTTATAGTAATTTATGCATATCTGTATGCTTTTCTTCCATGCATTTTATTTTATGTTCATGGGGCTAGATTTCCCAGAATGTTAGCATTTTAGTTGCGTCCTCTCACCGGTAGAAGGGTGGGGACGTGACAAGGTTGTTTTTAATGGCCTTATGAACCATCATGATAAAATACGATCCCTTTCTGGACGCATATCGAGGAAGGTATCCTGTTGTTGTGGTCAAATTTCCTTCCACAGATCACAATACATTTTCTATACTTGTATTATGTCAATATAAACTCAAGAAGTCATAGTTGTGCTAGTGTGGATGTTGCTCTGATACTTACTTAAATATGGTATGATGGTTTATGTCATTTAGGTTTTATGGTCATTATATGATGATATCTCATGTCAAATATTAAATACAATACAACAAATTTACAAAATTAATGTTGTTTATTGTTGATACTTCCTTTTTATTTGGAATATTTGAATAGATGTCAAACTTTCTTGGCACTTTCTTTTAAAGGGGAATTTGCACACTTGTCAAAATGGAAACATAACTTAGGAACTCCCAACAATTCTAGGGCCCCATGAAATTGAATGATATGGAGTGCATAACCTATTTGAGGAAAAACAATCGATGGAGGAAAAGCATTTGAGTGTCCACTTGAGCATCTACAAATAGTATCAAAGCTCAAAATTGGGTGGCCAATCTACCAAAGTACTCATATGTTCAAACCATCCCAAAAAACATTACACATACATAATTGAGAGCCCATGATACAACAAATAAGATTGTATTAGTCCCAACCATACACAAAGAGTCATCACATTGAATCAAATTGGGTGGAACATCATCATGGGGTTGGATCCCAACCTATAACAACAATAATTCCAAAAAAAAAATACTACTCCTTTTTCCACTTCATCACATCTACTTTTCTTCTCATTTTTTCCCCTTTCGGCGTTTTGTTGCACCGTTTGAAGTAATTGCTAATTATTATTATGTCTGTGACATTATGGAATCATTTTCTATTAGCTTTTTAGAGTAAGGAATTTTTTTGTTGTTGCAAAGTTAAACTTAAATTAAATCGTTGGATTTTGTCCTGAAGTTTGGAGCGGGCAAACCTTTTAACATCTATCCGCTGGCCCAAGTTGTATGCTATTGATGAACACTGGGTTGTACACCCGCTTGATTTTACTCCATTCAACATTAAATATGAAACAAAAACAAGAAAAAACCCACTACGATTTTAGATATCATAGGTTAATTTTACAAATACTTGTAGAGAATTCATCCAATCCTTCTATCTTCCTTTAAGAATAGCCAACATTTTTTACCGGCCAGTTGACAGGAGTTTAAAGTCTAGGTTGGATACATCTTATGACAAGTGTTTGTTTATTTGAAGTCCCTACACAAAACCGACAAGTTTCAAACACCACGAAGATACGAGTGAGGCGTGTAGTCGAAAGACACACATAATAATTTAATTCCCACTGAACTATTTTTTTGTCATTTACTTGATTGCTTTATTTGTCTCGTTGGTTCTTCAAGATTCATCATATATTAGAAAAGAAAGCACTGAAACCCTTTATATTCTTCGAAGTTCGTTTATGGTCCTTCGATACATCAGAGTTGGTGTGGGATGAGGAAGAGGTTTCTAGGGTTTCTTTTTCTCCCTCTCGATGGCGACCGCTAGGGTTTAGTTCTCATCTGGTCATCCTAGCTATGGTCATGGAGTCAAGCTGAGATTCTCTTAGTCTAGTACCAACTAGGTAACCAAAGTAGGAATTTCTCTTTTCTTAAAAAATTCCATAGCTAGGTTTTTTTATCAGCTTTTCTCCGTTGGGCTCAGACCGGAGTCTCCATTGTCGGTCGGTTGGGCTTGTCATCGACTTATCATCTGTGCCATAAGTCATGCAACAAGGTACATATAATCCTCCTCCAATTGACACGTCAAATTTGGACAAGGGACATGTCTCCACCAAGTCTAGACAAAGGGGACTTGTGATTAGGGTTGAGAACGATTGTGACAAAGATGAAGGTGAGGTTTTGGTCTGCAAGGAAGAGGTTACGACTTTCAGAAAATTGAGGCATCTTCATTTTGAAAAGGTTCAGAAGGGAAAACCACTGTGTGTCCTGGGCAGGGATGTAACCATGGACTTGGTTCAAACCCTTAACTTACGCTTATTGGTGGGAAAAATGGAGTTTGTGAAGATTTCCAGAACCAAGATTTTGGAATGGATCTGTGAGCAGTGGAAATCCTTCATTCAAAACATTATGTGGGTTTTAGATCTGGTAAATGGATGTTTCATCTTTCATTTACTATCTGAAGAGGATAGGATGGAGGTGGAGGAGTGTTTCTGGGTGTATGGTAAGGTTTCTTTGGTCCTTACTCGGTGGAGTGTAAATTTCGATCCACGGACGACTAAACTCATGAAAATACACCTCTGGGTGGTCCTACCTGATTTTCCTCTGTTCTACTGAAACATTAAGGGTTTTAAAGCGACTGCTAACTCAATCACAAAATTCATTCACATTTAGGACTACCACTTAATGGGCTCTGATAGAAAAGGGCCATAGGTCTTGGTGGAATTGGAAACAAAGAATGGGTTTTCGGAGGCATTGGAAGTGGTGTAGGAAGGGGGAGATTTTGTGCAAAAACTAGATTACTGGCAGGTTCCATTTCGGTGCCACTATTGTCGTGGTATGGGTCACTCCAAAAATTTCTTCTCTTCTAGTAAGCTTGGAGTTTCTGAAGTCTCGAAGCACTGTGATCCAGAATCTGAGCTAGGTGATGGTCTCAACTTTCCTCTTCCGTTAGACCATTCATCGGCCTCTTATTTTGTTTGTAATTTCACAAACATTATTCCTACTCTTTTAATGTTGTTGTTTGTTGATGAGATTTTAGGATTTCTCTCGATTGAGGGTAATTCCTATTTGCATGAGGAAGTACCGAATGCTCCTGTTTTTTTTGGGAATTTCCTCAAAGGTCATGGTTGAATATGATTCACATTCGGAGGAAGGGATGATTCATGGTTCAGGTATCCCACAATATTTTAGGACCCCCCCCCCCCCCCCCCTAGAGAGTCTTATTTTCAACTCTTTAGATTTTCCTGCATTATCTAGGTTTTCAGGTGACCTTCCTCCCATATAGATTTCCTCAGCCCTTGTGTTGGACTATTCTCCTCCTCCCTTGATAGGATCTAAGACAAGTGTCTTGCCTCTGGAAACATACACGACGGTTCATGAGGGACCAAATACAATTTATATCTCCTCCATTAGGAGGCCTAAAAAGAAGGGTAAGGTTAAGACAAAAGAAGATTTGATAGATGAGGGAGAGGGGTCAGGTGCTGTGTGTCAAAACCCTAAGGTCACATCTATGTTCTACAAAGTTCTCCCTTGGGATCTGGGTAGGTCATTAGAGTTTTCTACTGGGGTCTTAGACATTCACCATCCCTGCATATTGTTCTGAAATGATTATTGTCTCATTAAACATTCATGGGCTAGGAAGCGGGCCAAAAAGAGTTGTTTTGAAAGTGTTTTTATATAAAATGAAAGCCTGTGCTTTACTTTTACAAGAGACAATGACTAATGTATGTTCTTCTTGTGACTATTTTTTGAAATTGAGACTATCTTGGTGTGTTTCAACGTGGGACTCAAAAGGGGTTATCGAGTGGGATGTTGGTGGCATGGAATCCAAAAGTGGGTGACCTTAAGGATTTTATTTCAACTGTTGGTATTATGGTGGAAGGGCACATCCTTGGGTATCTGAAGGTTCTCATGATCCTTAACATATATTCTGCTTATAGTAAAAGAAAGGAGTTTTGGGAACATTTTTCTGGTTGTATTGTTGGATGATAGATCTCTCATTTTTCCTGGTGATTTAAACCTCATGTGATTGATGGATGAAGTATGGGGTGATGGAAAAACAAAGGATTCGATATAGGATTATTTTAGATCCAAAATTGAAGAGCTGAAGCTGGTGGACATTGTTCCTATAGTTCTGTGTCCTACCTGGTCAAACAGAAGGTGTGGGGATGCAGGTATCCAAAAAATATTGGATATATTTTTTCTTGCTGAGGATCTATGTGATTATTTTGGAAAGTTCATATCTTGGTCTCACTCTTTGGGGATATCCGATCATAAGGTTGTCTTATTGCAAATTGATTTTGATAAAAGTTTGGCTAAATATCCTTTTAAGTTTAAGCCTATTTGGGTTGAGGATCAACCTTTCTATGATTTTTTTCAGAGAACAATGCGAAAATTCTCCCAAGTCCACTATCCTTGAGTGATTTTTTGGTTGATTGACAAGTTGAAAAATTGAGATACAAAGTATGGGCTTGGGAGAAATTAAAAAAAATGGAAGTTGTTAAGGAGCTAGAGGAGATTGATATAGGAAGACGGTCTCTCTCAAATACAATGGATGGTATTTTCTTCTCATTTGATAGAAAAAAGAGAATGCATGACTTGGAATCTAATAGAGGAAAAAATTTAAGAATAAAGGAAGAGACCTTACGTCAGAAAATCCAAGCAATCTGGCTTAAGGAAGGAGACAATAATTAAAAAAATTTCCATAATTTTTCTAATCAAAGAATATTGTCTAATACTACTTGGGATATATGTCCTAATAATGGGTACAACATTGACGAGAAAAAACTATCAGAAGTGTTGTTGTCGACCATTATAAATCAATGTTCTCTCAACCTTAGGGGCTCAATCTAACGGACCAGATGAAAAATATACAAATTTTTCCCCACTTTTTTGAGGATGATAATTGTCTCACTATTGGTAGACTGGTGACTATGCTTGAGGTTAAAAATAATTTGAAGTTATTTGCGAAGGACAACAGTCCATGCCCTTATGTATGGACAGTGGAGTTTTATTGGCATTTTTTGACCTATTTGGGCAAGAGATTACAAAGGTGGTGGAAGAATCGAGAAGCCAAAGAAAAATTAGTGAGGTTTTGAATAGAAATTACCTTACTCTTATTCCCAAGAAAGACCATCTCGATTCCTTTAATGATTTTTGGCCTATTTCTCTTTGTAATTTACTTTACAAAATCGTCTCCAAGATTATTGCTGAAAGATTGAAGTTGTTTCTGGGTAAGTTTATTTCTGAAGAACATTTTTCCTTATTACCGGAAAGAAAAATTACAGATGTAGTAGGGGTTGTTCAAGAATGATTACACTCTTCCAAAGTTCAAAAAAATACTGCATTTTTTCTTAAGGTGGATTTGATGAAGGAATACGATAGAGTGGATTGATATTACTTAAGATTAATTCTTATTCAAATTGGTTTATCCCCTGATATTGTTGAGTGGATTATGAGCTATGTATCTTCACCTAGTTTTGGTGTGCTAATCAATGGTGTGCCTTCTCCAACTTTCAAATGTAACAAGGGTATCCGACAAGGTTGTCTTCCTTCTCCATACTTGTTTATCTTAGCAATCAAAGGTATCATCCTTCTCATTCGCGAGGAAAAGTTTCAGAAGAAATTCTCTGGTCTTAGGGTTTCTATGGGGTTATCTCACCCACATATTATTTTTTTATGATGGTGTCATTATTGGAGGTGGATCTTTTGAAGAATGGAAACACTTACAGATGTTATATTGATTTTTTGAAATGCATCGGGTTTAGAGGTAAGTGAAAAAAAAGTCTTTTCTATTATATTCCTGCAAGGATCGGTTTTTGAAAGACTCTTTGTTCAACCTTTTTCCTTTTAAATATGGCATTTTAGAGGAAGGTTTTAGATATCTAGGTTTTCTCTTAAAACCCAATGGTTACAGAGCCAAAGACTAGGAATGGATTTTAAAGAGTATCATCTGCAAAATAAATAGTTGGTCTTATCGTTGGCTCTCTCTAGGTGGTAGACTTATCTTGGTCTCTTTAGTCCTTCAAGGCATTCCAGTTTATTAGATGTCTTTATTTTCTATCCCATCTACGACTCTATCTAGAATCAAAGCTAAGATCTTCCATTTTCTGTGGGCGGGTATATTTGAGGTTGGAAAATATCATTTGGCATCCGGGGAAATTTTATCTCTACCTCGAGATCTTGGAGGTTGGGGGATTAAGAATCTTGCTTTTTTCAGTATCTCATTATGTGCAAATTCTTTATGGATATGTTTATTCAGTACTAGAATATGGGAAAAAATCGTAATCTCAAAATATTTTAAAGGTCTGGACCCTATTTATTGGCTAAGAGAACGCAATGTGTTTAAGTCTGATTGTTCAACCATCTGGAACAGTCTGGTTAAAAGTATCCCAATTATTTCAAATGATTTGAGCTGGCAGCTTGGAAGGGGATTCCAAATCTATTTGGGTATTGATCCTATATGTGTTTTGGGGGATACGTATTTTCTATCCCATAATTTAGTGAAGGCACTTCATAGAAAAAACATCCAAGTGTTGAAAGATATTCATCTGGTCTCTAATAATAATATTTGGGTGGATTCTAAGGTTTTGGGGCTGGTGGGTAGTTTGGCTGAGGAATGGGACCGATTCATTTCTTATCTCTACCAAGGGAATATCACTCTTAGTGAAAATGATGTCAAGATGGTTTGGGAATTCAATGCTAGGGAAGGACAGGTTACTGCAAAACTAGGCTATCGTTCTATTTGTTAATCAAGTCAAACAACTGAGGGGGGGGGGGGTCAATCGGTTGTATACAATTTTTAATAATNAGATTACTTCTTTTATTCAACTTTAAACTAATTGATTAAAATAACCATCAATCACATGAAATGGACAGAGACACAAAATGTTCATGAGGAAACCCATAAAGGGAAAACAAATCTCTTCTTCTTATGGATGTAAAAAGGCAACTTTAGTTACATCATAATTTATCTAAGCAACAACTCAGACGAGTTTTTGAATTAAATCTTACAGGTAGAGATCTAAGTACCTTTTGCACAATATCAATATCTTTAACTTTTTCTCCTAGACCTCTCATGGTATTTTATACTACTTCATCAATACTAAGAAAATAAGTTGCTATATCTTCAGATTCTTCCATTTTTAAACTTTCAAATTGACTCCTATATGACTGTAACTTATCATTCTTCACCTTAGTATCTCCTTTGTAAATTTTCATCTTGTCCCATAATTCGTTTGCTGACTCACAGTGCATAACGTTAACAAATTCAGACCCTGCTAAACCTCCAAGTATTGCATACATAGCTTTTGAATTACTTTCATAAAGTTTCTTACTTGAAGCATCTGTTGGAATGTTTGTTGGAGCATCTGTTGGAATGAAATTGTGCATCCATTGCTCATGTTTACTTACATTTTCATCCTTTAAATAGTGAGAAAAGGTGTGGAAAAGGTCACAGTTATGAAAACTGCTAAAAAAGGTTTTAGTTATTAAAACTGTATAAACCAATTCATAGGAAAAACGTTTTGGCCCAAAAAAAAACTTAACTATTTGTCAAAGCTTGATCGGTTCTCAGTCTTGAGAATAGGCATCAATATTTAACAGAGGAAGTCAATTAGAAGAAAAAAAATTGTTATGATAAATATTAAAAAGGTATTGTCACAGGCTCTGGATCCCAATGAAGTATGATCGAGATTTCTTTTATAACTGTCCAGACCCAATAAAACATTCAAATGTGATTTCCATTACACTGTGGCTCTTATTCATACATTTTTACAATAAATTTCATAGCGTTGCTGCTGTCCTCCAAACGTGGTGAATATGGGTTAATAGTCAAATGTTTTCCATGGGTTAACAACCTAACGTTTTCCATGGGTTAATAGTAAAACGTTTTCCACAAGTTTTTAAAACTATTCAGTTATTTGCCACAGTTAAACATTCTTCCATTTTGTTGAAACGATCTCTTTTTAATAGTCTGGAACTTAAATTTTCCCATTTTGTTGAAACAATCTCTGTTTAATAGGCTGAAACTTCTTTAATGAAACACATTAATGACAAGTTTGACATCAATGACAATGTCCTGTGCAACTGGCCAACACTATTATCATGACTAACATTAATTTTGAGACTTATTGGCGAATGATTTAGTTATGGAAAGGGTCTCTCCCTTTAAAAGTTAAATTATTTTCTTGGATTTGTTTGAAAAACAAGATTTTGACATGGGATGTCTTACAAATTAGGGGTATTATTGGGCCATGTAGATGTTATTTGTGCCACTAGAAGGCTGAAATTGTCTCACACCTGTATGGGGACTGTGTATTTTTCTTGGATATATGGTTTTTATTAATGAACTCCTTTATGATTGATCATAGCTGGGATGGTGCTTCGATTAAGGATAATCTGCTGAAATGGTATAAAAGAGAATCTCAATTCTGCTATCTTCCGGTTTATGCGATGTGGGAGGTCTAGAAAGCAAGGAATGCTTCCATTTTTAAATTTTTTTTGCAGAAGACTGAGGTAATTTATTTGAATATTTTTTCAAATTTCTTTGAATGGAGTAAAGAGAAAACTTGTAGAAGGATAAGTTTTTTCACTTTTCCATCTCTTTTGCAGGAGCACCCTGTTGGTTTGTTTGATGGGGCAGCGTTGAACAACGCTTGTGGTGTAGGATTAGTTATCAAGATTGGAAAAGACAAAGTTATCAAGGGCTAGTTAAAGGTTGTATTTGGCAAAAACACTCATGATGAAGTGGTGGGATTATGGAGCTTACTCATTTGTGCTAAATTTTGGGATATAAAAGACTTACAAGTCTTAGGTGATTCCCAAGTTATCATAAATTGGGAATTGGGGGAAGCACAAGTGAATTCATTGAAGCTTCATCACTAGTTAGACAATACCGAAAGCTTGATGAAAAATTTCACTTTCTTATCTTTCAATCATATCTATAGAGAATTGAACGTGGAAGATGATACTCTCTTTAAGCGGGATTTAGCCATGATGGATGGCAGATTATGTTTGTCCCTTTTTTATGCAGGAACATGCTATAGAACTGGTCATTTGGATCTGTTTTAATATCTTCTTTGATATTTGATTTCAGCGTTTGGGAGCAATGAAGATAAAAATCAATATTTTGAAGTAGATTTTTGTATGTATTTTGGCTTATGATAGACAATTTGATTAAAGTCGATGATCATGGGGAGGATGTCCTGTTAGTTTCATTTTAGTACATACTTAGTCTATGGATATTACTCTTTTGATCTATGATATTATTGTAACTTAGATACATCTTTACATTAATATAAAGATGTTTTTCATTACTGAAAAAAATAATCAGAGTTGGTCAATTTAAAGCACATAATTTGAATCCTCGGCATGGAAAATGCTGGTCTTAATTTTTTTTTCTTAATTTAAATGATCCAAATTTGTTTATTTAGCCTCCCCAAATTTAAGTGCGCAACGGTTAGCTTTTAGGTATACGCCATCATATTTCAGATATGTTTAGAAAGCTACATGGAGTTTCTGCACGTATATATTTGGTGTGCCAAATAGTTTAGACTGGAAAATTTCCTAGAAGTTTTCTTGATTCGAATCCTTGTGAAAAATTCTTTGTACCGATTCAAAAATCGGGGTAGCGTCCTTGAGAGCACGGTATATTTCTGTATGCATATGTTTCCCCATGCAACGTCCTTACAAGCATTCTAACCTAGCAGAGGATGAGTTATATGACCGTCCTTACAAGTGTGCTAACCATGCCAACTAACTTTGCAAGCATTCTAACCATGTAACAAAAGTTATACCACTATTGTGAGGAAGGTGAAGCAAAACTTATTTCAATGAGCAAGGTATAGAGTTGGTTTCAATAGTTTTCATGTGACTAAAAGGAGCTAAGGAACCGGGGTTTTTAGATCTTTTCTCAAAGTGTGGTTTTCAATAATTAGATCGAACTGATCAACTAAATTAAATTGAAGGGCGATATCAATTATTTTTTCTCATCCTTCCTTACCAAGATCAATTATTTTCCTTAATGACTGGTATGTCCCTCTTTTTTTTCGAGTTATCCGTTTTATTCTTTATGGGGATTTTTCCTCAAAATATTAGGGACAACCAAAGGAATGTAGGCTTACTAGTTAACTCCCTTCGACTCCCTTGAAAACATTACTCAGAACTAGTGATGGCTTTTAAACTCTCTAATGGTAGACTTAGCCATTGATGGCCTTTACAGAGTGAGAAGAGGTATAAAATATCTTCTGGTGGTACATAGTTACTCTCTTTTGATGGAAATCAAACTCTCTTTTGATCCATGATGTTTTTGGTTCTATGAATTATAAATAGAATTGCATAAAAGAATACAAGAATATGAGTGAAGCTCATAAGAACATAAGAAATATATATACATGGAAGGTAAAGAATGCATATAAATATGAGACACCATATGATAACAGAGTTTGTTCCGAAAAGTAATTGTATCACTGGACCCGCTTCTCAAATGGAGAGTTCAGTTTATAATCTCAGCAATAATGATGCAAAATAAATGGAAACAATACATCGATTCCTTGGTGGCCAAAAATGGAGAGAAATCATTGCTTGAATATGCAAATAGGTTGCACCAGCAACTCTGGAATGCAAAGACGATGAAAAACGAGTATAAATACCCCAACCTTCCCCTTGTAAGGGCTATAATAACACCTTCCTCTCTTTTTCCTAATAATGGCTATAAGGAGGACCAAGACTCCATGCTCTATCACAAACTTAACTCTAAAGTTTTCTCCCACCAAGAGTGGACTTTCTACAGAAAATGGATCTTCACCCCCCCAAAAGAGTGGCTTGTCCATGGCTAATGAGGGGTTTTTATATAAAGGGACCCCCTTGGCATGTTTTACATGAATTGCCAAAATTGGCATATAGTTTGAACCCAACAACTTGGTTTCCTATTTGATCCCCATCTCCCTTAAATAATCGTTAACCAATTTTTTTATCTTATGATTTGGTTTTTGGTGTACATTAAAAATATCCAATGTTTAAAACCAAACCCCAACCATGTATTTGTTGGAATGACATAACACAAAACACTTTGTTTGGCATATCCCAAAACCCATTTAAAACCCGAAACAAACAATATGTTACAAAACCCATTCGTTGGCATCATTTTTTTTCATAAAGAAAAACAACTTTTTATATTAAAATTGTGTCAAAAGTACAAAATATAGAGATATATTCTCTTTCATCTTTCACCCTCATTGGCAAATAACTTCATAGTCATAACCATACTAGATTAAAACATACATATAATTCATTTTTTATAGTATTTAGCTTTGCAAAAATACTATAAAACATAGTTCTCCAAAAGTTCTAAGAACCACTGAAACAACATTGGAAGCATAATTGCCCAAAACAAACTCAAAAATATGGTAGTGATGTTATTTAAACTCTCAGATCCCTCGAGTTGATCATTATCCCATTTAGCAACTCAAAAAATATGCATCTAACCGTATCATCAATGGTATTTTTCAATAGTGAGTCAGCTTCATTATTATATTCCTTGTAAATATGGTGAAATGTAGTCCCAGGGAAGGAACACAGTAAACTTATGTCTCTTCTCAGCCAATGGGAGAGATCCAAAGAATAAATATGATGCACCTGATTGGCCCAATCTATTATGAATTTGGAATCACCCAAAATCTCAAAAATAAGTAGGTTCTTCTATATTGCAAAGCAAAGAATCCGCCATAAGGATACCAATTCCGCCTTAGTATTAGTTCCAAGGCCCACAACCATCCTCATTTTGAAACAATGGTTCAATTTCGGCTTGATTTCCATCCATGTCCCACACACACCTTTTTGTTCCGCCCCATCAAAGTAACCAGTTGCTAAAGGCCTATCACAAAGAGGTGGTTGAGTCACTCTAACTGTAGTGTTCCTGGAACCACATCCATATTCCTTCAATATAGTGAGAATATTAAATCATACCTCTTCTGCAACCAGATGGATCCCCTAAAAAGTAGCCAAGTTACTAGCCCTCCAAATCTCCCACATAGTTACCAATGGTGTATCCATCAATAAAGGAAACCGATCCTTCCATCTAAGAAGTTTATCCTCCAAAATAAACAACTCTCACTTAAAAGACATCTGAAATATCAACATGAGAGCATTCCAGACAACAACAACAAAAATTACAATGACCAAAGAGATGATCCACATTTTCAAGTGTTGCACAACAAAGACTACATATTTCGGCCCACTGATTCCTGTTTTCTGTAAGAATTCCCATGTCATTATTTTCTTTTTAAGAGTCAACCAAATGAAGCACTGTATTTTTGTGGGGAGATTTCCCTTCCATACCAATGGAATCCACTAGGTAAGATACTTTTGTAAGTGCTGCCGCACAAGAGTGTTATATGCCAATATTGCGGTGGCATTACCTCGTTTTTTGTTTTGACACCATACAATGTATTCGATTCTATCATGTATTTCAATTCCTATCATGGTTAATCTGGTAGTGAAGGCCTTCCATTCCATAACCCAATCACCAAACACTCGAAGGTCCTTCGTCGAGAGCCACCCACAGACATGCTCCTCCACCTCGTTAAGCGCCTATTTGGTCACTATAATATTTATTTGATGTAGATATTTGATCAGATGCACGTATAGAGTAGAATATTCCAACATACCAACAATGGGATCAATCCCAATGTAAACCTAAACTCCCCTACCAATCAGCCACCCAATATCTCTTGCTATGAAAGGCAATGTCTTAGAAATACTTCTCTGAATTTCAAATGATGTTGTAGAAGTCCTACAATTACTTTTGAGTGAGATAGCCAATGGTATATACTTCAAATATTTGGATCTGACCACTTTTCCCCACATACATGTATCAAAGAGACATCGCTAGAGACTTTTGGCACAAAGATCCAGATTGAAAAAAATGAGGCTTTTGATCCCCCAACCACCTATGGATTTCAGTTTGGAAATAGACTCCCACTCAGCAAGATGATATTTAAAGTCTTTTTTCTTACCCGCCGAGAGGAATGGAAAATCATTTTGCTCATGTTGTCAATGATTCCTTTCAAAACTTTGGACAATGAAAACCAATATACCGGAATACATTGCAAAACCGTGGTAACGAGTAGTAATCTTCCTCCTAGAGAAAGACAATGAGAAGTCCACTTGTCCATATTCCATATCATTTTGTTTAGGATCTATGCCCAATATCCTTTATTGTAGCCATTAGGTTTAAGAGTGAATCCTAAATACTTAATACCCTTTTCCATGCTTTCCATCTTGAAAGGAAAAATGAGTGATACAGATTCAATAATCAACTGATCCCGACATAAAATAGAGAGACTATATTTATGTAAGCTAAGTCTCATACCTGAATCCCCACAAATGATGTTAATGATTACCTTTAGTTGCTTCCACTCCGCCACAATATCGTCCCCAAACGTAAGTACATCATCAACATAAAGGAGATGAGTTAGAAACTGAGTTCTGGTCACCTTGATCCCCAGGAAGAGTTTATTCTCTTTAGCATTAATGATCAATTGACTCAAACCTTCGATAGCCAAGATAAATAATTAAGGAGAAAAATGACAGCCTTGCATGATGCCTCTAGTTCCTTTAAAAAGCAGATAAGGTGAACCATTTATCAATATAGAGAAGCTGGATGAAGTGATACATGACATAATCCACTTTGTTATCTCCAACGATAGACCAACCTATAGGATAATAAGATGAATAAAAGACCAGTAAAGTCGATCAGAGGCCTTCTACAAATCCAACTTTAATATAAAAGCAGTGAGATTTTTCTTTTTAATAGAATGCAGACATTCATGAGCAATGCCCATCACATCCAATATTTGGTGATTTGGTAGGAAACTATAAAGTTCATCCAAGATATGAAGTCCTAAAATGGGCTTAATTATCTCTACTATAATTTTGATGATAATTTTGTAAAGTATATTGCAGAGAGAAATCTGTTTGTAGTCATTACAGATAACATGTCTATCCTTTTTAGGGATAAGAGTAATATAGGTCAAATTCAGGCAGTCAAGAACCACCCCCAGTGAAGGAGTGTCTTCAATTGCCTCGGTTATCTCATCACCCATCAAATCATAAAAATGCAGAAATAATTCTATAATCTGGTAATCAAGGGCCATGTTCTTATCAACAACAAAACCCTTAAGCACTTTCAAAATATCAACAGATGTAAAGACCCTACCAATCATTTCACAATATTTTCATTACGGGAATTGTGAGGTCTAAAATGGGCCTCAAAACAAAAAAGTACTATCAAAATCAACTTTAAAAGAACCAATAACATTCTAGATAATGACATCACCAATTATAGTTGAGGTGTCATTTTTTGAGTTAAAAGTACTTACTTGTCAAATTCTAAATGGTAAATGCAAACCCATAGTTAATAAATACTCATAATAATAATAAAAAATCATAAATTCTTTTAGAATATAATATTTCTATACTTAATACTTAAGTACTTTTAAAGTAAAAGTACTTTCATATATAATAAATATATTAATATAAAAAATAATATTAAAAACAAAAAAACTCAAAGTCAAACTTTCATTTATAATACGTACTTCACATGGTGAATATGGGTTAATATTAAACTTATATAATATTATATAGGCATATAATATTATATAGGAGTAAAACTCATTCAAACTTATGTGTACATAGTACTTGATGTAATGAATACGAAGAAGTTGTTTTATTACATTTAAATTCAAATTTCCAATATATATATATATATATATATATATATATATATACACGTAATATATTTTTTTAAATCCATTGTGTTATCTTAACTAATATGTGATTAAAATTTTTAATATGTATATGTTGGAGACATTTACCATCATACTCACTCTTTCGGTCAAATTGGTCTAGTTAAACCACTATCCTAAGTTTAATTGACATCAGTGGAGCATTAATTACCATGATCCCAGTCACTCCCACGCCTACCTACAGTCAAGGAGGATAACTTAGCCTTCTCCTACAGTCAAGGAGGCTAACTGGAGCACTCCAGGGGTGATCTGTGTGACATTAATGCACCTAATTGCTAATTGGTGGTTACATTCAGTTCAACCAGTCAGTTACAGTCAGTTAAGGCGCCTCCATTCATTAAATATATTATTTAATGATTATTTAATGAACT
Source organism: Pseudotsuga menziesii (assembly GCA_001517045.1). Taxonomy (NCBI): domain Eukaryota; kingdom Viridiplantae; phylum Streptophyta; class Pinopsida; order Pinales; family Pinaceae; genus Pseudotsuga; species Pseudotsuga menziesii. The sequence continues at coordinate 645,460 of LPNX010387936.1, forward strand.
GGAGTCAACAAGGCGCCTCCACCAACTTCTGATGGTCAGTTCAGCTTCAGTTAACCTCATCAGGGTTCATTGGAGTCATGCAGTACTAGCACTTGATGGTTGGTTTGCTATTACATGTGTTTGATTTCCTTCAGTTGGGATTAAGTCATTTATTGCACTTCGACTTCAGTTAGGGTTTGGTGAGTCAATTAGGGTTTTGGTCAAGTGGTTAATTGAGTGAGATTGCATGGCAAAGAGTCAGTTAAGCTAGACTCACTCATTGAATTCGAATTGTCCCTTAGGTATTCGAATTATTCATGGAGTTAAGCCATTGTTATGCATGGAAATTGTAACCCTTTATTGTTTATTAAATATACAGAGAGGAAACCAATTCTGGTTCCAGATTATTTCCAATTCATGAGTATTTGTTAATTATTCTTTGATGATTTTGATTCCTAGTTCCTAGATCATGTGCAAGAATTAATATGGTATCAGAGCTTACGGTGGGATGAAGAACAATCTCTCAAGAACAAGATTTTTGACAGATTTCTCCATGAGAAGTGAGCAATAGCTCAAAATTCCAGCACTGCACCAGAAGCCAAGGCTTACCACTCAATATCCCAAGTAAAGAACTTGTTGATCAAGCTTGCTTGATTGACTATGCTGGGTGTGATGAAAGCCTAGAATGTGCAGGCTGTCCGACCTTATTTTTCCCTTTCTGTTTTGATTTTCAGGTTTCTATAGGTGAAGCATTCGCTACAGCATATCCAGATGGCCTCCTCAGTACCTCTGTTGACTCCATGCAATTTCCACACATGGAAAGATAAAATGGAAACTCAGCTGAAATGCAAAGGACTCTATAGAGTCGCCATGGACACTGAAGTTGAGCCTGGATCTGCCACAGAAAAATCAAGATTCTTGAACAAGAAGGATGAAGCCTTCGGTTTCTTATGCATCTCTATTTCCGATGACCTTCTCTTCCATCTTACGGATCTGAAGACACCGAAACAAATATGGGACAAATTGGAATCTCTATACGGAAAGCATGATGAGTTGAGAGTTTACCAACTCGAAAATGAACTCATGTCTCTCCAACCTTCCAATTTCGAGACTCTGAATGAATTCTTTACAAAGTTCAAGCATACTGTTTTTCTCTTGAAGCAATGCAAAGTGGAGAAGGAAGATGATCAGCTCATCCTAGGCATCCTCTTCAAACTCATGGCTGATTATTCAGTTTTTGTTTCTACATTTCGTGCGGGGAAGCTCACAACTCCCGGATGCAAGATGCCTACACTCAATGCCTTCATTGAGTCCCTAACTAGTGAACATGACAAGCTTGTCCAGATGGGGATCATCCGATCTTCCTGTGATCAAGCCCTCCATGTCTCGGGGCCCAAAGATACGAAGGGTAAAGGAAAGCAGCAGAAAAATCAGAAAACTAAATTTGGTACTCCAAAGCCTAGATTTGAAAATCAGCAGCATGATGAATCTTCCGGCTCAAGGAAGAACAAAGGAAAAGGGCACAATGGGAAAGAAAGAGTCAGGTGTTCTTACTACGGGAAGGGTTTTCACCCTGAACATGCCTGCATGAAGAAAAATCTTGATGAAGCAACCTCTCTCCTTGAGAGGAATCACAACAATCTTCCGTAGAGCTTTCGGAGGAGAGATCACCAAGATCGGGAACCACAGCATGAGAAAGGTCATGCCCTCATGGAAAGCACTTCGAAGTCAAAATCACTGCTGATTGACAGTGGAGCTTCGAATCACATGATGGCTAAAAAAGACTCCTTTTCATCCTTGGAGACCAGCAAATCCATTCCCATCCACTTGGGAGATGATTCCACCATCATTTCCGAAGGACAAGGTACTGTAGATCTAGAAAATGGTTTTTTTTCTAAAGTTTTGTATGTACCGTCTCTAGCAGCAAATCTCCTTAGTGTCTATCAAATGACACATACAGGAATGCCTAAGAGAGTCTTTTTCATCCCAAATGATGTTGAGATAACAGAAATTGCATCCGGGAAACTCATTGCAAAAGGCCATGCAAATCATCATGCAAAAGCCTATGAGTTCTCTCACTTTGTTGCGGATGCAAAGCCCACCGCTCTGCTAACTCATGGAAATGAGGTTAGTAGGCTGTGGCATGAGAGGTTTGGCCATCTTAATTTCAAATATTTGCAGCAATTACAGAAAAAATCCATGGTTGAAGGCCTCCCGGTCATCAAGGCAACCACGAGAGTCTGCAAGGGCTGTGTGATTGGAAAACACCCTGAGCACAAGTTTGATCGGGGGAAGGCAAACCGAGCTACAAGCATATTGGGGCTGATACATTCTGATATCAGTGGTCCAATGCCTATCACATCCATGAATTGATCAAGGTACCTCCTTACCTTTATTGATGATTTTTCAAGATATACATGGGTTTTCTTTCTCAAAAAGAAATCAGAGGTATGTGAAAAATTTTCTGAATTGAAGGCCTTAATCGAAAATGCCTCTGGGCTTAAGATCAAGATATTGAGATCTGATAATGGAGGGGAGTATGTCAGTAATGATTTGCTATACATTTTCTCCCAAAGTGGTATTCAGGTCCAACATTCAATTCCCTACACTCTCCAGCAGAACGGAGTAGCGGAAAGGAAGAACCGGTCTCTCAAAGAGATGACCACCTGTATGTTGGAGTCAAAGAAGCTTGCTGCAAATTTGTGGGCTGAAGCCATGCATGCTACAGCATACATTCGGAACAGGGTGCCACATTCATCAGTGAAAGGAAAGACTCCTTTCGAAGCATACTTTGGACACAAGCCAGATGTGTCGAACCTACGGGTGTTTGGGTCCATTGCATGGGCCCGGATTCTGCTTGATAAAAGAAGGGCTTTGCAACCGCAGAGCATAGAATGTCTATTTATTGGATATCCTGATGAATCTAAAGTATTCAAGCTACTAGATATCAAGACCAAATAGATCATCATCGAGAGAAGTGTCAAGTTCGATGAGCCTCTTCAAGAGGTGGACCTAGTGGAGGAGAAAACTACTGAAAGTCCTTCCTATTCCACTGAATATTTGGATGATGAAATTGGGGGTGATGAACCTGATTTGGATCCTCTGATTTCTGTTATCAGTGTGCAGTAAACATCAGATACTGAATCAGAACCTGAAGTGCAAAATCATCTTCCTACATGGGCCCAACAGACACTCTCCTTCGCAGGAGACAACATTGGAAATCCGGATGATCCAAGGAGAACCCGGTCTAATTTCCAAAGAGAAAGTATTGCACTCTCTTGTTTTGATAATTTGCTGTCCGAAACTTGATATTTGATGATTAGTTCAGATCCAAAATCCTACTACCATGCTCGGAAGGATCCGAGATGGCAAGTTGCCATGGATGAAAAGATGACTTCTCTTCAGAAAAACACTACTTGGGAGCTAGTTCCTCTTTCTCCGGGAAGGAAATTGGTTCAATGCAAGTGGGTGTTTTGGAAAAAGGTTGCTGCTGATGGAAGAACCTACAAATATAAGGCAAGGCTGGTAGCAAAAGGTTTCTCTCAGGTCCAAGGAGTGGACTACCATGAGACCTTTGCA